>JAOXNZ010000038.1:11513988-11535646 GCA_028566095.1 Kryptolebias brasiliensis
ACATAATGTGATATAGCAAATTCACATATAAATAACAAATAACCAAATACACCAAATATGTATGTTATTGTTTCATATAGGTAGTTTTAATTCACAATAAAGTCACCTCATGGCACTATGAAGGTATAAAGAGATCTAATTTAAGTTCTATTATACTATTATATACAGTAGGCTCTGTAGTCCAATGTTCATTACAGTTTGGTCTTATTTGATTTAATTAATTACAGTCAAAATCTGAAAACTGTAATTATAAAGTACCAATTTGTAAAAGGTTGCCTAAAAGTTGCCAGTAATTCTTCACTTTCACGCAAGCCTCCATCCTGAGCAAAGCTTGAGTCAGTGGGTGACAGTGGAGAGGAATGACTCCCTTTTAACAGGAAAAAACCCTCCAGCAGAACCAGGCTCAGGATGGGCGACCATCTGGCTGGATGTAAAAACACAGGTAAATTATACAAACAAGTACAAAAGCATCAGACCAGGCATTTGGAATGAAAAAGGAAAGTTACAGACATATAATTGAAGATCAAAGAGAGTAAAGACAGCAGAGTGGGGAAATGTGGTCTGTGTGTCCTCCAGCAGTCTACGCTTATAGCAACATAACTAAAAGGATAACCCAAGCCACCCTTATAAAATTTATTAAAAAAACCTAAGAAAAAACAAGATGTCTGCTTTACTAATCAAAAGAGTTGGTTCCACGTTGAAGGATCCTGTTCTAGTTCTAGAAACTCCAGGAGTCACAGATAAAGCTGCAGTCTGAGAGCGAAGTGTTAGGAGAATATGAAACAATATGATCTTTAATGTGGGCTGCAGCTTGATTGTTGAGAGTTTTGTATGTTAGAAATATAATTTTAAACATTTTGGATTTTGCAGGGAGCTAATGGAGAGAGGCTAAACTCTGATGTGTTACATTTCTCATCAAAGGTATCGCAGCAGCATTTTAGTGTGTGTTGAACTTTTTTTTGTTTTGTTTTTAGTCTTTTTTTGGATTCTTTTTGGGACATCCTAGTAGTAAAAAATTGCAAAAGAGCAGCCTCAGTGTATTTTCTACATCACTTAACAGAATGTTTCTAACTTTGGGACTATAAAACACGTGGAAAAAAAAGCTTGTTCCTTTATCACGTGGAAGGTATAAAGGGTACAGCCTGGTCATAAATAACATCGGAGGCCAAGGTAACGCCATACAGGGTAATAAGTGGCAAGACAGTTTGTTTTTGTTGTTTTGTTTTGCACCAGAACAGTAAAAAAAAAGGAGTCTGTAAACATCTTAAAACCAGTGTTTACACTTTCAGATTAAAATATTTTAGTCTACATCAAACTGATGCAATAAACAGTAACTTTTTTTGGAGATGGCGATCATCTTCCTACCTCAACATTTGACTTGTAAGTGCTCAAAGTGTCCACCAGATGGTGCTAATCCTACTTGTGCCGGGTTCAGGTGAAGACGCAACAGCTTTGTGCGCGCAGAGAGGAGAGAAGCTGATCTTTCCTGTCTTTCACGTCTTCTTCAGTATTCCCCTCTCCTCTGAGGCTGCCAGCTCGTTTTCCTGCCTCTCACTCACACTGATCCCACCTACACCTCTCAATTAGTCATTTTTAAGACATCATCAGACAGTTGTCACTCAATCTGCGTAGGCTGAGAGGGGGACCTCTCTGTCAGAATGCACCTGCATAGGTGAGATCCTCAAACACCAGGAGGAAGAACTTTATATATATATATATATATACACATCTTAGATCCTTCTCTTCGGGAGTCCGCTCCTGTCTGGCAGGTCGCCCTCAGATGCAAATAACCCAGGAAGACGACTTTGTTCAGGACTCCTCCACGCCGACCGCAACAGCGCTCCAGTCCGACCGAGGCGCCGGATCTCCGGCCAACATCATGTGCAGTGAGTGCTACGTGAACCAGACGTTTGTGAACGACGATGGGACCGTGAGCGAGCACAGACCGCGGTGAGACGCACACACACGCACACGAAACTTTTAGTCATTATTTTTAAGAGTTCACAAAGTTAAATGGATAATAAAAAGTTTGCTTTGGAGCAAAGGGCTTTGTTGGCTAAAGACAAATGTAATTAATATAAGGTGTCAGATCACATGCTGGTTTTGCATTTGATCTGCTTCTCATCCATCCACACTCTTCTCCTGTATGTTCAGCTGTTTGCTCACTGACAGGCTGTCTCTATGAAACTGCACCTGTGCTCCCTGTTGTTACATGCTGGTAAAAAGTCCTAAAATGGAACAAAACGCACAGTTAAAAAAAACATTCGTATGAGCACAAAACTGCAACCTTACACTGAACTCAAGTAGCAACAAATTTTTAGAAATCAAAACCCAAAATTATTTGCATTTTGGTGCCTCTGCAAGATGTAAAAAAGTAAAAGTGTTTTATGCACTGTTCACTTCATAGGTACCAGTTCAATTTCAACTAAGAGTTGATAATTGCAGTGTTCATTTATGCCCCCAGAAAAAGAAAATTGACCCCTACCTCACAAAATCTGTCAATCAAAGGGAAACAGATAAGTCAAACTCAGTATATATCTGTTTTCTATTATATTTGTTAAACAGAATGTCAATTAAGGCGATTAAGCTATTCTTAAAAGAACAGATGACAAACAAATATTGTACTTATTATGAAATGATTATGTGGTCTCTGTCTTTGATGATAGTGAGGAGCAGACCTGCTATAAATATTGTGTTGGACTAAGAGCTCCCTGTTTGTTATGTTCATGCTGATGTTTGAAACACTGTCTACCTCTCATCTTGGACAGTGATGGTCTGTTTTGTTGGCAGTTATGCTCCCAGAAAACTTTATTATATTTCATTAAAGGGACTATTGCGTTGTATGTGAACTGGTGGACTGAATGTTGTTTTCTACATCTATAATATAAGTAAAACAAGACAATTACTACCAGGAGCACATGCCTCTACTGATCGGGATTGTCTTAATCTAAAGATCTGAGTGCTGCCTTTGCTTCATGGATTTGGTTTATTTAATCAAACAAATCCAACAAAACCACAGTGAAATATATCCTTCATCAATTATGAAGTATCTCTCATGAGCCTAATGCAGGATTATAGCCCACAGTGATGAGAAGAGGTCTTGGCTTTTATTTCTGTCTGTTTTGTGAACGGTGTACCCAGTGTTTCTAGGAGACTGAAAGCAGCACCTATCCTCACACCAAACCACGAGAACTTCACTCAGTATGTTAATTTAGCTGGGAATGTGATTTTTTTTTTTTCCGCATCTAAAGATCTATGGAGAGTAACCCATTAATCTCTCAGAAACACATTGTCACTTTAATCTTCAGTTTCTGATTGATCTACTTTGCTTAAACAATTCTGTTCTTCCAACATCCTCTTTTTCCGGGGTCAAATATAACATCTCATACACACTGCATTGGATGTGCCTGTCTACTGCACTTGTCTGGAAAGCAATTTGTGATTTGTGATGTGTAACTGCGCACTAAGTAACAGAGTGTCTTCTAAAACACATTCAACTTCTGCTTGTTTGCTTAAATGATCACATATAAGCTTTCAGACCCAGAAGATATGTTTTACTTCTGCTTCTGCACTGGGATAAAGAAGCAGTCCATGTGTATAGTGATTTAAATGAATGTTTGTTCTTAAAATAGAATAAACAGTATGTATTTTTGACAATGTTCTTGCATTTCTTTCCAGTTTTACTTTTGTGCGTTCTTGTAAAAGGTCACCTTTTCATCCCGTGTTTCTTTTTTTCCCCCTTGTTTTATCTTTGCGCTTCTTTCACCACTTCCTGTCCTTTCAGCTCCCTTCATTTTTTTTACAAAACACTTTGTTTTTCTCCTTCCTTCCCCTTCTGCCGTTTTACTTTTCTCCTCTCGCTCCTCCAGTTCCTCTGCAGCACCACTTCAGACCAACAGCAGTGGCGGTGGCGGCAGCAGCAGCAGCAGCAGCAGGGGAGTTATCTTAGACATCTCCGCTCTGAAGATGGAGCAGCTGGAGAGCGAGGTGCCTCCGCTGCCGCCCCGCTTCCGCTTCAGGGACCTGCTGCTCGGGGACCAGAACTTCCCTAATGACGACAGGTAGGCAGCAGCGTCAACATGAAGAGCAACCATCACTTACACGAAACAGGGTGAGAGGTATCATCCTGGTCAGAGGGACTGCATTAGAAACTAGAAAAGTTCCTGGAGAAACTTTGAAGGGGCCTGCCACTTGGTGTGTGATTTTGTTTCCTCATCTTAAATCATCATGACCCCATTAATTAATCAGCTGTAGACGTACAAATAATGATTACTTTCTGAGAATTTCAATAAAATCTGTTCAGTGGTTCATGAGATACTTTGCTAACAGACTTTCTCTCCAATAGTTTTTAGGAATGTTTCAAACAAAACTGGAGGATCTCTTAGCCATCACAATATGTCTTAGGGAGAGCTGACAGCTGCCGTCACAGCAGATTATAGATAAATATTATTAGAAATGACTGACTTATGGCCATTTCTGAGTTTTCAAAGTCAGCTTTGGTAGCCATCTTGTATCAGAATGACTCCAATAGTTAATCAGTTGAACATGTGCATCCACTGATTACTTTCTGAGAGTTTCATTCAGATACATTCTGTGGTTCATGAGCTATTTTGGTAACAGACATGTTCACCAGTGGTTTACAGCAATTTTTAAACAAGAAACTGAAGAATATTTTAGCAGTCACAGTATGCCTTAGAGATCACTCACAGCTACTGTCACACCAAATTTTTGTTCAGAAACTATAAATGACTAATAGCCAATTTTGTGCTTACTTAAGCAGCTGTGGCAACCATCTTAAATCAGCATGAGTCCAAAAGTTATTCAGTTGTAGATGTGCATCCATTGATTACTTTCTGAGATTTTCATTAAAGTCTGTCAGATGCTTTTCAAGATATTTTGCTAACAAACATTATCCTCAACAGTTTATAGGAACATTTCAAACAAAAACCTAAGGGATCTGTTAGCAGTCACTGTATGTCTAACGTATCACTGACAGCTGCTGTCACACAAAAGATTAGATCAGTATCTTTAAAAGTGGCTTGGTTATAGCCAATTTTGTGTTTGATAGAGTAACTGTGGCGGCCATCTTGTATCAGAAGGTCTTCAAAGGGTAATCAGTTTTAAATGCTTCTCTAAGGATGACTTTCTGAAATTTACATCAAAATCCGTCAAGCGACTCAGGAGATATTTCGCTAACAGACAGACAATCAGAGGTGACATGATAATTGAACACATGGTGTTTAGGGGGTCAAAAAAGATGAAAGATAATACAAAAACAACTCTGAAGTTCATCATAACAACCAGGGAACATCAAATCACATGAGTTACGTGGCAGCCACTACTGGTCAGCAGTCTAGAAACCATGGCAACAGCCTTAGCCAATCAGAATGCCTGATTTTCCCACCCTTTGTGTGTGTGCATGTGGGGGGGGCAAGCTACAGCTTAATGTATGTGTGTCAAAAAGAGGGAGAAACTGTCAGAAGTGACAGTGGGTGAGTGAGCCAGTGAGTTAAAGGAAAGATTGGTTCTCAAAAATGTAAAATTTCAAATTTCTACAGTGCTTTATGACAGAGATATAACAAGTTAAAAACATCCCTCACACCACGATCAGAAAAACAGTGTCAGGCAAAATTATAATGGGAAAAGATAGGAAGTCAAGTGGTCGGACTCTGCTTTCTGGTGCTACTTGAGAAAAAACCATAAGTCCTACAGCGAAAGCAGAAACATTGTCTGAAAGAAGACAAAGGTGCTGAAGTTTTGATGTATAATTTGTGTATGTTTCTGTAAAAGATGTGGGTGTAGGAAGAGTTTGTTTGCTAACAAAACGTCTTCTGGTCACAGAGCTTCACACTCTAGGTCATGTGACCTCTCACTCTGTCAGCTGACAGTTCCGCTCATTGGTTTGCATTGGGTTTTAATGGCGTCGTGTTTTGCGAATTACGTCGCCATGGTAACTAGAAACGCCACTAAAAGTAACAGCACACATATTGTAACCGAGCTGGTTGTTTTGATATACAATTTGTGTGGGTACGTTGTTCCCGGCCACGTTAAAGTGGATGGAAGATTAAAAACTATATAAATCTATAGACCCTTTTGGAGGTGGATAATAATAAGTGCCTGCCGTGCACTCCGGTGCTCCTATGCCCCAATAATTAAAAACAATTATGTAAATTTATGAAACAGAGTTTTTTAGAATCAGGCAAAAATGACTGCTAATGTAGATGACTAATCCAACTGCTATTACCTCAGCTTTCTGCAGATTATATTTGTTCTCTATGCAAATAAAATCAGCAGCTGTTTCAAGAAACGTTTAATAGAAAAGATTAAACCAAAAAGTCAAGAATGGATGTCAAACTTTATATGTTCATATTTAAGATTTGTTTTTCACTCTTTTTTTTCTTCTATAAATTGAAATAAACTGAACCAAAGTGAATTGAACTAAAGTAAATTAAATATCCTTATTGTCAGTCTTGTTAAAGCTTTTGAATTGGTTAGCATTTTACTACTTTTTTTTTTTTTTGAGAAATCTTGAGAAACAATTACCGGAGGTAGTAGTTACACAGACCAGCTGGTTCTGACACAGAATTTGAAGCAAATACAGCTTCAAATTAAAACTAAACTCTTCCTTATATCCACCAAACTCCTCATATCACATCAAGGGTGCAGCTGCTGTTGCTCAGGTTTGATCCCATGAGTTTGCATTAACAGCTGGTTGTGTGAATGCTGATTCAGTGTTCACCCTATAGTGATCCTGTTTCTCTTTGTTGTTTGTCTTTTCTTCTGTGCCTTTATTGACATGTAACTACTTCTGCATACTTTGTGCTATTTTATTTATTCAAACGCCAAAATGTTCAATTCATGCAGGACGTTCAAGCTATGACGTTTGGTTTTTGTAACTTTTATGCTTTTCAAAATATTTAACTTTACAAAATTCTTCTTATGAGGCTTTCAGCTTTTGCTTGCATTTTGCTACTTTTACCTTTTAGCCAGTGTTTTGCTACTTTTAGCTGACATTTTATTTGTAGCTACTTTTAAAACACCCAAACACAAACTGAGACACCTTTAGACGCATGGCTCAACACAGCAGGGCCAGCTCTTCATGACAAAACTCAGCTGGTCACCTACATCTCGAGGATAAGGGACACTCTTTTAGGGAGCCAATTGTTCATATTTTGGACAGAGAAGACAGATGGTGTGAGAGGGGGGGTGAAGGAAGCCATTTATCTGAGGAGGTCTCAGATCTCAGCTTTCTAAAACTTACAATGGAGCATTAAGCCTTATAACCAAGTCATTTTCCTTCTAATTCACACCTTCATGCAAGTGACCAAAATGTCTCTTTAGTGAGCCAGGCAAACAAAGATCCAACTGACTCCTCATTGTGAGGGGAATGCGATTAATCAGCATTTGAATTTAGCTGCATAACGGAGCATCTCATGGAGTTTAAATTCCACACTCTCCAGTTTTGAACTCAGAAAGTTACTTTTAGCAATGTTTTTTTTACCTTTTAGCTTTTGTCTATAATGTTCTGCCTCTTTTAGCTTTAAAACAACTCAGTGTCAGCGTCTTCAGCACATTTCTGAAGTCGTTTAGCACTCAGCCTTCACACTGCATTTTCACAGAAAATGCAATTTCTCAGTTGCGACTTTATGTATTTTGACTGTTACCAAATCTCGTATTGCTTTCTCAGTACAGTATGCTTTTTACTGATTCCTGTACCTGTTTTTTAGCAGCCAACAAGTCCCCCTAATTGGCTTTCTCGCCCACTTGATCCATCTAGGCACCACTGTTTTCAGCCATCATACAGTAACATGAAAGTGATTGTGTTTGGAGTTTGTACCTTGTCTACCCCCTGTGGTTTGAGCAATCACAAGTGAAGTTAGAAGTGCTCTCTGTTCTCAATGTAAGAGGTGTTTATGCTCTGAAAGGTAACGTTAAAAGTTGCACATTGTTTGTGTCGCGTGTGGTGCTGTCCATGGTGCTGAAACTGAGGACTGCTTTTAAAGTTGCATGTTTTAGCAGAAGAAAAAAGAGAAGCATGTTAAGAGATTTTGTTTGGTTTATCCTTCGTGTATTTGTGCATAAAACTAGAATGATTTGCATCCTTTCACAACTGAGAGTGAGATCCTTCACTCTTTGTTATCCACCTTTTCTTGTTCAAAAAAATTATCTTTTGTCCTGAGCTTTTCATCTTACTGCAGCATCCTAGCCTTCTGGACCTCACCGGAGCCCATCTACCTTTATTGTGTAAATGCAGATTTTCATTTTTTTTTTTTTTATTTTCTCATATGATTTTTATTTTAACAATCTAAATACATGTGCATATTTTGTTCTATTTTAGTCATTCATATATTGGAATGTTTAGCTCATTCAGAAGATGGATGCTATGACTTTTGTTTCTCTATTTTTTTAGTTTTCAGTATATTAAGCTTTATTTACAAATGTTTTCCTCTTACAGAAACATTAGGATCTCTTCAGTTCCTTAAAAAAACATTGCTCTGTGCTTTGGCACAGAACAGTGTTTTTTAAAAGGTACTTTTAACTTTTACTCAGCTGTTTGGCATTTTGAGCCAAACTTTTGCTCCTTTTAGCTTTTTTCTAGCCTTTTGGTCCTTTTAGCTTTTAGTCAGTGTTCTGCTTGTTTTAGTTTCAAGAACTCAGTTCAGCTTCTTTTGCTAATTTCAGCAGTTATTCAGCATTCAGCTTGCATTTTGAGAGAAAATGCAATTTCTCTAGATTTTTTTCTTTTTTGTTGTCTGCTTTAGAAGGTTTTTTTTTCAGAGAACTAAAAAGGTCTCATAGGTATATTTCAAAGAGCTCTACCAAAAAAGGACCACATTACCTGTCACTGCTTATGTTTGAAGATCATTGTGCTGATCAAACGTAATTATAGCAGAAAACAGACTACAGTGCTGTTTGAAATAATTCTCACATCTTTTTTATTCAACAAGTAAAAACAAGCTTTTAGTCCAACATGACCTTTTGCCCAGCTGTCCTTGTATCAATAACTGTTTTCATGTCGATAAAGCAGCCCACATTTCCAGCTCCAATTTACATGGTTATTATTGTTTTTCTGTTCTGCCCCTGACAATGAACCAGCCTCCTGCCTCCAGCTGAAAGTATTGACGGTGAGGAAATGATACTTCAGGTTATATTTGCCGTGGTCGTCGTCTAAGCCTGTGTTCAGAAGTGGTCAGTGAACTCACAAATGTCACTGGTTACATCTTAACAGGGATAATCCATCATTCAGCTGCTACTTTCTCAAGCATGCAAAAAAAAAAAAAAATCTATTCAAACGCAACTACAACCTCAATTATGGCCTTCTGTCTGCAGTTTGAGTTTTCACCTTGTTTTCTTTGTTTTTAAGTGCTTTTATTGTCTGGTTTCCAAGGAGGGTAGCCTTTATGAGCTAAATATAGATATGAATAATGTGATGATTTACAGACACAAGTCACAGTATAGTGTAAAGTGCTCTTGTGTATAACTCAAAAAGCCACATTAAGTGGATTCACATGTGTGGGCGAAAAGAGGTTCAAGTAGAGTGTCCTCTTCCGGCATTTTTAAAAGCACTGAGTCATGAAATGGGTTACCTATAAATTAGTGTTTCAGACTTTTCCCCGCTCTTCAAAAGGGAAAAAAACGAGGGGAGATTCAGAGCAAAAAGACAGAGGAAGTCCTTCCTTCTTCTTTGCTTTTGAGTACCACGGCATTAAACGCTCTGCTTGTGTGTCTTATTAGAGTAAAAAAAACAAAATAAAACATGGCTTTAAGCAACAAGTCATGAAAAGCTAAATTTGAATCACTGATGGGATTTGAATGCCATCAAATGAAAGAGAAATCAGTGTATTTTTTGTTATCCTTAATCACGTTACCGTGAATGTTTACTGCTTTGACAGTTGCTGCTGTGCTGCTAGAGAGGTCCATGTTGCAGCAGCAGCATCAGTTTAGGTTATTCCTATCGTGTTGCTGTGGCAACAGGCCCGCGCACGAGAGAGAAAGCGAGAGAGAGAGGGAAAAAAATTGTACAAAATTCTAAAAATATTCCCATTCCTCACAAGAAATGATCAGTCAAGCCGCTCCATTTCTTGTTTTCTAGTTCAGATGTTTTTCCTCATTAAAATAAAACATATATGTAATACATTTTCCAATCCACACGCAGAGTGGGCTTTTTATTTTTTTTAGAACTGCCCTGAGGAGCTTTGATCAACAAGCTGTAGGACTTAAGACTTGCTGCACTTTGCAGATAAGTGTCCTGCACGATGGATCCGGAGACCATCATCCACACCTGGGTCAGTCCGTCTGTGGGGGCGTGGAGGTCGGATGCTCTTGGTAGTGACTCCGGGCAGAGGTAGGGTCACATGAAGAACATTGTCACTTCATGTCCAGATTTTAATAGAGGTAGACTTCTCTGATTAGAAGACAGAGGCACAATGAGACGTTAATAATGTGTGTGTGTTTTTTTAAAGCATAGACAAATTATGGATTTGGCTGATGAGGGACAAAAAGAAAAAGAAGCGCTCCTTCTGTTTGTCCAGTTTAATAAACGCGCTCAAAACCCACAGACATGCACAAAACAAGAACAGGAGTATGACGTGCGGAAAGTGCCACAGATTACCAGCTGCCTGTCCAGGTTTATAAAAACATTTATTTAGCACATGAAAGATTACAAATATGTCTGAAAAAAAATCAACTATTGAACTAACTTTAAGGCTACAGGACTGTTGTTTGTCAGCGTCTATTACTTCTTGTTCTGCTTGAATTTGATGTACATGTCTTGTTTGTTGCTGTCGCAATAATTTAATGTTTTGCTATTTACATAAACTCTGCGGATTAATGTTTTTCATTTAAACCTACAGACAGCTGTGTTGTACAATGATGTTTACAGATCTGACAGAATCAGATCTAAACATATCTTAATAAGTAGGACGCATATGCAGAATATACTCTATCCTAAATATATTTTTGATGACAGAAACATTTAAAAGCAGTAATTTTAACAGATTATTCAAACAACCTACTAAGGTCTACTATGAGTTTAGTCTAAAGAATTTTCAAAATAAAAATAGAGAAACTGGAGAACACAGGGGAGGGTTTCTGTCTCTCTCTCCTCCACTGCACTTGTCTTTGAGCATCTTAAGCATAATGTGATCACTTCAAAGCTCTGTTAGTTCATATTTAACTATTTTCTTTTTACAAAAACTAATTTGTACTATCATGGTTTAGCCAGCTGTGATATTTTTTACATTCATTCTGTAAACTCCAGCAGATCCTGGCAGTGTTCAGTTTGAACAATCAAAGAAGCTGATCAGTTACATCAAAAAGATAAATCTAATAAATCTATCAAAAAATATTTACTTTAAGCCATGTGAGTTCCACTAGTCAGAGATCACCTTCCTGGGAGGTTTGGGCATAAAATGTCTGGAATGCTCCATTTAATGCAAATCACTTCACATTTTGATTCAAAGTCTAGTTTTAAGGAAAATATGTAAAAAACAAACAAAAGGACCCAGCAGATGTAATTTTTTGTGGATTTCTAAGGTACGCCGCTGTCATACCATGGGTCCTTGGTCACCAGTCCTCCATTCAAAACTTCACCTTCTCCTTTGCCATGTTCAGCTTTGAATTGTCACACTCTACTCTTCATACATGGCTGCTTGTTTATTTTATCAGACATCTGACTTGCAGTGCTTCCCAAAGTTGTGGTTGGGACTCCACTGTGGGTCACGAGGCAACAAGTGACGGGTCTTAAGACAGTCTGCAGAAATCAAAAATGATTGCTAATGGCACATTTTTGCCATCATTCAACAAAAAACAGTATAAATTTATATAAAATCCTATATTAGATTCTGAAGCTGTTTGTGCTGTTATTATATCCTTGTTTATTTGACTTAATAGCAATCTTTTACACTAGAGCAATAAATGGGGTCTCAGGTTTCTGCCGCTGATGTTTTTTGGGTCAGAAGCTGAAATGTCTGGGAACTGCTGCTTTAAAGTATTTTATTAATTTCATTCACAAACCTGCCTGCTGTGTTTTAAGGAAATGCTGCAAAGCATCGTTAAGAAATCAAATCATATTTATTTTGGTACTTTAATTTATAGATTATATATAATAAAAGTTTTGAAAATATATTTTTTTGCATTTCGAGGTTCTTTTGGGTAGTGGGGATGTAGTTAAACTTGGTTACATTGTACTTGCTAAAGAAAGTTGAGTTTTATTCAACTATTATTCACTTAATTTCTGCTCTTAATGCTTCAACTTTTAATTAAAAACTTCTCATCTGCAATTAATGGTTTAAAAAAAAAGAGAAGTAATTTGAGTAGCTTCTTATTGCCTGAAACTCCAATGTGACACCACAATATGCCTGATGTCAGACCACTTCAACCTGTAATTGTATAGCAGCTAATTAAGGGTCATTAAATGCACCATTATGTGCACGTGTACATGTGTGGGTAGAGCAGTGAGACAGACAGACAGACTCTCAGAATGTGACAAGCGGCTCTCTGTTGAAAAGCTTCCTCCTCCAGAACTCGTCTCTGCTCTGCCACAAGACCAGATGTTACAGCTGTTCACAGGGATTTTCTCTGTCGCTCCTCTGTGATTCATTTCTCTGGATCTGCCGTGGAGTTTCAAAACACAACGGCCCACATTTCTCTCACTTTCTAATGATGAAACTCTTCAAACGGAAGCTAAATTATGGGGTTAATGAAGCAGCAGAAACAGCAGCACATCCTCAGAAGCTTCTTCTAATTCTTTTAAACTCTTAATTTTTCTTTTTTTTTAGTTTCTCCTCATCTAGCCTCTCTTCAGTGCTTTGAGGATTAATAGTGTGAAGATAAATCTTTCTCTCAGGCTACAAACCAAACTGTTTTTGCTTTAACATGACTTTTTTTCTTTATTTTTCTTTTTGCATTTGTAATTGTTTGACAGTTTAATCTTGCACAAATAATCTTTTTTTTGTCAATTACATGAACAAATGTTACACTTGAACACCCTTACTTTGGACTGGTAAAACAATATGCGTGTTGCTGTTTTTCAGCAGAAAATCAATGTGTGGAAAAGGTCTAAATGAGAGAGTTTTGTTTTGTTTTTGACAAAAAGGTAACCTGATTTTTTATTTTTTATTTTGAATTGATCCTAATTGGATTATAGCTCCTGAAATGAACATAACTAATAAGTTTTATGGTTTATTATGAAGTATTGACATGTCACAAGGTGGTAGTCCTCTAATACAATAATTTTCCATCACGCCTTCTGGCTAAATCTCTCTGTTATATTGTAAAAACTGATCTCTGATGGTTTTAGTTCAAGCTGCGCAGCATGCGTTTCTTTTCTTAATATCAGCCTTGTAATTGGGAAGAAAATAAGAGAGGGATAATTGCCTATAACTCTTCTCAGGCAGACGATTAGATAAACAGCTAATGAATAATCATGCTGTATTACCAATCCAGTTTTAAAAACATCTGTGTGGATCGGATCTGCCGGTTTTATTGAGTCCTGTGTGATAGCTGCTCTCCCTCTTCTTCCCCTGTCAGGGTGCAGGTTGAGTTTTACGTGAATGAAAACACCTTCAAGGAGCGTCTGAAGCTTTTCTTCATCAAAAACCAAAGATCAAGTAAGTGGACAGTGCAGCAGGGTGTCTTCTTAAAGAATGACAAAATAAGAGAAAACGCCATAAAGTTGCTTTGAATTAACTGTATTAAAACCATGTACACATCTGCACAAAAAATATACAGTACTGTTTATTTGTTTCTGCATTGCTGTAAAATAACTCAGATCCCTCCTCTCTTTTTTTGTCTCCAGGCCTACGAATTCGTGTGTTTAACTTCTGCCTGAAGCTGCTCACCTGCCTGCTGTATATCATCAGAGTGATGACAGACAGACCCGGGCAGAGTGCTGGTGGCAGCCACAGCGCTGCGCAACAAAACACTCCAAACGGCAACAACAAATGGTTTGTTGACACACAACAAAACGAAAAATGTTGAGTTGAGTGCATTATCACACAGACGTCTATACAACAAACATAAAACTATGTCGATGGAAAGTTAACGAATTAACCAACTGGTTAAAGTGTAATATAACAAGGAACAGGTTTTAAGGCTTGTTATTTATTGATAAAAAGGACATTTAACATCTGTTAACAAATATGTTTGTTGAATTAAAGTAATCTTACTGTATGTACGAGGTACTGTGTGTGAATTAATATGAGTATTTATCAAAAATGCAACCTTGTTTTTAACAAAAAATTTGTGAACCTGTAGAAAAAATACAAATTGAAAGCACAATAATTTCATTTTCTAAGTCATTATCACCCACCACCTAAAGGTGAAGGAAGGATAATAATGTTTTTGGATGTGAACCACTGGCCAAATTTGAATGAAACCTGCAGAAACTATTTGCTGAATGAACATCCACAACTGATTAGCTTTTGGAGTCAACTACATTCAAGGTGACGGCAAAAACCAACTGGCCTTAAAACACACAGGAATGGCTATAAGTCACTCAGTTCTACCGATACTGACCTAAAATCTGATGTGGTAGTAGCTGAGAGTCATTCACAACACATGCTCTGAGTCTGACATTGAAGAATATCACATGAGATTTTCACGATTTGATCAGTCTCTGTCATATCTCATCATAAGATGATGTTAGTTTAATACTCTGGCATTAAGGGTGGTGGGCGATATGCATTCCTTCACAGACTGCTGGGGCTTTAGGTTAGATTCCGTATGTAACAAATACCTGCACAAAGTTAACATCTTAGGAGTTAAAGTTGAGAAACTGTATTATAAATGTGCATGAATATTAAAGAGACTAATGGATTAACCTTTCTGACCTGCCAAACTGCAGATCTTTACATATATTCATGAAGGTTCATTCCTCCTTTTGATTTCTTTTCTTCACCTTGATTGCTGCTTTTCAGCGTCGACTGCTTGTGGAATGGATCGGTGCAGGACAGAGAAATTAACTGGTAGGCAGCGGAAGATGTGATTACTGTGAACAGATTTAATTTGTTGCCTCATTTCTGCCACTTTTTTTTTTTAATCAGATGTTTCTTGTTGGTAAGACCTGTGTAAGACCCATGCTCAGCAAGTTTGATCATGTTTTAATCTCAACTCATATTTGTATGTACGTCTGCTATGATCTGTGAAGGTATTTACTATTGCCCACCACTATGAAAGGTGGGCAGTCATGTAATTGCCTTTGCATGTGTGCGGATGTGTTTGTTTGTCTGTCTATTGGCAAGATATCTCATCAACCGCCAGACATATTTTAATAAAACTCTCAAAATGTTAACATTGCATGTACATCTATAACTGATTACCCTTTGGAGTTAATCCAATTCATGATGGCTGCCACAACTAATTGACCTTATCAAACCCAAAAATGTCTATAAATCAGTCAATTTTACAGATATTGAGGTAAGATTTGTTGTGGTAGTAGCTGAGATTCATCCCCATCACATAATCAAAGCACTAACAGATCACACAAGATCTTTGTTTAAAACTTTAGCATGTAAAGCAGAGGATGATATGCATTTCTTCAAGGAATACTCATTTTATTCTTAAACGTGAACACAGATGTTTTGTGTGTGCTCTCTCTGCTAGGGAGTTGATCTTCTGGGTGGACAGGAAGGCTCCAGTCTGGGCCATTCAAGTGAGTCAAAACAAAATGAACATAATTAAATAATAATAAAGGAGTAATAATTACGCAAACTTGATTTTGTGTTTTGACTAAATATTTAATTACCTTAAGCTAAAGCATAAATGTTTAGACAATTAACTGATATGAAAACATTTAATTCTTTTCCCAGAAGATTGTTTCTGATATACTGTAGCTGTTGTGAGGAATATATAGGTTTTGTTTATTGTTTTTCCTGTTTGTACAGGTGATTGTGGCCATCATTAGTTTCCTGGAGACGATGTTACTAATGTATCTGAGCTACAAGGTGAGACTAAGTTACAAAAAAAACAAGAAACATATCACCTTCTAACATGATTAATGCATTCTGTACAACTCATGGCTTGTGCAGTGTGAGACCGATTTTCCATAAGTGGTGTAATTAGCCCCTAGTCATTTGTCACGGCAGCAGTAAGGACTGATGGTAATTACAGGATCTGGTTGAGGTGACGAAGTAAGTGGTTGGTGAAGATGACCAGTAATAAAATAAACTGGTTCAGCTCAGGCGATCCCCTTCACTTCAAGCTCGGGTCCTCTACCAGAGGCCTGGGAGCTTGAGGGTTCTGCGCAGTATTTTAGCTATTCCTAGGACTGCGCTCTTCTGGCTGATAAATGTTTTGTTCCAGTAGCCCATCTCACATCAGAATCTCCTGGTTCCCCAACATCTGTTGCAGATCTTGTTAATACAAGCAACATCTGAGCTTCTGATCTTCCCGCAGAAAAGTCACGTGAGAATCTGTGCTGTGACTCACAATCTATTGTGTTTTTGCTTTCAGGGGAACATTTGGGAGCAGATATTTCAGGTGTCGTTTCTTCTGGAGATGATCAACACAGTTCCCTTCATTATAACAGTAAGTTCCAGATCGTTGGTTTGTTACTGTGTTATTGCTCTTAATGCCTTTCTAATTTGTTGCCAACTTTGACATGAATTATTCTAATTGCCTGTATATTTATTCATCACTGCACATGATCATGAAAAACTGTTCCCTCTGGGGGATGTTCATAATCCCAGGCACATATTTATTGTTTATGCATTTATACCTTTCAAAGGATAAACCGTTCATGTTTAACTATGAAAAGATGACAGCACTATCAGCTTAAAATATGTACGCGTTTCACATTTTAGAACATGTTAGCAACACTCTGAACTGTCATGGTGAACATAGAAAATGTGTTACTTGCATCAAATTTATCATGCTTTTTGTGCTTCAGAGGCATTTGAGCTTGTCAGAATGTGACTGGAACATAAATCATGCTTTTCAACTGATGGGAACTGAGAAAACACAATGTTTTTAATAAGAAATTGAAAATAAAAAAGTAAATACATAGAAAACATGAATTCTAACTTGAAGAGTACTGAAATCAAAGCACAAAGAAAACCTGGGGGGAAAAATAAACGGAAGCAAAAGGAAATGAATAAAAAATATAACTATATCAAACAAGTACTGAACTCTGAGTTAAAATAGAATAAATAACTATAGTAAATGAAATTTGATTAAATTTCAATTTAAACTAGAAGTAAATTAAACAGATAAAACAGATAGTTATAACAAAACTTAGTAAATTTCATAAACAAATAATCCAACCAACCAACTTCAGTTTTTATCATTTTAGTTTTAACTTTGGATGGTATCATAAGACCTGTTCCAGATGCCCTGAGGGATCTGCAGGGCCTTAAGGAAAAAGTAAAACAGAGAAAAAGGTAAGACCATAAATAATTTTAAAAACCTTCAAATTAATTTTAAGATGCCCGTGGAGCCAATGCAGAGAATATAGAGAAATCAAAACACTTTAAACAAATTAGTCACAACATTAAAAGAACTTACAAAAAGTAATAAATCTGATTTTCCCAATCTTATAAAGAACTTATAGTGTAGCTGAAGAATATATGGATAGTGTATGGATATGTATCACATCTCTAAAGCTGATTGAAACACTTGGTTTCACTCAGGGTTGAAACTTGTGATTTGATCCCACTGAAGAGCTCCTGCAGCGTAAGGAGAGAACAGTTCATTACCATGAAGCAACAGAGGCTCGATCTGTTACGTGGCCAGTATTTGGGCATCCTTTATTGGGTGGGGGATTGCAGGATTTGATAAGAGAAGAGGGGAAAACACCATGGCAACAGTTTTTTATGATACTGGCTTTCTATAAAAGGCTAATGCATATTGCCAAAGAACAGAAACTACTGAAAGTTGGTTTTAAGGAATGTCCTGAACTGTTCACTTCAGCTTCAAATTCCCCAAATCACAATGCAATTATGCAGCTGTTGCATAATGGATCTAATAATGCTTTTTAATGGAGGAGATTTTTCAGAGGTCTTGGGAAGTCCATACTTTCTTTTGCTTCTCCTAAGGATAATAACTACTGTATTTTCTCTATAATTGCAGTAGTTTTCATATCTGTGCAGTACTACAGCAGCCATTAAAATTAAAATTATTTAAAAGCTTTACTTCAATTATATAAGCAAGTAAATGTGCATTTACCAAAGGAGAAACATTTAAACAAGCATACTTATTGTTGTTTTTCTCTTGTGTGCAGTTTTTTTTTTTACTGTTTAGGAAAATTATGAAATAAAAAAAAACATTTCACTTTATTTTCAGATCTTCTGGCCATCGATAAGAAACATCTTCATTCCTGTGTTTCTCAATTGCTGGCTGGCTAAATGTGCTTTGGAAAACATGATCGTGAGTGGAAGCCATAAACTTAATTGTGTCTGTTAATGGCCTGTTTTTTACTACCATTTTAATGACTCTGTTTGTGTAAGGTAATCAGAATCCCTTTTTTTTTCTTAATATAAATTAACAACACAAACAGCAGCGTCTTCTCTTCATCTGGTTCTGCTGGTTTGTGTGCACGCAGAAAGGTGTGCATTAAGGAATGATTTGCTCCTTTGTTGGCATTTTTTTCACTCTTTGCTGCTGAAAGGCTGCAGAATGGATTTTATTTTTCAGAGCAAAGTGGTTTGCAAAAACTATATAGGGCGAGTTTAATGTGTTCAAGCATGCCTGTCATGGACTTTTCACCATCAGAACGTAATCTCTGTTGTTCACTCCGGTGCAGAACGACGTCCACAGAGCAATCCAGAGGACAAATTCAGCCATGTTCAACCAGGTCCTCATTCTCATCTGCACCCTGCTCTGCCTCGTCTTCACCGGGTGAGGCTGACTTTTCAAGCTTCTTTAACCCCTCAGTCCCTAGGCCTATTGGATTGAGCTTGTTGGCAGTGCTGCTGCCCCCGGTACAGGGGCCACTAGTGATGTAGGGGTTAGAGATATTTATTTTTGGAGATATTTAATGTCTGTGGATACAGAAAATGTGCATGCAGCACTAAAAACAACATCGTGATTTGATCGTAATGAGAGTGATGAGTTTGTTCACTCACATGTGAATCCAGCTTGTGAAAAGATCTGACATTTCTCAGCTGACAATTTTCTAATATTAAAAAAATAAGGAGCCAATGTTCTGGGTCTAAGTGGTGCAGCATTTTCCTCCTATTTTGTCAGAAAATCAAGAACAAACTGGTGTCTAATTACTAAAGATCTATTTCCACATTTCCTGTACCCATTTTACATAATTATTTCCTGGAATTTTCAAGCAATATGCAGCTGTTAGTAAGAAACTACTTTTATGAAGTTAAAATCTCCTCATAATGGTGTACAAAATGTCAGTGTTTAAGTGGATAAAATCTCACAAAAATGTTAGTAAATTTTATCAAATTGAATACAGATATATTGTTTGTGTCTGTAACAAAAAGCAATTATAATACAGAGTTTGTGTTTTTTTATTAATGCTCAACATAAACTGATGGAGTCAAATCTGTCTGTTAGCAAAATATCTCATGAACCATTGGACAGATTTTATTGAAACTCTAAGAAAGTAATCACTGGCTGCATGACTTAAACTCATTAACACAGCTTATCATTCTTCAGCAATCACAAATGTAGCTGTAAGACTCATTTACCACACATTCTCTGATGCAGAAGATGAAGATCTAACAATATTGCATCGATCCATATAAAAGGCTATAATTCTTTGCCTGTCCAGCATAAGATCATCTGAGTTTAAGACACTGACAAGAAAGGCAGCGGGTGATAAGCATTTCTTCGAGAAATGCTAGGACTTAAATTTAATCTTGTTTACATTTACATTAATTACATTATTTTCTTTGAAACAGCACATGTGGGATTCAGCATCTAGAGCGAGCAGGTAAGCACCTCTCCCTCTTCAACTCCTTCTACTTCTGCATCGTCACCTTCTCCACCGTGGGCTTCGGAGACGTGACCCCCCGCATATGGCCCTCCCAGCTGCTGGTGGTCATCATGATCTGTGTGGCTCTGGTTGTGCTTCCTCTGCAGGTAGGATGATGGTCAGATCATGCTTGCCAACTTTCACGCTTTCCTTTGTGACATAGTCTGTTGTGCGTCAGTTTGAGGAGCTGATCTACTTGTGGATGGAGAGACAGAAGTCTGGAGGAAACTACAGCCGCCACAGAGCTCAGACAGAAAAACACGTAGTTCTGTGTGTCAGCGCACTCAAAATAGACCTGCTCATGGATTTTCTTAATGAGTTTTACGCACATCCCAGACTGCAGGTACCAAACAACATCCATGTACATTTTTATTTCACACGTTTCGCTGCAGATTTTAACTTGAGTCTTGTTTCATTTTCAAGGATTACTACGTGGTGATCCTGTGCCCAACTGAGATGGACCTACAGGTACGAAGGGTGCTGCAGATTCCTCTGTGGTCTCAAAGAGTCATCTACCTGCAGGGGTCTGTCCTCAAGGATCAAGATCTTCTGAGAGCTAAGTAAGTGAGAGCTAAAAGCATGTGTGAATTAGCAGCAGGATGTCTTTTTTTACAGGTCCAATTCTGACAAAGTTGGGACATTGTGTAAAATGTAAATGAAAAACAAATGCAGATTTGCAAATCTCATAAACCCATATTTTATTCACAATGGAACAAAGTAAACATATCAGATGTTTAAACTAAGAAGTTGTACCATTTTTAGGAAAAATTAAGATAGCTTTGAATGTTATGGCAGCACTAAAGCAACAATGCTCAAAGATTTCTCCAGATTATTTTTAGTTTGTTTGTTGTTTGATGATATTCTGAACTCTACATTATGAGATATTCAAAGTCTTCCCAACTTTCCATTGAGAAGCATTATTTTAAAATTGTTCCACTATTTTTGGTAAAATGTTGTAGAGACTGGCGAACCTCTGCCCATCTTTTCTTCTGAACGAATTAGCCTTTTTAAAATGCTCTTTTTATACCAAGCCGGTTGGCAATTAACCTAATTAGCTGCAAGATGCTCCTCCAGCCAACCTAAAATATTTGGCTGAGAGAAAGATTTTCATACTTTGTTAAAGTGCAAAGGCTCAGGATAGGTATTATTTATAAGTGTTACACAGTGATGTCATTCAGGAAATGGGGAGGCAAAAAAACAGTAGACTAAAAAAACAATGTATTTCAGTCCTTTCAGACACAGTTTGATGTTTTTGTTGTTATTTTTACTCAGTAGCTGTGCTTTATTTGTAGTGCCTCAACAGTAAGCCAGCATGACAGAATATGTAGGGCTAATACCTCTCTATGCTGTTGACTTTGACCTTTGTAATTTTCCAGTTATATGTACAAATTGCAACAGAACTTAATAAAAAAAAGAGACAAGAACAGCAAACATAACATTAGAACGGTTAGTGCATTGTGTTACCGCTGTTGTTTAAAAAAAAAGGTCTAAAAATTTGTTTTAAAATCAGTTGGACTTTGGCTGCAGACATAAAGCTATCTTTGTAGATTCTAAAAAAGAAAATATTTTCAATTTTTAAATATGTATCAATAATATCTACATGCAGGAATAAGTTTTTGTTGTCTTGTTAATTTAATTAGACATTATATGAAATTTTAAATAAGAAAATTTAACTTACAGATGTATTAATTAAAATGTTTTCTATATGATTTGGTAAAAATAATAAATAAA
>JAOXNZ010000038.1:11535746-11558285 GCA_028566095.1 Kryptolebias brasiliensis
ATGATATTAAATTTTAAATAAGAAAATGTAAATTACAGAGGTCTTAATGAAAATGGTTTCTATATGATTTGGTCAAAATACTAAATAAATAATTCACCACAGAAATTTGCTAATTTTGTCTTAGAAGCGCTTTTAAAGATTGTGGGATATCTTTGTGCTACCATGTAAGGAAATAAATGAGAAAAATTTCATTTTGTAACAAATAAAACATTAGGATATTTTTCATCTGCATTTCATCTAGGGGACAGTTGTTTGATCCCTCTTTGAGAAGTGATGTGCTATAGAGGTCCAGAATGAGATAGCACTTTTGGCTGAATATTTTGCTAATGGTTCTTTTAATTTTGTCCTTAAACAAAAGCATTATATTTACCGGGCTTAACCTCGAGTGTTGGTAATTGCTGTAATGATTGAGGCTGCTCTGTGCAGCTGGCAACAGATCAGTTTGTGTGCAAAGCTCTCTTCAGTCTGGCCAGCTCATTAAAGTACACAATTTCTATGTAAAAGTCATTAAACAAAATGAGTGGGTTTAGTTTTGTCAACGGCTTTGAGCTACTATGTGCTGAAGTCTTCTTAATATGGCCCAGATATTCTATCATTCCTTTTCCAGCAAAAAAGCTTGTAAAACTTGTGTTTTACTTTATATAATGACACAATTTTACCTATTCATTCAGGCTATACTGGTTATTTTTCGACCTAACTGGTAAATGACTGCTCCTCTGAAAATGGTCAACATAACTGATTCCTAAAGAAATACAAACTTGCTTTCATTTCAAGTTTACTTCTGTTGCTTTGACATGAGTGAACCCATCTATACATCAATCCTCCTTTTAGTTGAATGCAGTTCAACAAACACACAGGACCAAAAATATCCTTTTGGAAGACTCAAAATTAGCTCAAGCAATAAATCTGGTGCTTCTACAGATCATTACTCTCAGTTTAGCTATTTTCGGAGGTACTGAAGGAGTTCACGAGTTAAACTATTTTTTGGATATTACAGATTTATGCCAGTTGTTTGAAAGAGTTGTACTGGGAATTATTATTTCAAAATAAGGGCTTTGATGAGAAAAGGTTATGTAACTACACTGTATATGTTCATCAGGGTTTTAATGGAGCAATTAAAAAGAAAGGACTGGGTGTGTGGCGCGCTTGCATCCCTCATCTGGCACCATTTCAAATCCTCCCACACATGCTTTGCATTCTGCACTCCTCTGGCTGTGTTAATCGTATGCAAAAACACGTCCACATTCACATAACATTCAACATTTCAGGTTGTTTGTAGGTCTGATGATGATGGAGGCAACGCTTAACAGAATAATGGATCGAATTATGTTATATTCTTACAGTTCAGATGCCTTTCTTTAGTGTCAAGTCGTGATTTGTTTGTATCCCTGTTATTATGATTTGTACCTGTAATGACTGGTTTAACTTTGTTTTCATTGTTGTCACACTGCTGCAGAATGGATGATGCAGAGGCTTGTTTCATCCTGAGCAGTCGTAACGAGGTGGATCGGATGGCTGCGGTAAGATAATGAGCAATTAATGCACACTGCTGTATGTTTATTTATTTTTTCCAATTTTAATCTTTCTTTAACTGCCGTCTAAAAAGATACACTCTTTAAGATGAAAATGTGCAATGGCTTTTTGTTTCTTCCCAGGACCATCAGACTATCCTGAGAGCTTGGGCGGTGAAAGACTTTGCTCCGAACTGTCCTCTTTATGTCCAGATACTCAAACCTGAAAACAAGTTTCATGTGAAATTTGCAGGTGAGAGTTTCAAAACAGTCAGGGTAATGCTTGTCAGCATTCTGACAATCATTTAATAATAACCCAACTATTTGACTCTTACATGTTTAAATTAAATGAATCACATGAAGTCTTGTAAGTGGAAGAGGAAACTCTTGGTAACAAATGATGTTGTCATCAGGGATCTGCTCTAAGCCCCTACTTGTTTGCTGTAGTGATGGACAGACTGGGAGATGAGGTTGTGTTTTGTAGTGAGAGTAGGGAGCAGGGGAAGAGAGCCCAGAGAGGTGGAGGTACTGTATGCTCTGGAGAGAAGAGGAATGAAAGTCAGCTGAAGCAAGACAGAATCTGTGTATGAATGAGAGAGAGACAGGTGTAACAGTGAACCTGTAAGTATTGAAGGTGGATGAGGTTACAGCCATCCAAGGCAACACGCAATGCACTGAGGTGAAGAAGAGAGTGCAGACCATAGACTGTATATTGATAGACCTCTTGATGTGAACCCAGAAGTCAAAAGGCAAACCTTCACTTTCAACTGGTTCCAGTACAAGTTTTATGTCCTAACCCCTCCATGTAAATAAACAGGACATATCTGTTAGTATAACAATATAATAACATAAAATAAAATATGTATAGTTATTTATATTTCAATGCACAAATATAAATAAGGAGACTGAACACAAGTGAACATGTTGACAGTGAATTATACTTTTTTTTTAATCAGGATAATATTTAAGATCAAGGCTGAAGTGTTTTCTGAATCACAAGTACTGAGAACAAATTTAAAATTTAAATTTAATTTAAATTTAGTGTCAGCTAAAACACCATAGTCAACATGTTGCTTGCAAATAAGCTAACTCTTGTAGCTTGTTGCAAATGTTTGTTTCAAAACTGTGTTGCCTTGAAAAGAGAGACACGTGTTGCTTCTCTGGTAGATGAGCCATTATTGACGGTGTTATTTATTACTGTAGAAAATGTCAAACTAACTTACTGCCTTGTCTTTTAAAATAAGCATAAAGGTTTATGTGAATTCCCCCCTCTCAGTTTTGATACGTAACTGAACAATGGCTTGGAGCGACAGGTAGGAGAGAGGTAGCGCAGGTCGTTGCTCCATGTGACTGGAGGGGGAAAAAAAACACTGTTTTTCATATCTTTAATAAAATGCTTTTAAACAGTATGAAGGAAAAATGTTGTAGTTGCAAAACAGTGACTTTTTAACACCATGGTATACCTTAAAACCAGTAATCAGCCCATGCTGAAATCAAATATGTTTTATTTATACACTTAGCTGTAACTAGTTATTTCATGCTTAAAAGAAAGGCCACGTTACACCATGACTCTATGCAGGGGAGTTGAAAGGGTAAGGGCCCAAACTCTGGTTCCAGAAAAGTCCTGCTGGCTTCAAATCCTGACAGTGAGAGAAGGCTGATTCACTTGTCAATATTCTGTAGGGGTGATTTGAGACAAGATGGTATTGACACCTTCTATGAAATATGGATTGTGGTACTCAGAAAAAAAACAGGAGGTGAAGCTGGAGGTGGCAGAGATGAAAATTAAGATTGGGAATTACCTAAAAAGGACAGGATTAAGAATGAGCTCATTAAGGGAGGTAGCTCAGACTGAGCTGTTTGCAGTCAATGTTTGAAACATGTGTAGAGAAGGGATATTGGATAGAGGACATTGAATGTGGAGCTGTTCAGGAGGAAGAAAAGAGGAAGACCACAGAGAAGAATGTAGTGAATGTGAATGTAGTGAAGTAGGACATGTAGAGGGTTGGAGTGACAGAGGAGGGTTCTGCTAGGGTGAGATGGAGGCAGATGATGTGGTGTGATGACATCTAAAAAAACAACCAAAAGGTGATGTTTTTTTAAAGGTAATACATTTTTCTGTTGTTTTTAAAAATGCATTTATGACTTTAGGCTAACTAAAAATTACAAATTGACCATTTTTTTTAAGTATTCCAATTTTTTTCTTGTGTTTAAAGGTAATCAAAAGTGTATGTTTTGTTTCAGATTTTTGTACTACCTGTATTTTTTACTTATTTTTCCCAAAATTATGGTAAAAGGAGTTTGTCCACTACTCCTGTTACGAGCTGTAACTTTACCTTCTTGTTTGTTTTCAGATCAGGTTGTGTGTGAGGAGGAGTTCAAGTACGCCATGTTGGCTCTCAACTGTGTGTGCCCTGCCACGTCCACTTTGGTTACGCTCCTTGTACACACCTCCCGTGGACGGTCAGTCGTCTTAGATAATCTCCTAAAGCTTTTTGATTCCTTCTCCTCCCCCAGTGTGACTGCAAAGTTCAGATACCTTCACGTGGCCATACCAGCTGATGTATGAAAAAGGATCCGAGGAACGGGTAAAGAAAGCTGTGAAGAAAGCCGGAGCACAGACAAAAGTCTAAGTTTATTGTGGAACCCTACGGGAAGTGAAGAGAGGGCAGCAAAAATGGAGAACATGTGGCACGCAAAATAGATTTTTTCCCCTTTTTTTTAAGCATGCGTTCTCTATAAAACAGTTTGAAAAGCTCTGTGGTGGCAAATGATTTTTCACAGCTTGCAAAGAACTCATGTTAGTGGCTGAGGCAATCAACCACCCACATATGGGGGTGGGGAGGGGGCTTATATGTACAGTATATACTGTATATCCTCACGTCTATATCTGTATAAATCACAATAAGTTTGTCAGAAAAGTCAAAGAGGGACATCCAAGTCATTAACCACAAGTATCGATAATTGTTAAAAGACAAGTATGCAAACCCATTCTTCTGTATTATTCTGAGCATCTCTAGTAGCTCATTCAACTCCATTAAAGTGCTCGAACAATTATTGTTATTACCGGAATTCATTGCAAAGACTACAATAAATCCAAGAAGACTGACTGAAAAAAACAGAACAATCTGTCTGCTTTCATTGAAAGACCCAGTGTGACCCTGAAAGATTAAAAAGATGTTTTGTTTGTTTTTTTTTCTCAAAAATTGATTCTCTCTTATCACTGATAAATGTTACTGGTTTTAAAAGCGTGGTTTCATTGTTTAGTGTTTGCCAAGACTGCATGAATTAATCGAGCTAAATGTTTTTGTTTTTAAAGGAATTTGGTTTTACTGGACCCTTGTTTGTATTTTCTCACTGCAGAGAAGGACAGCAGTCACCGGAGCAGTGGCAGAGAATGTATGGATGTTGCTCTGGCAATGAGGTCTACCACATTCGGCTGTGTGACAGCAAGTTTTTTGGAGAGTATAATGGCAAAAGCTTCACGTACGCCTCTTTTCATGCTCACAAGAAGTGAGTTGACAGAAACGTTAATAATGTTATTGCCTATGTTGTGTGTGTGAAGGGTGGGTGTCATTTTGTTAGCAAAACATCTCCTGATCCACTGGACAGATTTTAATTCAAATTTTAGGAAGTTCTTTTTGGATGGGTATCTACGACTGATAAACGTTTGGAATTGTATGATCTCTTTGCTGGAAACAGTGGCAATAACTGTTGGAGTCAACCCTATTTGTCTGTTAGCTAAATATTTCATGAATCACTGGACTTATTTTATTGAAATTTTCAGATTTACCTTTGTAGTCAGTCTAATTTCAAAATGGCCATCAAAGCTAGCACAAGAATGCCTATAACTCAGTCGGTTCAACAGAGTTTTAGCTAAAATTTGATGTAGTAGTAGCTGAGAATCAGTCACAACATGTACTCTGAGTGCTAACACATCATGCGAGACCTTGCAATATTGTGTGAGAATGTGCAGAATGTTATTTTCAAGCTTTAACCAAAACAGCTGTTATTCTGTAACTCATTTCTCAGCATAAGATGATCTTAGCCCTAAACTCTGGCAGGTGATATGCATTCATTCAAGAAAATCAAGTTTTTTCATTTTTACCTCATTTTAGAACATCTTAGAGATACTTAATCAGACTGAAATCCTGGAACATGCAACTTTTTGCCATTTACATAAAAATAAATAAATCAACAGTTTTGTCTGAATACATTGTTCTGCTGACATGAATATAAGGGAATATTGTTTTCATGACAGTTTTTCTATAACTTCTGCAACAATGTTTCTGTAGGTGGCACATGTCAAACCCTGGATGCTATGAACCAAGGTTTCCAAGCAGCATGTTGCCTTTAGCATTACATCGCCTCAGGCTGATTTTTTGATCCCTTTAGATGCTTGTACTTTCCCATTTTTCTGTTTTTGACACATCAGCTTCAGCACCACTGCCCACACTATTGCAAAGGGAAAAAAACGAGTTACTCACTTTACTTGTAAGTGGCTGTCTCAGACTAACAGCAGCTTTGTGGGTCTCCAGATATGGCGTATGTCTTATTGGTATCAAAAGGGAGGACAACAAGAGCATCCTGCTGAATCCTGGTCCACACCACATAATGGCTGCCACAGACACCTGCTACTATATCAACATCACCAAAGAGGAGAACTCAGCCTTCATCTTCAACCAGGAGGAGAGAAAAGGCCGTCCTACTGGGGGAATCTTTGACGGGCCTTCACAGCTCCCCGTGCACAGCATCATTGCCAGCATGGGTGAGAGAAGCTAAATTAATCTAAAAGCTCAAGCATGTTTAAACACACTTAGATTTAGAAGTTCTGTATCTGGTCTTTAAGACAGAATGAATATGTTCACAGGTACTGTTGCCATAGACCTTCAGAACACAAGTCCACCCAACATTTCAGGGGGCAAGCTGGTCCCACCTACAGTAAACGGAACAGGAGGTCGACGACTGAGCATCGCTCCAGTTCAGGAAATAGCCGACTCTGCCTCCATCCTGCCTTGTGACCTCTTAAGTGATCAATCAGAAGACGACACCGTCTTTACAGACGAAAAGGGATGCTCATCAACCGAGTAAGAATTCATTTTCACGTTATACCCCAAACTTTTAGATCATGACAAGAAATAGCATCAGAATACCAGCCTTAAGCACAAACATTGAAGAGAAACTTCAAGATTCCCTGAGATGGAGAAAGTTTATGACAAAAGTACTTTTGATAACATTGCCTCTTAAATGTATTTTCTGTGGCATTTTAACATTAGGTAGCACACTGTGCATAAACAAGAAATGAAGGGAGTCTAAATGGTGACTCAGCTGCTGAGGGTACTTCAGCCCATGTGGTGTGCTCCTGCAGTACACACTTATTTGGTTGTCAGTTTTGGCAGGTTTATGACAGATGCAGATAAGCATATAATGTATTAATATGAAGATGAATATTTTTTCTGCAATTACCTTTTTTAAGTTTATGAAAGCTGGTTTTGATGGAATCCCATTTCTGTCACTCTGAAAAAAAAAGTAATCATAATGTGATTCTATTTGAAAACTATGAGATACTATCTCAAAATGATGATTTATGCAATCTCATAATTATGACTTATTACCTTGTAATTATGACTTAGCATCTCATAATTATGAGATATGATCTCATAAATATGAGAGGCTAAGACATAATTATGAGATGCTAAGTCATAATTCTGAGCCAGTATCTTTTCAATAGAGTGGCAAAATCGAGCTTCCATACATAGAGTAATATATCTATAACAGTTTACATTTTTGTCATTCTATTTGTGCAGTCATTAGAAAGTAGGATTTTAGTTTACATATAAAAAGTAACTGAAATTCTTTCTCTTATCTTCAAGCAGCGGTAGTTTTAATTTTAGAACCACAAATTACAACAAATAACTCACGGTATGATTTATCATTCATTCATCCTGGCTTTGTTTGCAGGTATGTGAAAGGTTATCCTCCCAACTCTCCGTACATTGGGAGCTCGCCCACCTTGTGCCATCTGTTGGCTGAGAAAGCTCCGTTTTGCTGCCTACGACTGGACCAGGTGGGCAGTTGCTTTCCCTTCAACTTAGTCACTCAATTACACGCTGCCTCAATCATTCCCCTTTCTCTCCTCTTTCTGTCCTTCACTTCATAAAAAGCCTCTCTGTTTTTCACTCCTTGCGCAGGGCTGCATGCACAACAGCTTCGAGGACGCCAAGGCTTATGGCTTTAAAAACAAGCTCATCATCGTGTCGGCTGAGACGGCGGGGAACGGTCTCTATAACTTTATCGTGCCTCTCAGAGCTTATTACAGACCCAGAAAAGAGCTCAACCCTATTGTCTTGCTGCTGGATAACCCGTGAGTTCTTAACGCGTAACAGTAATACATTGTTCCTCTCTTTTCTCTTCACTCCGTCTTCCTCCGTGTCATGCTGGGAAACATTATGAGCGCTGAAAAGCTCACGTCAGCAAGCACTTAGGACAAGGCTGTGGAGGTGGGACTCCATTGTTAATCCTGATGTTAGATTACCACTATTGCTCCCATTTACTGGGTGTTTTTAGTGACAAAGAAAATAATTTAAAAAAGAAAAAAAAAACCTCTCTGTACCTCCAGACGGTTACCATGGAAACTTGCTTTCCCTTGAACCTGGTTGATATATATTTGCTACAAGGGGAAAAAAATGATTTCTTTTGACATTGCTACACAAACTTTCATCAACAGCCCTGATGTGTCCCTTTTCAGCCCCCACACGTCAGTTCTAAGGACACAGGTAGGAATAAAATCTCCCTCCAATGCTGCTCTCGGTCTCTCCCTTCCTGTCGCTGTCGCAAACACAAATGCAAAACACCCACGCACTTGGCTACACAGTTTGAGTACAGCCTTGGGTCTCGAGTCAGCAGGACTGGGCAGACGCATAAAGTAACACTCTGTCAAGGCAAAAGTGGCGAAGGACAGAAAATGAGTGATGGAGCGACTAAATCTTTCTTCAGCATCAGGTGGACTCATCCCTCAGCCTGAAGAGATTCTAACCAGTCAGATTATAAATTACTATAAAGGCCTCTGGATGTCTGGTGCTTATATCTCAATTCAAGATGGGCACCACAGCCAACTGACATTAGGAAACACAAAGATGGCTGTAACTCGGTCACTTTTACAAAATTAGGTGTGGTTATAGCTGAGAGTTCCTTGCAACAAATACTCCAAGTGCAACCCCTTGGGCAAGATCTTAGCTTAAAACATTGGCATTAACTGTTAGACTCAACTCTGTTTGTCTGTTAGCAAAGTATTTAATGAACCACTGTATGAGTTTGAATGAAACTTTCAGGAAATAGTCACTGGATGTGCATCTACAACTGATTAACTTTTGGAGTAATCCGAATTGAAGACGGCCACAACAGCTAATCAACATTAGCCAACACAAAAAAGGCTATAATTCAGTCAATTTTACAGATTATAAGCTAAAATTGAATGTGGTAGTAGCTGAAAGTCTTTCACAATGCTTATACTGAGCGTGACATCTTGTGATCTTGCATGAGGTTACACATAACGTTATTGTCAAGGTATGGCAAAAATGACTACAACGTTGTCATTTTTCAACATAAAAAGATTTTAGTCCAAATCTCTGGCATGAAAGGTGGTGGGATATATGCAACCCTTTCAAGATTACTTGGCCTTTCATTTATTATGTAATTGGAAAAGTGACTTAAAAACTGTTTGTTTGTAAGTTCGCCATCAGTTAAGCAGGTATACAGACCTATAGGTGAATGTTAGAAGTGGCTAATTAAACAGTATTGTGTAATCTGAGTAAAAAAGGGCACACAGATGTGTTAGTTCAACCATAAAAGACCTGGACTGTGTGCAAAGAAAAGCTGTTTGATGATTGTGGGATTTTTATTGACAGTTTTTTTCCGCTATGGAGAAAAATCGCTTAACAACATCAAGCCAAGCGAGGAGCACTCCTTAGGCAAGACTTACTATTTCCCAAGAGTAACATAAATAGGAAACTTTACACAAACTTCACAAACCTTGTATAGAGCCAACCCTGTTAAAATGTTCTTCGGATGAATAAAACTGATATTGGCATTACTGCATGGGCTCAGCAACACTTCCACAAATCATTGTCTCAAAACACAATTGGCTCTGCCATCCACAAATGCTGATTAAAGCCCTACTGTGCAAAAAAGAAGCCATATGTGAACACCATCTAGAAGCACTGCCGTCTTCTTTGGGTCAAAACTCATTTAAAATGAACTGAGGCAAACTTCTTTGGTCAGACTAATCAAAATTTGAAATTCTTTTTGGAAACCACGGGCACTATGTCCTCCATACTAAAGAGGACAGTTCATAAGCCTGCCTCTCTGATTGTATGGTGGTACATTAGTGCCTATGGCATAGGCAGCTTACACATCTGGAAAGGTACCATCAATGCAGAAAAGTCAGTAGAGGTTTTAGAACAACATATGCTCACATCCATGACATCTTTTTCAGGGAAGGCATTGCATATTTCAGCAAGACAATGCTAAATTGTATAAGGCATCTATTACAACGGCACAGCTTTGTAGTAAAGACTGGCCTGTCAAGCATCATATATACTGTATGACAATATATGTCTTGTACAAAACTACTTGTATAGCCCTCTTAACTACACAAAAATTCAGATTTGTCAGTAGTAACAGTTTTTACAAAATGTGACATAGTCCAGATTACTGTCAAAATCTAATGCATTCTTTCTTGTTCAGCTGAAAGAAAAAAAATATCTTTGTAGATTTTGCTTAATCTGTCTAGGAAACAAACAAGCTGCACTAGATTTGTAGAGAAACAAAGGGTGCACTGAACAATAGCAAGGACAAATATCAGAGGAAACAAAAGGAAAAAAGCTCTTTCTGAGGAAGAGCTTTTGTCATCTGCAAGGCTTGTTCTGAATAACTGACATGCTTAATGTTTCTTGTCTGAGTACACTCCAAACCCAGCATCTGTGCATCATTTGTGTTTTTATTTTAAGAAAAGGACTGAAAAACATAATTGTTCTTATTTCCATATCACACATGCATCCTGCAGGCCTGATAATCATTTCCTGGAGGCCATTTGCTGTTTCCCAATGGTGTATTACATGGCTGGATCCATCGACAAGTAAGACTGTCAAATCAACATCAGATTTTATTTTGTTTGCTTTGTTTTCTTCAATTATTGTTTGCATTAAATATGTTTTGAAAGAGTTTGTACATAGCTGTGATCAGATGTTCAGTGTTTTCCTGGGAAATCAACGTTTGCTGAGGTTTCGATTGCTGAGGTTTTAATGTGTGTGTTTGTGTTGCAGTCTGGACAGCCTTTTACAGTGTGGTATTATCTATGCTGATAACTTGGTGGTTGTGGATAAAGAGAGTACAATGAGCGCCGAAGAGGACTACATGGCTGATGCCAAAACTATTGTCAATGTGCAGACAATGTTCAGGTAATTAAACATGTTTTTGCCATATCTGTAGCCAGTTTGTATAGAAAACAGTTTGTTTGAGGCTCCACTTCAACATGAATAGCAGCGCTATTGTTTTTGGTTTAGATTTAAGTGGAAATACTATGTCTTATTCACTAAAAAATAAAATACTTTTTGTAATCCTGTGACATTCAGGTTGTTTCCCAGTCTCAGTATCATCACAGAGCTTACTCATCCATCCAACATGAGGTTCATGCAGTTTAGAGCAAAGGACTGCTATTCACTGGCTCTCTCCAAGCTGGAGAAGGTAAGACCATCCCCAAATAGGATTGCATTTGGATTTTATAGATAGATAAAAAAGGTGACAGGCCATTTAAATGTTGCCATCCCCCGCAGAAAGAGCGTGACAAGGGCTCCAACTTGGCCTTCATGTTTCGTCTGCCCTTCGCCGCAGGCAGAGTGTTCAGTATCAGCATGTTGGACACCCTCCTCTATCAGGTTGGTACACACAGATGATTCGCCACAGCACCAGGTAGAAAAATGTGTTTCAAAGCAGCTGAGAATCACCACCAAAACGCACAAGTGCCCTCTTGTGTTCAGTCGCTAAAACCTTGATCAAGTTATTTTTTTTATGTTTGCAACGCTGAAGAATATAGAATATATTCTCAAGAATATAAAGTGACAGATTTTTTTTCCCTGCAATTATTTTCAGTCTTTTGTTAAGGACTACATGATTCTTATTGCAAGGCTGCTTCTGGGACTGGACACCACTCCAGGATCAGGATACCTCTGCGCTGTGAGTCTAACAGAAAAAAAAACATAATGCACTATGGTTAAAATGCCCAGACTACTGTATGATTACACCCCGTCATCTGTTGTTCTAGATGAAAATAACAGAGGAAGATCTGTGGATCGGTTCTTATGGGAGATTGTTCCAGAAACTTTGCTCTTCAAGTGCCGAAATTCCTATTGGGATCTATCGCACAGAGTCCCACATTTTTACTACTTCTGAGGTGAGATTGCAAAAGGAAAAGTGTCAAAGTTGTGTAAATTTATTAGATAACTATGGAAGTTGCATTTTTTTGTGACAGTTCAGTGTGAACACTGACTAGTGAATGACTTTGAACTTAACTTAGTTGTTAAAGCTAGAAAAGCAGAACACCAGCTAAAAGCTAAAAAAAAACAAAATACTAGCTAAAAGTAGCCAAATGCTAACACTAGTTAAAAGTAACAAAAGGCTAGGTAAAATCTAAAACTAGCAAAAACCTACCTAAAAGCTAAAAGTAGCATAAGAAGATGCAAATAAATCAGCTATGCTGAAGCAGATTTTAAAGATGTTTTTGAAGGAACTGATGAGACCTCAGTGTATTTATATGGGGTAAATATTCTTAATATTTGTAAATAAAGTTAAATATTTTGAAAAGTATAAAAAATACAAAAAAGTCACAACACCCAACTTCTGACGGAGCTGAATATTTTGACATATGAATAGCTAAAATTACACAAAATATGAAGAAGTAGTTAGATGCTATATATATATAACAGGAAAATAGTGTGAATGATGAATCACCATTCAGACAATTATTAGATTTTCAGAAGTTTCATAATCATAAGATAAACGTTTACACTTCAGACAGATTTGTGAAAAGATTACTTCAAGTCCCTGACTTCAGTCACAGGTGTCGATGAGTGTCGATGACTGTGAGGACACAAAGGACAAGGGGGACGAGTCTCGCAGCAACGACCAGACGGATCACCCCCTGCTGAGGAAGAAGAGCATGCAGTGGGCTCGGCGCCTGAGTAAGAAAAGCGTGAGGTGGCAGGGGGTGAACAGGGACTTCAGCAAAGACCACGCCCAGCGCATCGCCCAGCAGCGCCTCAACCTCTACAGGCGCTCTGAGAGGGAGGAGCTGTCTGAGCTGGTCCGAAACCGAATGAGGCATTTGGGCCTCCCCACCTCCGGATATGGTAAGAGCAGATTTATTTCTCTTTTTTTCACTGAAGTGATCCGTCTTTACTTTTCCAGTGTCTACAGTATGCTTCTTGTCTGAATTCAGATGACCTGACAAATCTGACAGCCAGTGATGTCATGAACAGAGTCAACCTGGGATACCTGCAAGGTGAAGATTTTGATCGCATGTCAGGCACAGTGTGATCATAGGACTGTGGTTGGGCTGATTGTGTATGTATCTGTTTCAGATGAGCAGAATGATCACCAGAACACGCTGTCCTATGTCCTCATTAACCCTTCTCCTGACACCAGGCTGGAGCTCAATGACATTGTGTAAGTACTTCATAAAGTGACTCTTGATGAGTCCTTTCATGCAGAATAACTGCCATGGCTATGAGAGTAAAAGGCCAGTGTAAAAAGATAGGTTTAGGAAATGTTCTGTGCACTAACATCTCGGTTCCGTCTCAGGTATTTGATCCGTTCTGACCCCTTGGCTCACGTCCCAGAGGAGCCACCTATCCATAGCAGCAGCCTAAAAGAGAGGCGCGAGTCCAGCACCAGAGAGGACACCCAGAGAGGACACAATGTTTGCCTTTAACTCGTCGATCTCTCACTGATCACTCAGCTTGTAACGCGTCTGGTTCTGTCCATGCAGGTCAAGATGGTTTCAGCTGCAGTTTTTTTCCAGTGCTGCAATCTGCAAACATATTTTGTGAATTTATGTGAGTGCCTACCTACTGTCTAATGACAACTGTTTTTTGTGTGTGGGTGTGTGTCCGTGTGTGCGCGCGTGTGTGTGTGACATTTTTATCCTCTTGCCACAAATACTGTAAATAGGACTCAATAATAAGGTTCTTTTTAGCTCAATAATATGCGAACTTGACCCTCCAGAAGCCCTCAAAAGACAGAGAGATAGAGAGAGGTAGAGAAGCCCTTGTAACTTCAGGTCACTTTGACCCAAAGGCCACAGGAGGGTTAAGTCAGGGTCATCACATGTGCAATGCTACCATTAGAGGTAATCTGATTCATAAACACATTTCTGATCACAGGAATCCCGCTCATGAAACTGTTTGTTATCAAAACCTCTTGAGGTAAAGCTTAAATATGATATATCTGTATTTTAGAATGCAACTGTTGCACTTTTTATTGTTTACCACAAGTTGTCTACAACTGCAATACTAAAAAAGTTGGGATGTTGTGTAAAAAGTAAATAAAAACAGAATGCAATGATTTGCAAATCTCATGAATTCATTGTATTCACAGTAAACGTATCAAATGTTTAAACAAAGAAATATGACCATTTTTTTAAAATAAGGTCATTTTAAATTTTATAGCAGCAACACGTCTTTCTACTTTGCCTCAGTCCATTTTTAATGAGCTTGACTTTTAGTCTTGTCTTTTGAGCTTAGAGATTTCTCCAGATTCTTGAATCTTTCTGATGATATTACGAACTGTAGATGATGGGATATTCAAAGACTTCCTAATCTTCCATTGAGGAAAATTATTCTGAAATTGTTAGTTAGTTAAATTAGTTGTGAAATGCTCCTCCAGCTGTTTATTCGTACCACTTACTTTTACAGCTTTTTGTTGCCCCATCCCACCTTTTCCGAGATGCATTGCTGCCATCAAATACAAATTCTTAGTTTAAACATTTGATATGTTTACTGTGTTCCATTGTGAATAAAATACGGGCTTAAGACATTAGCAATTCATTGCATTCTTTTATTTTTATTTTACAAAACGTCCCAACTTTTTTGAAATTGTGGTTGTAGAATCAAATGTTTATAAATCAAACAGCCCTAAGTGACCTAGATGAAACGTGCATTACAGTTTTCAAAGCTCAGTTTTTGTCAGCTTATTCCAGGTAGTTCATCAGTGGCATCATGATCTATGTCAGAAACTAGCATAGAAATGTTAAAGGTAATTAACTGTATATGTTTGTAGCTGCAGTTCCTTTCTTTAGTCTTAGGGTTTAGGACCATGAGGGCTCAGTTCAGTGCTTTGAACTGAATGTGCAAAATATTCAGTATTGTGCCATGAAGGATTTGTTTGTTTTGCACTATATATAAGTAATCAGAAAAATGTAATTTTTGTTCTTAACACTGCTCAGTGATAATCTTTGCCGATTCATTTACAGGTGTAGTTATTTGGGCAAATCTTAACACTTTTTGCATATACTGTCAGTCTGACTTTGCACAAATGTCAGTGTTGACTAGATTTGTACTTGACTTTAGTTTTATGTGCACATTAAAGTGCTATAAAATACATTAAAACAGTTTTAAGTGGTGAAATCCTTTTGCTTTTGTATTGTTGCATGTCTTTGACCTCATGAGCACAAACACAACAGTATTATCATTGATGATAATGATAATTTGTAGGATATTTCTCGTGTGATCTAAAGTGACATGTAAGAGCTAAGTCGCTAACTTTTACAGTTTACACTTAGACATAAAGGGTGGACTGAATTTCTGTGCAGAGGAATTGTTACATTATAAATCTCTATGCAAATTTCTCGACCACCGAGATGACCAAACAACATCAAAGTTGGCTGCAGAGGAACTGATATTTTTTAAAGACAACCATTGCTCCCACTTTAGCAAGAAAACATACCTAATTGCATTTTATTATATCTCTTTAAAATAAATAAACAGAAAGTATAACCAAAGTAAAACATAACAGAATAAACTGCAAAATAGAGCCTACTTTTTAGTAAACACAACTTGTACATTACGTACAAAAAAATACTATCCAAAAATGTACAAAATGCAGCAAACAAATATCAAGTATAGTGCAGTTTACCCAAATATCATTCCAGCCAGAATATTTTTTTGTCTTTACCAGGAAATTGATGGGCCACATAGGCGTCATCAAATGTTTACATCTTACCAAAATTCAAACAGCAATGTATGAGCTCGGTTGTTTCGGATTAGAAGAGCCGATCAGGAATTTCAGACGAATGTACAGTTAGTCCAAAAAGCACTTCCTGTTTGGGAATAATAATAACACAATTTCCCTCACTTGTAAGACCAACTCCATTTCTTTTCCACTGCAACAACAGCAGATGGCTCAACTCAAAATAAATAAAGACAAAAAGTTGTGTTGTGTGATGGAAATTTGAAATCATAATCATAAGTTTGAACACAATCTGGCCTCGTCGCTAACACAAAGACTCATTCACATCTGCAAACACACTTAAAAAAAACAGATTAGACATTAATGCTCCCTAACATACAGTGTATTCCACACATACAAACATTGAAAAGATGTTTTCTTAAGCTCAGTTTTCCTAAAAGCCCATGTTAGTAGCAGAAGCAGATGTGCAGTTGGAAATAATCACAGCAGTAAGGTGTTTTTTTTTTGCCAAGCTGAAATAGCAAACATTACATACAAGGGAACACCTTCCATTAGAGGTTGACCGATTGGGGTTTTACAAAAGCCAATGGCAATCTTTAGAAATCAGGACAGTCGATTTATAAAGCCAATTTTTTTTGTTTGTTTTTGGCAAGTCTAACTTTTTAATACGCATACAAATTAGATTACAATCTGCAAGGTTTTGAAAAACAGCCAAGGCCCCTGCAATGGACTTGGGACCTGTCCAGGGTGTCCCCTGCCTCTCACACAGTGACTGCTGGAGACAGGGACCGGCTCCCCCTCGACCCGGAATGGAAAAGCGGGTAAAGAAAATGGATTGATGGATGAAAAACAGCCAATGCATACAGTAGGATGAATAACAGTCAATACTCAGAACAGCTTAGGGCTCAAAACATTTTAAGCATCCTAACAAATGTTTCCTGAAGCACATTTTTAACCATGTCTGTGTGTTTGTGTGTCTGTCTGTACCAAAATATCTCATGAACCACAGGAAGAATTTCAATAAAACATGGAGAAAATAATCATCGGGTGTACATCTGCAACTGATTAACCTTTGGGTTCAACCCGATTTTAGATGACTGCCACAGCCAACTAACCAACAAAAAACACAAAAATGGAAATACCTTAGTCAATTTTACAGATGTTTACCTAAAATTTGATGTGGTAGTAGCTGAGAGTCATCCCCAACACATACTTGATGATGCCTATGGTTTGACTAAAACAGCTACAAGTCAGCTGATTTCTTAACGTTGGATGATCTTAGTCTAAAACTGGCATTAAAGGTGGCAGGCGATATGCAGTCCATCAATGAATGCTAAGCCTTTTATTTTTGTTATTGTTGTTTTATTATTATTATTGTTTCTGTTGATGGACAGAGTTGCAAACCAAACAAATATGTCTGCCTTTTAATTGGTTTAGTATGTATAGGCATGGATGTTGTGGAATATTAAAAAAATTGCAAAAGTCAGCTTTATTAATCAGCTGCCTGATCAATCGGTTGACCTCAAACTTGCACATTGCTGCTCATATTCATTTGCACTTGATGTCAGTAGAACATTTGCTACTGTAAAGAGAATTAGCTGTATTTCACTCCTCAGTTTAGTTTCTCTTCCCTGCTACATGAAAAAAACAATCATCATCAGTAGTGTATAATTGATGGAAATTGACAGGAAACATCTACAAATTAAAATACTGAAGTGTGACATGCAGAATAAATTGGTGACAGGATGAAAAGACTGAGTACAGTGTGTCGGCTGCTGTTTCATACTGTATATATTCACACTGCCACAGATCACATAACCTTCTCCCTAATAAGATGTCAGTCTCTTCTAAGAGTTTTGGGTCCTGCCCTTCAGTAGCTTAAAGAACTGTTACAAGTGTCTCATTTTGCTCACTTCCGGCGTGCACTTCCTGGTCTCTTGACCTGCCACAGGTGATTGTGGATGGTCAGAGCATCCACGCTAACGGACACAGACTTGGCAGGGATGATGGTGAACTGCTTGCGGTCTGAGTTGTATTTGTAAAGCTTGTCGATCATCTTTCGGCTGATGATACGTGGGCCTGTGCCTGTGAACTTGATGATCTCCTCGGTGTCCGGTGAATAAGAGTAAATGGCACGAAACTGGCACCCACCGTCACGGAAGAGGATGATCAGGTGGTTGGATTCACACTTTTCTAACTCCTGAAAAACACAAACGACAGTCGTTAATGAAATGAGGGGACAAAACAAGCAAAATAGTGAAAACAGAAGAATGAAGTTCACTTATGGCTTTGTAGGTATAACTTTGACCAATTAAAAATAATAATGTGTCTGGGTGAATTTGTTTGTCTGTAGGGTTAGCAAAATATCTTATGAACCAGACAGATTTTAATGAAACTCTCAGAAGGTAATCACACAACTAATTGATCTTAACCTCCACAAAAATGACTATACTACGGTAAATTTTACAGATATTAAGCTAAGATTTGGTGTGGTAGTAGCTTAGAGTCATTTACAAAACATACTCCAAGCACTTACAGATCATGTGAGATTGCAATATCACATGATATCACACTTAATGTTTTTTTCAGAGTTTGACAAAAATAGGTATGACTTTCAATTATCAATATAAGATGATCGTTGTCCAAAGCTGGCATGAAAGGTGGCGGGGATATGCATTTCTTCAAGGAATGCTAGGCCTTTGCTTATATGAACTGATGATGAAGTACCTCGAGCACAACAGTCTTCTGGACCTCATTAACTTTTCCAGCAAGGCAGCAATGGGCGATGGCATTGATGATAATTGGTTTGTTTGATTTAGAGCTCGGTTCCTTGAAGAGTTTAGGACCTTTAAACAAACACAGCATGTATAAAAGATCAATAAAATACACACATGCTATTGTGTATTTGTTATTTTTAAATGTAGAACAGGAAATTATGCATTTCAACTCACCATTGTACTCAGTTGAAGTGATGGATGAGGCTATAGAGCCGTTCTCCCAGTCCCGTTCCATGTTCCTGCTGGAGGCCCTGCTCAGAACGGGGAATGACTCCATGGAGCACACAGACGCAGCCCTTGTGGACATGTTAGTAAGTCAATCAGATAACTGTGAGGATGCACAGGATTCATCATCTGATCACAGCATATATCGAGACAGTTCTCACCTGTTTGGCTCTGCGCCTCCAGAGATAACGCTGTCTGCGTCTGTCGCCAAAGAGAGTGTTGATCCTCGGTGACTGAAACTCAAATCAGCTAAAAATGAGAGCAGAATAATGTAGCGGCAGTTAGCAGATAGTTTTAATTGAAAATATTAAGTTACACTAAATTTCCACTTTACAACTCTGTGATTTAAAACGACATACAGACAAAGGGAAAACAAACTGACCACTTTGAAGTCTGACTGATACATCTACTATGATGAATATTGCATACAGTAAATCATTTTAGTTTGTTGCATTAACTCTGTTAATCAGCTGTGCGTGCTTAATATTAAACCATGCAGAGCAGGAAGGATTGTTCACCTCCCCTGCAGCCTGCTGCTGAACACTGGGCTTTGACTAACATGGACACCTTCAGAGATTCACCTGCACGACACACGTGTACACACTTAGAGGATGATAACATATACACAAGTCACTGAAAAAAGCCCATCACTTCATGAACAGGTAATAATGGCAACAACATAGAACATTTGCCTAAAACAAAACTCAGGATGTTCTTACGTGTGGTAGATCCTTTGGTGAAGCTGCTGGATTCTTCACGGTGCAGTGACTTAGGTCTGTTCCTGCGAGGTTTAGTTCTTGTACGAGGTTTAACCAAACCCTGCTCTTCCATAAGTGCTTGCTGCTTCCTCTGCAAGTACTCCTGTTTAATTAGCTCTCGCCGTGCCTTCTCCTCCTCCTTACGAACACGGTCCTCCTCTGCTTTACGCCTTGAACAAACAATGCAAGGGTTAAGACTTCCAATCCACCTGTACTCACACTCCTTAGATTAATCTTCCTTCCTATTTGTGCATATTATCGAACCTACCGAGCCTCGTCACGTTTAAGCTCACTCTCTGCTTCTTGCTGCTGTTTGCGAAGTCTCGCCTCTTCTGCTTTGCGCTGCTGTTTGAGGAGGAAGGCGGCACGACGTTTGGCCATTTCATCCTCTGCTTTCTCATCATCCTGGAAGATTAAAACAGATACTGTACATATATCTGCATCTTTCAAACGAAAAAATGGTGAAAAAACAATCGTGTGAGTTATACCTTAAAGAAGAAGCCTAACACGTTCTTCTGCTCAGCTTCTGCTGTGCTGTCTCTAGCGTCTGTACTGCCATCCTCCAGTGGATCTTTAAGGTCAGACAAGTCAACCTCAATCAGCTGACCTTTGATCCTGGTACTTTCATCACCACTGATAATCTCTTTGCTTGAGTTGGAAGCTTGTTTCTCCTCTTCTTCTGCATCCTCTGCTGAAGATTCTGATGTGTTAGCGATAACCGGTGGATCTTGTGATTTTGGTTTGCCTGAGAAGTTCCCACCTCCCTCTGTGGTGCTTTCATGAACTCTAAAGGTGGCTTTCCTCTGAATACTTCTGTCAGTTTTGTAGCTCTCGACGGCACGTCCTGTCTCATGCTCTCCATCAGCACATTTTTTTTGAGAAGGCCGGCAGTCTGGGGATGGGATAGTTGAGTTGGCAGACACAGTCTTAGTGTTTTCTTTGCTCTTTTTCTGCTCTGCTGCTTTGCTGCGTTGGCTGGAGCTAAGCTTGGGAGGACGGCGGGCGGGGAGGGAATTGCTGCCACTGATATCTACGAAGTGAACTGCGAAAGATCTGGAGTCTGAGGTAGAGGGTGTTGTTTGTGTGGCATTGGGGGTTGTGCTTTGGCCTGTTTGCACAGACTCTTGGGGTGAGACCACACTCTGCTTCATCAAAATGTCCTGCTGTAAGGAGAGTTGCATCATCTGTTGCTGAATAGAACTAATAGCTTGATTAAGTAGATCTATAGAGCGGGAACACTCATTTACGTCAGGTTCAGAGCTATTATCCTGGGATAAGGTGTTCCACCTGTTGTCTTTGTTCATGGGCTGTCCCTCGGTTTGATCTTTCAGGGCATCTAGACAGGAATCATCCTTGCAAGACTGGATCTTGACTCTCCTCCTGCTACCAGCTGTTGATCCAGAGGAATCTTGGGAATGTTTTGGTGGTAAAGGAAGTGTGTCGCTCCTCCCTTCACCCTTCTTAACAATGTTCAGGAATGCAGCTTTCCCAAGCTTTAGTCTCTGCCTAGTTGACAAGGCCTCCATTTTCTTCTTCTGATACTCTATCGCACACCTTTGCTCTTCCAGCTGCATGTGAAGCTGAAGCAACTCTGAAGGCATGGCTGAAGAACAAACCATTACATTTTTCTCCAATGCTGCGCTAGAGTCCTTCCCTAGCCACTGAGGGGCAATTTCAGAGCCATCTGGAGTGGTCTTTTGGGAGCTGCTGGTACTGGAGTATCCATCACGGAGGCCAAGTTTAAGGAGCTTTCTCTCTGCGAAGCTGGTCATCTTAACACCTGCACTACCCGAGGCGCTGCAGCTGCTCGCCCACGATAGGGTACTTGGGCAAGGACTTGAGCGTCCACTAGCATCTTCCTTATCCTCCCTCTCCGTCACCTTCAAGTCCTCTCTGAGTTTAGCTGATTCACCTTCTCCATCTCCCAATTCAGGCATGTATTCCTCCTCTAAACAATCTCCCCTTCCTGTTCTCGCCACCTCTTTAGCCAGATCTGTCTGATCATCCTCATCATCGTCTTCCTCAAGGTCTGCAATGTCAGAGTCAGAGTCATGCCCTGCTTCAGGCAAAGGGGTGAATAAACTGTGCTGGTCTGTTTCCCCTGACAAGTGAAGGAAAAATCCTGGAGAATCTGTTTTCCCATACAGAGAAATGCCTGTTGAGCCAATCACAAATTCTTCCACAGGCTTGGGTGTACCGATACTTCTGTTTGACTCAACTACAGGAGCTTTCCTTTTTGAGGTGTTAGGGATATTGGCTGCAGCTTTCTTACCAGCTACTGCTCCTCTACACCGACCCTCACCACTTTCCTCCTGCTTGTTCACAGTGATCATCTTCTCTTTGGCTCGTTTAGGGACAGCGGCTATCAAAGGCTCCAGATAGTAGCTGTCTGCCTGGTGGTCCAGAGCAAAGGGACTTGTGTCATGGGGCAGAATACAAAGAGTATTAGAACCCCCAGGGGATGAGTTTAAATTATGTGTTTCCAGCTCATCCTGCTCCATTTCACTTTCAATCCTGTGTCGAAAAAATGCAGAAGGGTGGATGACAGAAACAAGTTCTTCCTCCTCTATTACCTCCTCTTCATCTTCTATGCGCATGTGACTAAGCAGGCTTTGGCCACTGAGTCTGTGCTGAGGCAGAGCTGACCCCAGCATGTGTTTGGGGGTAATGCTCATGATGTTAGAGGCTAAGCTGTCTTTGCTAATGGATCGAGCGATGCTGATGCTGTCTGATTCATCCTCTTTTGTGAAATGCAGAGCGTAGGGTGCTGGTTGGGATAAAGGTCTAAAAAGAAGTGATGGAACAGGATAAGGAAAAGAGTTATAAAGCTAAGAATAACAAGTTGTGAAACTAAGGAGAGGTCAGTCAGTTTGGAAAAGCTGTAACAATGGACTCACCTTGCCCTCCTCTCTGGCCAGGCCAATATTGAGTCCTGATGTTGGCCATCTGTTTGTGTCACAGGGTTTGACCTGTTTCTCAGCTCTGCACAAAGAAAACACTGGTCATAATGTTAGATGGAGTTTATAT
>JAOXNZ010000038.1:11558428-11570450 GCA_028566095.1 Kryptolebias brasiliensis
ACAAAAACATTAAGATTAAAGATCAAATTGCTCTTTATAACCTTTTTGTGTCTTGTCTTATTTTTTCCTCATTGTTTAACTTAAAGCTCAGCAGCAGCTATTTCTCCTCATTTGTCCATAAATGTCTTCTGAACCTAAACACACTTTGCTTTTCCATTTCCATTATCTTTGTCTTCAGTAAATAGCTTAGTCATTTGCTATTAAGAGAGTTTTATTTGTGACTTGAGGCTGCAGAATGTGCACCAGTATCTGAGCAAATATTTGATCTGTATTACCTGAAGCGCCCTCTTCAACCACCCTCTGCTGTCTTGGTCTCAGGGGGAGCAATGAGTGTGATGAGACGGATGAAGTTGTTTTAGTGCTGAAGAAAAGAAAAGCCAAGGTTATTATTTTTTTATCTTTAGATTATTCTACTTAGTTGTTAAAACCATTTAAAACCAACAACTTTCACTAAGAAGCTTGAGGTTAAATAGGTGGAAATGTCATTTTAAACTACTTGCATCTACAGTTATACCAGTCTAAAGTTGGACTTTCAAATAAACAAAAGAAAAAAAAGAATTACTTTGAATGAAAATGCTTTTCTTTGTTTGGTGTCTGTACAAAGGCAAAAATATTATTCCTTACCTGAGATCGGTGTTTGCGGTTGTGGTCAAGATGTCCTCTGAGTGGGATGATGGCAGGAAATGTCGTTTGGTAACATTAGAGGTGGATACATAAGATCGAGAACTTTTGGGCTGGAGCAGAAGTCTCACTGTGAAAATGGCAGAAGTGTGCATTAATAAACAGAAAACAAAACATTAAAGACAGAAAACAAAACAAAAATTCACATTACATAGTTAACAGTCTTTATCCATCTGTCTAGCTTTATGACATCTGACTTCTAGTCATTTTTTGAAGTTATTTTGAAAACCTTTCTGAAGGTTTTCAAAGCTTTTTTCTTTGTTTGTTTTTTCTTGTTTTGTCACTCCTTTTTGGTCCATTACCTGACCATGATAGCATATTGTGCAGCTTGTGATTAAAAGAAGAGAAAAGTGGTGGTCAAGTTATAAAAATGTCAGCAGATGAATGGTATTTGAAAGTCATGTTTTTAAGAAACGGGGGAAAAAAAATCCAGCAAAAGACCAGAAAGGTGCATTATCCTTCAGTTGATCATTGATTGTCAAGTTTTCAGCTAATGCTCTTTTGTCATCACCTTGTTGATGCTAAAATTCTATTTTATGTACCAAACTATGTTATCCTTGGTATTTTTTATGTATTTAACTGAAGAAATGGGAACAAATTGCATTTTTGTAACAGGCTGCTATTGACAAAGTGTCTAAAAATTCCTTTTAAAATCAGTTCTTTGCTAAATTCTCTATTATGTGTTGACACAACACTAGTTTATCCCTGAAGTTTAGGGGTCTTTTTTTTTTTATGCCGAAGTGATTCATAGGTCAGAGCTAATTGGCTTACGAAACAAAAATAAACAGTCCTCTGAAAATGGTCAGGTTCTGGGTTGAAAATAAGTAGACAGATTATAAGTAGAAAAAGCAGACAAAGTCCCAAAATATTTTTGTGAAAGACCCTCAGAATGCCTGGCAAAAATGTGATCAAGGCTTATAAAAGTTACAATGAAATCTGGCTTCCACAAAGCAAAAACTAAAAAAATAGTAATGTCTCAAAACTTTTGCACAGTGCTACAAACACATCAAAGTGTTTGTAGAATGTGTTATACCATCTTTGATTTCCTGAAGGTCTCTGGGTTGTACAAAGTCTGGCTTCACATTCTCAAACCACCAGAAAAGCTCAGCAATGAAGACCATGACATTATTCTGCAAGACACAATGACCAAGGTGAATGTCAGAAACAACAAAGAACTCTACAATCTACTCCTTTAAATTAAACTATTTAATTTTTTTAGCTTTGTTTTTGCAGAAGGCACACTTCAGCGCACTAAACTTATCCTTTTTTCTAAAGATTCGCATCAGTATCAGATAAGTGGACTGAGTGTAGAAGTGAAAGATTCTGGTGTCTTCAGAAATGTAACAATAGCACGTGGAAGCAGAAAGTCAACAAAGTAGCTCAGTTATATTGATAGAATAATGTATGTTTGATCTCATCTAATAACCATGACCAAAAATAATTTTAAATAAACAAAGATGCCCGTTTTCTTTCAATTTGTTTAAGCTTTTTACTTTACCTAATCTTTACATTTGGAACAGTCATTTTAACACAATGAAGCTTTAAAGGAGTTTGTGGTGATAACGTGTCGTGTTTCTTGGATCACCTTCAACACCAGTGGAGAGTACAGCAGGTCCTCAGGCTTTAGATGAAAACATTTGTTCAAATATTCATTAGAAAACTCTTTCAGCAGCTGGATGTTGTACACACTTTCAGCTATGGAAAGAACCTCTTTCAGGCAGATATCTGCACAGATCAGAATGACAATATTCAGCACTATCAGGTTAATTATGCAAAGTGTAATGGTCAAATATTAGGTTGAGATCTTTAAACATAAAGTTATGTTTTATTTTTATTGGTGACTTTCACGTTTGACTTTTGAGAAATATAATATAGTGAAGGTAACTAGATATGAAAATTCTTATCAGACATATTTCTGCAGGCAGGAGTAATTAAGTTTAGCATAAAAAATAATAATAAAAAAACAGTTTTAAGTTGTTTACCATATGATCTAAGTTGACAACCTCTTGTGAGAAAAATATAACTAAATAAATAAATGAATTGAAATTAATAGAAGCGCACTAAAATAACATGATAAAAAAACAACTAATCTCTTTAGTGGCTCTTGAAGGCTCGTGTTATCCCACCTTCCAGTCTAATGAGGTCCGGGCAGTAGAAGTGCATCACAGCTAGCAGAGCTGCACCGTCACACATGTCCTTCAACAGGTCGTCCAACAGGGGAAAGTGCTGCAGAGTGCGACCTGACAGATGATCTCTGCGGTACCGCACCTACACATCAAGAGATGGTCCAAATTTACTCAAACTTATCTGATCCAAGTTAAGTCACATGCTCACTTATTACAAGCAACATTTTTCACTTTGTAAAACATCTCTGTCTCACTTAAACACGTACCACACACACAGCAGATATATGTGATTGATTTCTAGGCCTAAATCACCTTCAACTATCTGGTTTCATATCAGGTCAGTCTTTCTATCGGAGTGCCTTGTGCGTCTGACCTCTTATGTGGTGCATCAGTGTGTGTTTTATTCATAAGGTCTGGCAGGTATGTGAACAGTATTCAGTTCAAACAAATAACTGATAAGTGTGTTTTATGGTTGGTGGATGAAAAAGAGAAACAATCAGTCAGAATAGAAAATAAAAAGGGTCAATAATGAGTACATTACCACACGAGAGAACTCCACAGGCTCCAATAAGCAATGGGCCAGAGCATGCACTAAATCAGGCTGGTGGAGGAAAAAAGAAATGATTGGGAGGAAGTTACAAATGAACTAAAACATAATATATGTGGATGTGTAAAGCTGTTTAAAAATTGGGCTCCACGTGTGCTGCTTTATGGTGACAATGTGTTTGACGTGCCCAGCAGTTCACTCCACCTCTGCGGGGATGTTTTTTAGGAGGCAGATGAAAGTAAATGGAGGTGCTAAAGGGTTTAAAATTAAAACAAATGAGCATACACTGGATGTTTCTTTTTACACTACAAAGAGACTCTGCGTCATCTTTGCAACACTCATGATTGTCCTTAATATGTTTTTTTCCCATCCTATAATTAAAGTTTATTTTTTACCACAGCTACTGTTCAGTCTGACATTGACGCACACAGACACACATATGCAGGGTAGGGTAAACATTTGCACTTACAGGTACAAGTTTCCAGTACCACTTGGAGGGAGACTAGTATCCAAGAGGCACAAAGGGAAGGATAAAAAAAACAAGATACAAACAGGAAGAGGAGCAGACAAGTCAAGGGTAAGATACAACTACAGAATATCAGATTATCTCCTGTTGGAGAGGAGACAGATTTGATCTGGAGAAGGGTTAGAGTTAGAAAAGTAACAAGAATATTTTATTTGTAAGTATAGGCAACAAATAACAACCTCTTGTGCTTTGAATGATAATTGTAGAAGTCGTCTCACATTACATTTGATTTTCTGTCATAAAGCTTTTTAGCTTATGGTGAATGACCAAAGTACTGAAGCATGTAAACGTTGAGGTACACCACATTGGTTGTAAGAAAGAACTGAGGCGATACAAAATTTGAGCTCATTCTGTGCATCATGACTCAGTCAAATCTAAATGTACACACATTACAAATATCTTTAAATTCAGCATGATATGAGGCATTTTTGTACATGTAAACTAGAAAATGTTTACAGTGAGGTACAGAAATTCTTAGTAGGTGCTTGCTCACTGTAAATTAATAAAATAGCATTTAAAAAGTTTTTTTTTAACCAGTAGATAACACTCTAAAATGGCTGCTGGGTAGAGAACATAGGTAGCAATACATAATACAGACTAGTATTTACTGGGTACAAACCTGGTAATTACAAGGTACGTACCTGGTACAAAAAACTATGGTACATACAGCCCACTTTCACCACTTTCTCTCTGGGCTGTATTATGAAATGACTTGTTACACTGTATACACAGGTCATGTACCCCTTTACTCACTGGGTACATATCGGTATGTATCTGGTACACATCTGATACTTATGTGGTACTTACCTGGTAGTTTCAAAAAGTCTACTTGTTACTTAGAAGGTACAAAACTGGTACTTACAAGGAAATTACCTGATATTTACTGGGTATGTACCAGGTATTTACCTGGCTCTGGATCTAGTATGTATTGTGTATGTAGCTGGTAATCACAGGGTGCGTACCTGGTACACACTGGGTACAAACATGGTACCTGGTACTTACCAGGTACATACCAGGTAAGTACCAGTTATATTTTTTGCAGGTACAAGGTGCATACCCTGTAATTACAGGGTACTATGTCACTTCATAAAACAGCACAGTCGTTGCAGGTTACCCTGTAAGTACCCAGAAAGTACCCGGCAGTAAGTACCAGGCAGTAGAGGCACTTTCAGGCATGTAGGAAAAAAAGTAGTGATTTACTTTGTGGTGACTGGGTGACTCCAGCAGGTGTTGCTTCAGCTTACACTCCTTTTCTGTGAGCTCCCTCATCTTAATGTTAACCTAAAGCAGACGAGACACTGTGAATAATTGCTGATTTAAAAACACAAAAATCTAAACCCTAATACCTGTGGTTGCTCATTACCTTATTGATCCAAAAGATCATTGAGTCTTCCAGGTCGTAAGGAAGCTCCTTGGAGGCACTGATGTTTGAGAAGCGCTTGACACTGGACACCACCTTCTCTATGTTGATCATTTCTGCTGTGTAGGCCGTCATCAGGGCATCAATGAGGTGGATGTGAGAGCTCTGGGAGGGCAGAGATTTTTATTGATCTGTTATATATGATCTTTATTAGACTAATAGGTATTTATGTAATATACAGGTAACCTTCATCCAAAGAAAGTGTGTGTCTAATTTCACACCTACTTCAGTAAATAACTCATTTATTTGCTGACGCCTCTGAGTGTCAGTTCAGAGAAAGACGGACTAAACTGCAGCTTTCCAGCCAGCTGAGATCATGAAATGTTTTCACACTTGAAGGATAAAACTAATATCTCTGTGGAAGGGATTTTTATTAAATATAACAACGCTGCACAGCTTGCCTCATAGATATTTCAGCAGCAGATTTGAAAACCAGCAAAACTGTAACATCAACTGGTAAAATTATTTATTTCAACACACAAAGCTCATATGTGACTTAACAGCAAAGACAAATTTGCTACTTACCAGTTGTACAGATTGAGTTGCTATTTCACTGTTTTCATTAAGTCAAATGACTACAGAGGATGTATTCTAATGAACAGAACGTTTCCTGTTGAGTTCAGAAATAGTAAACTAAAAGCATCATGTTTTACACAACAGGTCTGAATTGCCACAGTCCCTTAAAGACAGAGAGAGCCACACAACACTCTAACATCTAATTAGCAGCTCCAAGGAGTTGGACAGATCACACTATTAAAAAAATAAAAATTCCCTTTGCGAAAAATGTCCTCCTTCATTGTTTTACCTACAACAACTGGGCTGCAGCAACAGATCATTTCTCAGCATTTCAGCCAAATGAATGAAAGAAACCTTTTGTTACAGCATTGGAGCTGCAGAGGATGCTTTCTGTTTCATCATCTTTAGATACTTCCAACTGCTCCCATCTTCTGTAAATTTATTGAACATAAAGCAGCGGCTTTTTAGCTTAATTGTTCGAACAACCAAAACTTTTCCAAAAACCCCTGAATCACAAGATGTAAAAACATATGTATTGTGTAAAATGACCAATGTGTAAATGCTGTAATGCTCTCTTTTTAGCCGATCAATGAAGTCATTATTATCATTATATATGTGTCATATGTGAAAAGTGCTTTTTTTTATAGTTTGTTTTTTTTTGTATATTGAGTACATTTCTGCTTATACTTGTGTTTTACTGTGGGTTGGAATAGTTATTCTTTTGGGTTTTTGTAATTGTCACTGCCTCTAGATGTCCTCAGTAGTCCCTGCATTCAGCTTATCATTCACCTGCCTCCCATTCCTAATCAGCACACCTGTCATCAATTATCAGTCACCACTCGCTGTAAATATACTCCTTCATCCTCTGTTTACCTCTGTGTATCTTGCCACATTACCAGCTTCATTGTTTTACCTGACGTTGCTATTAAAGAGTGTTACTGAGTCTGCCTCCAGCTTGCCAGCATTTGGGTCCTCAAACCACAGTTTATGACAGTTACAGAGGATTTCAGATTAATTACACCACCTAATCTTTATCACCTAAACTGCATAATTTGTTAAAAAGTGTGCCATATTGACTCTGAGCCAGAAAAGATAATTGTGTGTTTTATAATGTTAGATCTTGCTTCGACCATTGGATATGGGGTTTGTTTGGGAAAGTCTAACTTCCAAACAATATACTGGTGCTTTCAGTAGCCAACAGATGATTCAGTGTTTGTCCTGATTAAATTCCAGTTATGGATGTGTATAAATATTATAACATCACTGGAAAGGTTACCCATTTTGAACACACTTGTTTCAATTATTTACATTTTTGTGATTGCTGGTACCAACCATTTTAATGGGAGACGAGCTGAGGTCCAGATCAGATACTGGTGTGGAGTTGTTCTCCAGGACGTAGATGCCTTTTCTGGACAGGGCTTGGATGACAGACTGGTGGCTTTGGAGGGAGGCAGCCTGATCAGCGTGAAGGATGAGCCCACACACATGACAGTAGAGCTCTCCAGACAGCAGCAGGTGGATGATGGGGGGCTTGATGTGTTCCTGCTCATACTGGTCTGTGTAGAAGGGGTCTCGGAGATCAGCAGGGATGTGATCTGGAAAGAAAAATGTTGTTGGATCATTTAAAATCTTCTTGATTTAAAAAGAAAAATCACAAATAACATCTTGAACTGACCATCACTCAGCTATTTTTGTGCACACACATGTAAATCAGTGTCTCGCCATGTTACATAACAAAGCTCCCAGAGCACACACTATTAAAGTATTAAAAGGTCCAGGGAGAAACCAGTGTAACGCCACAGCAATGAGACAAAGTCAGTGTCTGATCAGCATGTCAGGTAGGCATGCTGTGCAACAACAACTTTAAGTCCACGCGTTAACAGGACTTAGCGACGATGCTTAAGCTGATGGTGTTTCCCCAGACAGCCTGCTGTTTTCCTGTTCATGGGCCCAGCCATGGAGAGGCTATTTTTATATGCCTTGGACATGTTAATCCAGATTTAAAGCCTGCAATACTCTTGAATTTTAGCTTCTAGCACATTCTGCAAAGATGTAGACAAGTGGAGACAAGGTCAGGGTTGTTTCTTTTCAAAGAAGGTATGAGAAAAAAAAAAAAACATCAGACAGAATTTGCAGCGCGTATGAATATTAATTGTTAATTTTGTTATTATGAAGAGGAAGCTGGTAGGTCCTTAGTTTAACTTCGCATTAAAGATGGAAGGAGAAGGAAGAAGCTATAACTACTCTGTCTGAAGTTTAGGAAATGTTTTAACAAGCACCAATAAAGTAAAGTAATTATAATATTGAATTCTGTTTAATGTGAAATATTCTGGCTAGAGCAACTTTGCTTGAGTTTCTATCATTTCTATATTTCTATTTTTTCTATAATTTCCTTTTTATGATGCAAGTTTTGCCAGCACATCATCCTGCATAAAACTCTGAGTCACATATTTTTTTTATATAAAGCAAACAAGATCTGTAATTGGTTTACTTACATTGGTCTCTGCCTTTAAACTAAGTATGGCTGTTTGCTTCTGTTTCCAGTCTTTATGCTTGGATAAGCTTTTTGCTTCTAGCTCTAACTTTATAGTGAAAGAATGGTATTGATTTATCTCTCAGCACATTTCTCTAAATGTCAAATTAGTCATTTGACAATAACACAAGCCTCATAAGTGGACAGGCAGACACTTATTGGACTATGCAAGCTGCTTTCATTTTCAGCTTGTCATAAAACTGGACATCATATAGTATAAAAGGTCATAGTGGCCCTTTTGTGGGTAAGTGGTTTAAAAAGGAAGTGACTCTTTGTCTGACTGTCCACTGAATCAGAAATCTCCAGACCTTAAAGATAAAAATGCTAAATAAAACTGCTAATAAAAAAAATGCTAATAAATCTTGTGATGATATATGAGGCTAATTTAAAATATGTACAGTAAATACCTATTCTAAAGAATCCTTGCATCAACATCTCAGTGCTTTCAATGCAAAAAAGAAAATAAAGATAACTAGAGAAATGTGAATGCAGAGTGCTAAATGACTTTGTTGATATTTGCGGAATATATATGCTAGCTAAATGCTAAAGCAAAAGATTAGCTTAAAGTAGCAAAATGCTAACTAATGTAACAAAAGACTAGCTAAAATCGAAAAGTAGTGTAGGAAGACAAAGTATTCTGAAGCTGAATGCAGAGAATGATTTTTTGGAAGGAACTGAATGGCTGTCAATGTATTTCCATGGGGAAAATTTTTGCAAATAAAATTATATATTTTGAAAAGTATAAAAATGACAAAAACCAAAAGTTATACCACCCATCTCCTGAATGAGCTAAATGTTTTGTTATATGTATGGCTAAAATAGTGAAAAGTATGCATTTTTCCTTACTTTTTTTTTTTTTTTGCAAAAGAAAATGTAAAAAAAAATTTAAAAAACAAAATAAAAAAATAACATGAAAAATACGATCAGCATTCACATAATAAAAACATTTCTCATTTCACCTCCCATTAGAGGCTTTACTGTCTGGGATAAACAGACAAAACATGACATCCCGTTTTGGAAAACACGCCCACAGCAGGCTTGGACACACACTACAGCTCAGTGTGAAGACTCAACTACGCTGTTCACAACACACTGCATGTTTGGCTCAGTCTACACTCAGTTTGTTTCTCAGTTCATTCAGCTGATGAGTGTCCTAGATCATGTATGAAAATACTTAATATATACCACGTCAGGTCTGATTTCTCCTGTCTTGTTTCGCTTTAGCCCCTTTCAAACACAACACTCTCTCCACCCTGACGTTTGCTCAGCCTCTTGCTGTTCCAGAATGTCCTCTTGTCCGTCCAGGTTGCCGTGGTGATGGGTGATGGAGGGGGAATGCCAGAAGGGCTGAAGATTGGGGGCTGGGATGCTATCCCATCGCCTGCTCACTTGATTATTTAAGGGTGTATGACTAAAGGAGGTGTGTTTTACATGTGTGTGTGTGAGGTAAGAGAAGGTGGAGGGAGGAGGCAGGAGATCTTCTCTAATCCTAGTTACTAATACTCCTTTGATATTTATTATCCACACGAGTCAAGCAGTAAGATTCACCTTGGTGAGCATGTGTGAGAACGTGAAGTGAATTAAGAAGGGTGGTGTGTGAGTGTGTGGGTGTAGGAGGGGTTGTTGTGTCTTTGTTCCAGTTCTGACATTAAGTGACAGACTAAGCAGGGCTGTCATACTCTGGGCTATGCATTCCTCAGTTCCAATATGACAGCTTATTGGAGAAACCTGTGTCTGCTGAAAACAGCTCAGTCTTTACACGTGGATACAGAAGAGTCTCACACTAATAGAAAATAAAGTCTGGAGAAAATCTGACAATCTCTTAAATGAGGGATAGGCAAGGATTTTTGAATAGTTGAATAGTTAATGTGGCTGTCATTGCATTGTTATAATGTATACTGATAATGTTTTTGCCTGAGTGTGGTTATAAATATATAATATGGCTATAATCCAATCAAGTTTAAATATATTGTGCTAAAATTTGGTAGGGTAGTATGTGAGTTATCCCCGACACATACACTATAAGCTTCGCAATGTGCAAGAACTTAGTGCATGACCTAATGTGAGTATTGTCTCAGAGTCAAATTTATAGACATAATATAATCACAAAGATCCTCCTCATTATAACACTTACAGTTGAAACCAGAAGTTTACATACACAGTAATAACAATTGCCTTAAAAACATTCTCGTTCTCATTATTCTGGCATTTAGCAAATAGAAATAATTTTGAAAATCCTAATTGACCTAAAACGGAAAAGATTTCACGTCAGACAGTGTGAAATAAACGCATGTGTCTTTTTATATATTGCATGTAAACGTCTGGTTTCAACTGTAAATGAATAAATCTTTAAATATTAGCTTATTAATATCAGAGAATATCAAACAATGGATTTAACATCTGCTCAGCATATGAATGCTACCCTCAGCTTAAAATAATCTTTGTGTTTTTGTTATGAGTTCACATAAAAAAAATAGCAATTTTCAAAGTCTAATATTTAAATTCTCGTACTGACCTTTGAACAACAGCATTAATATAGATAAACTTTTAAAACTCAAAGGGACATAAACTGCAGAAAACAAAATGAGTCAAATCTCAGAAAGACATGAAATACTCCAGCAGCACTACACACTCTCACAATCTGCTTATTTGTCACATCTTTTACTTAGTGCCAACTTAAAAACACATTTTCTGTCTCATTCAAGAGAAAATCTTCCTTTTTTAGTTGTAACATGTAGTATATATTTCAGTGTTTTCCCAGTAACCATGAATAAAACATGGTGAAAGTCTAAACAAGCAGACTTTGTTGAACAAGGTCCCAACCCTCAGGTCCAATCCCATTAAACACTTAAACACGTGACTGACTGTGCTGACTTTCACACGATCCTCCCAGCACCGCTGTGTTTGTGTGTTGGTTCTTGTTCTAATCTGATCAGAGCGTTTGGACCCTTTGGACCTGAACACCGACTCGAAACAACCAAAGGAATGTGTGTTTATTTTGATCAAACTGAGCAAGGTCCTTTTTTTATCCTCTTACTATTTGCCGCATCTTTGAGACCTGGTTTAATAACACACCGACAAAGGAGATACGATAAAATATATAAAAATATGCCTGTGAGTTATCTTGCAAACAATTTCATTGGCTGTTTGGATTTAGGTTCAGACTAAACCCTAAACTTCAGTTTATGGGCAATAAAATGAAACCATTTCCTGACTGAGATGCACGCATTCTGATACATGAAAACATTTGAAGCTGAAAGTTTACCAACCAAAATGTGCCGAGTTCACAGAAATCTGTGTGTGTGTGTGTGTGTGTGTCTGTGTGTGTGTTTGTGCCATTACAAAGCTTTGTGTTTTTGCTGCAAACAGGTACAAAATCCCAAATCCAACAAAGTTGGAACATTGTGTAAAATGTAAATAAAAACAGTATCCAATGATTTTATTTTTGTAAATTTCATAAACCCTTATTTATTTACAATAGCACATAATAAACATATCTGATGTTTACACTAAAATATGTTTAATTTTAGAATGAAAAATAAAGTAGTTTTGAATCTGATGGCAGCAACACATTTAAAAAAAAGTTTGGACAGGGGAAACAAAAGGCTGTAAAAATAAGTGGTACAAATAAAAAAAACAGCTGGAGGAGCATTTTGCAACAAATTAAGTTATT
>JAOXNZ010000038.1:11577310-11594812 GCA_028566095.1 Kryptolebias brasiliensis
ACAAACATAAAGCAACGCAAAACCCAATTTTTTAAACTGTTGTGCCAAAACAATAAAATAAATTCAGTGAATATATCAACACAAGACAAATAAATAACCAGTGTACACATCAAGGAGGCTTTCTTTTTGTCATATTCTCCTTTTCAACAGTTTCTAAATTGCCATACATAAAAACAAAAAAATAAAAAGCATAAATATAAAATCTTCTTTTCAAGTCAAAAAAGTACATAAATAAATACAAAATAACTAAAACTGTTGTTATTAGTATAAAAACTGACAATAAAAAAAGAGAATCTTCAGTCTTGTGACAAGTTTGCTACTTCCTTTCTGACAGAAATGTGTTTATGCTGAGATCCTGAGTTTAAAGTCCAACTAAGTCTTCATTTAAACTTGTCTGGAATTAGATTCATCTGTGAGTGGATACTTGTGGGTGGGCTGGAGATGCCTTCTGACCAGTCGGACAGGTTGGAATGTGGGGACGAGCTGGACCACTGGTCGGGTGAACCAGGGGAGGGGGTTAGAAACGGGTGGTCGGGCACCTGTAGCTGGTGATTAGGTGTGTTGTCCATAGGGCCTGAATAGCTATGTTGGGAGGGAGGCGTGAGAAACTGGGTGCCGAGCATCTGCGTCTCCTGCGGCATGACGTTGTGAATGGCCACAGAGCGTCCCGACCCGCCGTTCTGCTGCATGTCAGAGCCATTCAGCTCGATGTTTGGGAAGCTCTGGCTGAGGGCTTGACCGGCTGTGGTGGAGTTGGAGTTCTGGTGCTGGAGCTGCCGTGAGTGAGCCTGCTGCATCATGTGTGCAGATGAGCCAAGGAGGCTGGTTTGCAGGTTCTGGTAGCCCATTATCTGTGACAAGGTGGCAGTGCTGACACTGTGCAGAGCACCCATCATGTTGTGTGTTATGGGTGGTCCTTGGGTAAAGCTTCCCTGCTGGCTTACACCATGATGCATCCTGGTGACCCAGTCACACTGACCCCCTCTGCTGGCACCTATGGATGCTGTGCCCTGAGAGCTGGGGCTGGACACAGGCAGGTGGGAAAGACGGGGAGGGTCAAAAGACATGCAACCCATATCTTTACCTATATTAATCTGCCCCGAATGAGAATCCCCATTGCCTTGCAGGTGATTTAAAGACATAGAAGGTGACTGCTGGAAAGGTGATGCCATTGGAGGAGAAGCTACATCTGACAGGTAGCCATGAGGCGACTCAAGTGAATCAACTGGGGAGAGAACGGCCGATGTGTCTAGCAAATTATTCTTTCCATCCAGTGACTTTTTCTTCTTCACTCTAATATCCTTGCCCCCATCCTTCCCCCCTTTCCCACCAGAGCTTGGTTTACGAGGCTTCTTGACAGAGGGGGTTGGCTTGAGGTTGCTGAGATAGTCACCAGGGGAGCAGAGAGCTGGAGAGAGGGTGGAGGTGCTTAAGGGGGCGCTGTGGAGCCCAGGACTCCTAACCACATTGTACTCATCCAGAAGCCTGACGATGTCATGGTGCATACGTTCCTGGGCAATATCCCGCGGCAGCTGGTCAAGATGGTCTGTGATCTCACGGTTGGCATAGTGCTCTAGAAGAACTTTTGCAGTCTCGTAACTGCCTTCGCGAGCTGCAAGAAACAGTGGTGTCTCCTCCTAATAAAAAAATAAAATACAATAATGAAAGCAATTACATACACTGGTAATTACATTATCATCATACAACATGCTATATAAACCTCATATAGCTCAATAACTGCCATGATTTCCCATACCTTGTTGTCCTGCATGTCTTTGTTAGCCCCATTTTTCAACAGCACCACAGCAGCTTCCACATTGTTTACAGCTGCAGCCCAGTGAAGAGCAGATTTACCTGAAGAATTTGCAGATTAAAATAGTTTATCTTCATTACTTCCATCACTACGAAGCACACGTAAGGATGTGTGGTGATGCCAGGATGAAAAGCAAAAAAATGAGCTACCAGTATCATCAGTGGCGTTAGCATCAGCATGGCAGTTGATAAGCTCCTCCACCATGCCGTCAACCGCCAATCGGGCAGCAAGGATCAGTGGTGTTGTTCCATCATGCATGCGAGCATCAAGATCTGTGGCACGATTTCGGATTAAAATCTGCGAAGAGACAAATTTTGAAAATGACAACGAGTTGCTATGCCCGCTAGTCAAAAATGAAAGTGAGATGACTGAGCGAGCAGGTACCTGAAACACTCCCTGTGCATCTGCAGCCACGGCAGCGTGAAGCGGTGTGCGACCCATGTTGTCCTGAACGTTGGCGTCGGCGCTGGACTCTAGGAGGCGTTTGGCGGCATCTGAGCGAGCATAACGGGCAGCCAGGTGGAGTGCGGTCTCACCTGTGCGATCAGTCTGGTTATGGAGGTTGGCACCCTGGTAAATGAAGTCAGAGATTATTTCTGCCGATGGATCTTCTTCCTCTTCACTGTTACCAGTCTCCAGTCCTCCACCACTGCAGGAGGCAATCATCAGGGGGGTAAAACCATCTGAAAAGGAAAGCAGATAATATACATTGAGTTCCTGCTCTAAAAGGTTACACAAAGAAACTCTGGCATTCAGTAATGTCATGTCTGTGAACACACCTGGTCCTCTGACATTGACATCCATGCAGTCATTCTCTATCTCTCCCTGAGGAGGCGTAGGAGCAATGGATGCTATCCTGAGGTCAGCTGCATCCAGATGCTGCTGGGTCCATTTCCTCTGGTCAGCATGATCACTCAAATCCAACATGGCCTGCTCCTCAAACTAAAAAACAACAACAGCGAGTCATTATAAGGTCCATTATCAGTGGCATCTGTGACTGAAACTTTTTAATTTCTGATTTACGGAAATAGGGAAAAACTACTTCTTCATCTTACCCTGAAGCGCCTACAGTCCGGATCGTCATCACCCCATTCATTTTGATTGTCATCCATAAGATTGATGTCTGAGTTTTTCATAGGCCTATTAAAAAAATGAAGAGAAAAGGCAGATTAAGCCTAATGTGACCAATAAATGCAGTGTTTATAGTAAAAAATCTGAAAGCTTCAAAGCAAAGCCCTAAAATTTTACTTTAGAATCCAACTTACTTGAGTCCCACAGAATCCTCTCCCAACGGCTCTCTGCGTTTCTTTTTGCTGGGCTCCGATGCTTTGAATCCCTCTGGAAACCAGAGCTGGCCGTGCTCTCGCCGCCGCTTACGAGACACCAGAACACCCAGGCAGAGAAAACCCAGAGCAGCCAGGCCCAGGAAGACCACATACATGGGATAGAGCTCTGTAGTCCTGTGAGTAGGTCTCACACCTAAAGAAATAGTAAAAAAAAACACCATGTATAACTTAAGATTACAATGCAGTGGTCACTTTGTGTTTATGTCTGAAAAATAACTAAAACACTGCACTGGAAATGAAAACTCACTTGTAACAGCCTCAATATAGGGGACATTGAGATTCCCACTGGTGGCCAGTGCTCCAAGAAATGCAGCCACATCTGTAGCACTCTGGAAACATTCAGTGGACTGCTGGTAACACTGACGGTTGTCAATCTCCAGGTACACAATGGACCTAAGAGCAGAAAGAGGTAGAAAAATAAGCAATATACACATTTCTGTGATCCTAATTTAGGATTTTATTTTATTTAAAGCATTACTGATATGACATCTACCTACCCTTTGACTTGTAAAAGATCCAGCTCTCTGCGTTTCCGTGGACTGACCATGGAGGACATGCTCTCCTTCACTTGACCCAAAACACTGGCTGGCATTGAGGTCCACTCAGGCCAACCATCTGTAGAGCGCTTCAGCACATTGTGTTTGACTAGGTCTTGTTCATTGCCATAGTAAGGAAAGATCATGGGCTCCCCTTTGGTGTCCCGGCGGAACACCACATTAGTGTGGAGGACGCTACTCAGCTCTCTGAGGAAGGATGAGGACCGGTTTTTAAGGTGCTCTGGAGTAATATGGACAACCAGGACTAAATGTCCATCTGCAAGCTTCTCTGGCATGTTGTTGGCACAATCAAGGCCATCCCATTCACATTCTGCATTGTTGCAACCCTGGTCACAATGACCATCAGCATAGTGGTCTTTACAATACTGATCATACAGAGGACTAGAACAAAAGAATAAGAGATGACTGTGTTAGTATTTACACAAAAGAGCAGCTAATTGAATAATCCTCAAAAACAAATTTTCTGACTTACTTGCACTGTCCTTCCTGTCCTTGGCAATCAAAACCATCATAGAGACACCCTGGGCTGTTACATTGGCCATCACACTTCCCATTGTTGAAGTAACGCCAACACTGCAGAGCAGCGGAACAATTTTGCCACGGATCATCAAAATTAAGCGAGCAGTCTCCTCCATCCCATCCACAGGCATGGTTGTTGCACAGAGAGTCGCAGATGTGGTTCCCCGCCCACTCGTCACACTGAGGAATCTCACAGCTCACCTCCACTTCCGGAGGTGGGGTAATGTCTCGGCCAAACCCCCCGACAAAGGAGTAGTCCAGTATGTGGCAAAGCAGGCCATTGAAGTTACTGGGGCAGCTGCACTGGAAAAAGGGCGCATCGGGGGTGATCTGGCAAGTGCCTCCATTGTAACAGGGATTGGAGATGCAGAGGCTGTCAGTGGGAGTTAGACACTCAGGACCTGTGAAGGTTGAGGGGCACAGACAGCGTGGGCCAAGGTGCCCTGATACACATGTACCACCGTTCCTGCAATTCAGATTGCCACAGGAGCGAGAATCATACTCGCAAGAGGAGCCAGTGAAGCCCTAAAGGAAACAAAAATATAATATGATTACTCTTATGAAAGACATTAAACAAACAATTTAGGAATGTATAAGTAGACATTTTAGCTGCACTCACAGGTGGACATTTACAGATGAAACCATGAGGTGTGTTACTGGCAACAGCACAAGTCCCTCCATTTCTGCAGGGTCTTCCCTTACAGCCATCAAACACCTTGTCACATCGCTGACCTGCAAAGCAAAAGCATATGGCATGAGCTGGGTGCTCTTTTAGACATCTACACTCTTGTTTTTTATCTACTGTATGTGTTGCAAGACACACAACAGTACCTGTATATCCAGTTCGGCATTCGCAGCGGTAACTATTTGTGAGCTGAATGCAGTTGTATGACCCTCTGGGGTCACAAGGGTCTGATAGGCACTCGTTGACATCACCCTCGCAACGTTCGCCTACATAACCTGGTGGGCACATACACTGGTAACCTCCAATGCGGTCCACACACTTGCCATTGTTGAAACACTTGGGTTCTTTTGTAAATGGGTCAATAAGTGGGTTGCAGTCATCCAAATTAATCTCACAGTGGACACCTACGGGGGCAGACACATCAGGTTATGTATATCTCATGTATATCTCATCTGTTTTGGCCACTTTCACATCTGTTTCTCCATTATATTTGACATGTAGATGCACACCTTGTGTGCCTCTTGGACAGGAGCACTTGTATGTGTTAATGAGGTCAATGCAGGTGCCTCCATTCTGGCAGGGTTGAGATTGACATTCATTGATCTCTTTTGAGCAGTTAACACCATGGTAACCAGGAACACACTGATAAAGGAAAAAAACAAATTAATTGACAATTTCAGTTAGTCTGTTGTCAATATTTACAAACCTAATAATTATGTGGAGGCTATGGAGTTCATTCAGCCTTGACTCAACCATATGTGCTTTACCTCACAACTGTAACCTCCGAGATAATCGGTGCAGGTCGCTCCATTCTGGCAAGGATTGGGTGAGCACTCATCCACCTGGTCCTGGCAGTAACTCCCAGTGTAGCCAGCTTGGCAACGACAGTAATGTGTATTTCCTGCATCCAGACACTGGCCTGAATTCCTGCACAACTGGGACACTTCCACACCTGCAATCAAATCCAAAAGAAAGGCTTACAGAATGTGCCAGTCATATGCCAGACTTTGACTCAATCAAATTTAAACATAAAAGCTAAAATACCTTGCTGTTTGGCTGCAACTTCACAAGACACGCTTGGGATGTCACAGTAGAGCCCAGTCCACCCAGTCTGGCACTGGCAGGTGTAAGAGGCTCCCTGCTGCCAGCATGAACCTCCATTTTTACAAGGGGAAGAGTCACACCAGCGCACCAGATTCTGTAAAGGAAGTAGAACAAACATGATAAACTAATTGTTGGTGGAATGTAAAAATATCAAAGGGTCAATAATTACACCAAGTCCCTACCTGACAATTGACTCCAGTATAGCCATGAGGACAGGTGCACTTGTATGTCCCATAACCATCAAAACAAGTGCCTCCATTGAGGCACGGCTTGGAGTCACATTCATTTATATCATACTGACAGTAGCTGCCAGTGAATCCAGTTAGACACAGGCAGGTGAAGGTGTTAATTCCATCCACACATGTGCCGCCATTGAAGCAAGAACTGTACAGTAACAAAAAATCAAGTTAAAAGGTGCAATTCCTCACATTTCTGCAGATCATTCAGTAAGCAAGCAAAATAATGACAAGATGAACTACCTGTCAGTGCAGTCATTGGTGTTGATCTCACAGTTGATACCACTAAAGCCCGGTGGGCAGGTACAGGTGTAGCTGTTGACACAGTCGGTGCAGTTAGCTCCATTCTTGCATGGGTTACTCTCACATTCATTTATGTCCTGCTCACACCGGCTGCCACGAAATCCTGGCAGACAGGTACATGTGAAACTGTTGATGCCATCACGGCACAGTCCTCCATTACTGCATGGATCTGAAACACAGAAAATAGGATGGAAGATTACAATTTAATAGCGGTGTTTCAACCATGAATAGGAGCTTGCAATGCTTCAGGTCAGAGGCTTACTTGGCTTGCAGTCGTCATTGTCTGTCTCACACTTCTGGCCAGTGTAACCTGCCTTGCACTTGCACTGGTAGCCACCCATAGTGTTAAGGCACAAAGCACCATTGCGGCATGGATGTTTCACACATTCGTTGATATCAATTTCACATGTCTGACCTTTTGTTTAAGAAAGCAATAATTGGAGAAACATTTTTTAAAGCTCAGTGGATTTAAAAATTAACAGACAGGCACAAACACACAACCAGGATTAGATGCTACCTTGCCATCCTTCAGGGCAGATGCAGGAGAAGCTCTGGTAGTCTTCAGCTTCTTTACACATTCCACCATTTTTACACGGCCGAGGGCTGCAGGGGGCCAACAGGGTCTCGCAGTTTTCACCTGGTAACACATCAAACATCAATGTCAGTGTGGCAGCTGCTTCAAACTCCCAACATCTAACACCAAGTCACAAAAACAAATATGATTGTATTTTGTAAATATTTCACTTGTTTTGTTAAGAATTTAATTTTTAAAAGCCACTAAATTCTGTTTTCCATTCCACTTCCTTATCCATTTCCACGATGACATAGCTAAACAGGAAAGCCCTTCCTGTTTCCTGCTATTGTGTGATCTCAGACAGGAAACAGGATGCAATGGAACTAGGGCTAGAGCTTGGAGCAGAGTCTGCTTCTGCAGCTTATATTAACTGCTTCGGCATGTTATTCCACAACACACATACTGTTATCCCTGCAAAACAGACAAGCGGATCTTTCCACACAGAGATGCCAAAAACAAGCCATTCCTGTTGTTTGCAGTTGGCTGATGTTTTCTCAAACAACACTGGGTAAGACAGGATAACACCTTTGTGCGGAAACTAAAGGACTATCTTTACATTTTCAACCCTGAACACAGCTGAGACAGCAAAAAAAAAAACATAAAAAAAAATCAGGAAATAGTCTGACTCTTTGAGTAAAAGATAAGCCACTCTGTGTCATACCAGTGTATGGCAGCAAACAGTTGCATTTGTATCCAGCCACATCATCAATGCAGGTTCCCTGGTTGAGGCAGGGATTGGATGCACACTCATTGATGTTAGTTTGGCAGTTAGGTCCTACAGCAAAGGGATTAGAAAATATGCTTGGGTTAGATATTAACCAGCATTCCGATCTCTTTATGTCAATGAAAAAAAAATATTGGAACTGACCAGTGAAGCCGGCTCTGCATGTGCAGTGGTATCCGCTGGTCATATCCTTGCAGGTTCCTCCATTCATGCAAGGGTTGGACTCACATTCGTTGTTATTAATGTCACATTTTTGGCCAGTCCAGCCAGAGTCACAGGTACATTTGTAGCTTCAAAATAAATCAAATGACAGGTTAGTGATGCTTTCTCTTTGTTGCGTTTTTTTCCCTCTCCTATGTCTTAAAAATAGATGTTTACTAACCCATTTATGAGGTCTTGACATCGGCCATGGATACAGGGGTTGCTGACACACTCATCCACCTGTGACAAACAGGTGGCATCATTGTAGCCCTCTGGACAGAGACACGTGAAGCTGTTGATGCCATCAACACACGTGCCCCCATTGTGACAGGGGTTGATGACACAATCATCAATGTTGATGTTACACATTTTGCCTGCAAGACAATAAAAGTGGATTTAGGATAGGGCAGCAAACACAACTTTTTAAAAGTGCGATGTGATAAATTGAAACAATACAGAAGGCAAGGAGCTCCTTTCTGGTCTGTTATTTTTGAAAGTTATAATCTGCTAGCTGAGGTGCTTCTCCCCCAGCATTCACTGAGCAGAAGCTATTGCAACTCTAGTGTGTGCCTAGCCTGGTGGCCCCTGAAGGCCCTTTTTACTTCTACCCACTGATTGAATGGAGCCCTTGATGAATAGGCAAAAGAAAGGTTTCAGCTGGATCTTAGAGAGGGCCAGGAGAGAGGGAGGAGGGGGTGTGCTGCGGCTACTCTCCCTATTCATACTCACACCACCCCCCTCAACGGAGAGCTAACCTCGCCCAGGACTGTTTACGGGGACAGAAGGCCGGGCTCATTTCACACACGGTCGAGTGACAATTAAACCCCCCTCTGATCTCCTAGTCTTTTTCCCTCCTCCACTGCTCTTCATCAATCAAGAAGGGGAGGGCCCAACTGCCTGATATTCAGTCACAATGGTCCTCTGTCCCCTCTGTGTCTCAGGCCTGCTGTTCCCTCCACACTCACCCCGCAAACACAAAAAGATGGAGGGGAGAAAGAGGAGGAGGGATGCACAGCAGCCTGCTCACACACTATCACACACACTTGTTACCTCCTCCCTGCCTCTTTTGTGGAATAATCACAATGCAACTACCAGCCAGAACCGGCTCTGTTGGGTCATTAAAAGAAATGAAGATGAAAGTGGTTAACTCCCTGCTTAAGTTGTACATTCTTTTATATTACAGAAAGACAAGCAGCCTAAAAAGTAATGACATGAAAATTTTTAAATCTAAGATAACAGAGAGGTGCGACATTTAGAGTGCGAGTTTTACACTTCTAAACATCCAAAATGTGTTTAAATGCTAGTTTTAAGGATCATTTTACAGAGTCATTCCAGGCTCAACATCACAGTCTTTTCAGAAGACAAATAAAGTGAGAGCTTTGTTTGTGTGAGACTATCAGGTTTTGGGAGCTGTCCTCCCTTTTTTTCCAACCTGTCTCTTCAATGCAAGCAATATGACACCACTGTTCCACAAAAGCAGACCCGCCAGCCACCTGTCAAACCCACCCCTCCCAAAGCACAGGGCGACCACTCCCCTGCACCTGTATACTCCATCCAGCACTCACCTGTGTAGCCTGGCTCACATGAACACTCATAGCCATTGATTTTGTCGATGCACTTCCCAAATTCACAGGGCTTGCTCTTACAGTCGTCCAGGTTCACTTCACAGTTCAAGCCTATATTATAATAGAAGTAGATTAAAAAGATGAGAAAGATCCAGAAATATTCCCAGAAAGAATGTTAGTCTTCAAGGAAAAGTGAAGCATCACCTGTGGTGCCTTTAGGGCAGGAACAGAAGTACGAGTTCTCCCTGTCCTGGCAAGTGCCACCGTTCTTACAGGGCTGACTGAGACACTCATTGATGTTGGTCTCACACAAGCGGCCAGTGTAGCCAGGGCGGCAGTAGCAGGTGAATGAGGCCAGACCGTCTTTACAAGTGCCGTAGTGGCAGGGATCAGAGTAGCACTCATTGATGTCAATCTCACAGTGCTGCCCTGTGTAACCTGATAAAGAAAAAAGGTCAACCATTGTGCCAGTTGCCTCAAAAAACAGAAGAAAATGCTACATGTACATAAATATATAAATTTCTGTACACTATACCTTCAGCACATTCACAAGTGTACTTATTGGGTCCATCAGTACACTTAGCTCCATTCTTGCAAGGGGTGCTGGCGCACTCATCAATATCCACCTGGCACAGGCTTCCAGAAAATCCTACAAATGCATTTTATGAAACAGAAGTAAATCTTTCCTCATATTTAAGAAGAAAAAAATTTCTTACAAACAGTTTAGTTATAGATATTCAGTCCATATCTACAGTGCACATAATATGACAATTGAAAGCAAACAAACTCATTTGCATCTGAAGTGGGTCTGCAGGACACTGAAAGTCCTTACAAACCTTTCCACAACACCACATCCAGCCCCACCCCTCCCTCCCCTTTCACTATGCAGTGAAATCTTTCTTTTAAAACACAACACAATGGCCTCCAGCTTACCAGCTACAAACCAATCCCTGCCCCCGATTTTGGCGCTGTAAGCTCTAACACAAACTTTTGTGCCCGCCAAATATGCTAATGATTCTGCCGCCTGCTCCACTTCACCCATAAAAGGTTTAGAGACACCATTAGAAGAAGTAAATAATTAACATTCAGTGCGTGAACCATGTGTGCTAAACACACTGACAGATTGGTTAATGATCCCCCTTTTGTATAATGTTTTCCCTGCTCCAGTTGACTGACAACAAAAGGGTTTAACTTTGTTTAAATTATTCTCAAATTTACCTGTTTTAGTCAGTTATTTTATACAAATTTCTGCATATCTTCTTACCTTTGGGACACTCGCAGTGGAAGGAGTTGATCTTGTCGATGCACTTGCCATTGTTGAGACAAGGCTGGCTGGCACACTCATCTGTGTTGATGTGGCAAAACACGCCCTCATATCCTGAAATGATAAACAAAGTAGTCAAATGATCATATCTGCCATCTGACGTACAATTTAAAAAGGACAAGCTGTCCTATTTGGGCTTCTCACATCCCTAAGATTTACAACACTTAATAATGTAAACAGCATGGTGAAAGGTGAAAGGTCAACAACATACTACTGTATCTGAACTGACTTGTTTTGGTGCTGAACCTAATCACATCACCATGCCACACATTTGTGTCTGTGCTGGTAAGAGATGCAGTTTTGTTTTCTACTTTTATTTTCTGTTAATATTGTATGTTTGTATGGCAGTTATGTCCAGATACAAGCAATATCTAAATCAACCCAATAAGGAGTCTGTGAAGGAAACCCACTGATTTCCTCATCATCTCTTCTGCATTGTGTCCCACCTCCTGATCCCTGATAACAGATGTTCCTCCACACCCCTTTAACTGCATAACCAGCTGTTAGAGGACAAAATCCACTGCTGTAATTACATGTGTTAACAGCAACTGCGGAAATGATCTGGACTAAATCATTTGTAAAATATGTGTCAAAAACTTTAAAGAGTAAGCAGCTATAACTAATGAACAGATTTTGACAAATCAGGACTGATTTTGTTTTTTGGATGCAAAGTCTTAAAAAAGAAAAAAAGAAAAAATAAACAAAACATTTTTTTGGTCCAGGTCACATTATTTTCCAAGATGTCTAAAAATAGAAGCTTGTAAATATGTACAATTTAGTATATTTGATTATGTCTTGAAGTGTTTGATAAAAGAAAAAAAAGTATGATGATATTTGCAATCAAATATTTAAAGTCTTCTCTTTATTTTTTTCTTGCAGTATAAACCCTTGTCCTACCTGGCATACAGATGCAATGAAACCCTCCAATCTGGTCTAGACAGGTGGCATCATTATGGCAGGGATTAGACATGCATTCATTAACGTCCATCTCACAACGAGGTCCCTCATATCCTTGAAGACACTTGCACTGGAAGGAGCCTTTAGTGTTGAGGCAGCGACCACCATGCTCACAAGGATTGGCACCTAAAACACATAAGGCACAAGTTGTCATATACCAGTGCTCACTATTGTGTAGCAATTATAAAGGTTTCATTTTTATTTTTAACATCCAGTGATAACTTTCTTGGAGTTTTGTTAAAATCTGTCCACTGGTAATAGAATATTTTGACAAACAAACACACATACACACTAACACAGGCAAATACATTATCACCTGCCTTTCATGGCGGCAGGCAATAAAAATAAGATGACTTTATTACTTACCAAGGGCACACTCATCGATATCTGAGTTGCAGGCTGATCCAGTGTAACCTGGTGGACAGGTGCATATCGCCTTGCCGTTTACGGGGTTGGTGTCACAGTTAGAACCCTTTTGACATGGGTTGCTGATGCAGGCATCATCAAGGTGGCACAGCAGACCTGAGGGTGCAAACATGCCACATTCATTCATGTTGTCAAGATCTGTCCTCACAGAGTGTCTTGAGAGGCTGAAAATAGCCATTACCCGTCCGTCCATGTGGACACTCGCAGAAGAACGAGGCTACGCGGTCATGGCAAGTGGCGCCTTGATAGCAAGCTGCGCTAGCACAGTCGTCAATGTTCTCACTGCAGTCGTCGCCCATCCAGCCGTTGACACAAACACAGTGGTAGCCACCGTGAGTGTCATGGCACGTTCCTCCATTCTGACATGCGTTAGGCATCAGCTCACACTCGTCCACATTTTCTGTACAGTACTGACCTGAAAAAGGTAAAAAAAAAAAGAATAGCCTAAGCCCTCTGTTGCTGGGGATGTTTGCTCATTTTATGCTGTTTTGACTGAGTTGTGTATAGGAAAGGGGAAAAAATGAAGTGAAAGATAACCTGTGTAATGAGGTGGGCACTGGCAGTTGTAGGTGTTCACCCCATCTACACACACACCACCATTCTGACAGTTGTGACCTGGACAGTCATCGATGTTATGCTCACAGTGCTGCCCAGTAAAGCCTGATGAACAGAAAGGAAACAAGACCAAAAGAATTGAAAAGGTTTGCACTAAGAGCGGTAAAAACAAAGACTTAGCCAGTCTTAGATATGGTTAATAATCAGACTTTTCCTTCCGCCCTTTACCTCTGTGCACATAAAAAGATAAGCTCTCTAGATCCTCGTGGCAAACAGTTTTAATACCCCATAGATGACAGTGCAGCTTGTGTCCTCCTTAGACATCAAAGCACTGGAGTGGGTGTTTTACAGGCGTGATAGTTTGATGAACAACCAACCCACAGCTCTGCAGGTGCTCGTGCAGCTTCGCTATCTAAACACATTCCAGCTCAGAGGCACGCAGCATGGATTAAACTTTAACACACAAGCCATCAATGTCCCTCATTCGCCTGCATGTCTGAATAACATGTTTCAAGTTTATCATAAGAACATAATCTGACAAAACACGAGCAGTGGAAAGATCTAATAGCAATTAAGTAAATCTTTCTGATAAAAAAAAAGGGGGAAATAGAAAAGTGTGATGAGGATTGAAGAGAAACATTTCTCCACAGCTGTTTTTTGACTGCAACAACAATTGTTACATCTTTTCATACAGAGTAAAAATGTAAAAAAAAAAAAAAGTGAAAAAACAAAATATACTTTTTTGTGATCCTGTGAATAGGGTGTGTCTATCTATACGTTGTGTGTACATGTGTGTTTCTTAGGCTTTGTGGGATTGGTGCTGATTATCAGAAGGAAACGTCTGTTTGACTATATCCTGCCAGTGAAGGCTGGCAGAAAGTGGAGTTGGATAACCAGAGACTTACTCCTCCCAATCACATTATACCACAACGCTCTGCTTCCCAGGTCAACAATTTTTTTCAGAAAAAGAAATGCTTTTTTATTTAACAAAAGCAAAACCATGTGTTATAAATGGATTAAACGACCCGTACTCATCTAATTTATATATGAAGACATGCTTGCATTTTACCTAGAAGGCAACTACAGTCAAAGGTGGTTTCTCCCTTCTGAACACAAGTTCCTCCGTTCAGGCATGGTGAAGGGCTGCATGGCAGGTAAGTGGTCTCACAGTGCTGACCAGTGAACTCTTGAGGACAGCGACAGTGGTACGAGCCAACCTCGTTCACACAAATTCCACCATTAAGACACAGAGGGGGAGTCTGGGCACACTCGTTTACGTCCTGCTTGCAGGTTTGACCCTGGAATGTAGGTGGACAGGTGCACTTGTAGGTGGAATCTAAGGCTGAGCACTGGCCACCATTTGCACATGGATTAGAAGCACAGGGGTTGGGAGTCTGGCAGGTCTTGCCTGAAAAATAGACAAAAAGGAAAAGGTTGTTCAGGCTGAAATCAGAGAGGAAAAGGTATTCTCATGTCAAGAGGTTTCAGACCGTTTGCTGCATACCTGACCATCCAGGTGGGCAGCGACAGCGGAAGACAGAAAGACTAATGAGTTCACATGTTCCTCCGTTGCGACAGGGGGAGTTCATGCAGGCATGGTTCGTGGGGGTCAGGCACAGTCTGTCAGTAAAACCCAGGCGGCATACACAGCGGAAATCAAAGGTGTTGACATGGGAAACAGCTTGGCATTCGCCACCGTTGCGGCAAGGTGAAGGGCTGCAAGGGCTAGGATACTGGCACCGGTCACCCACGTAGTCACTTGGACACCTGTGAGAAGACAGTGAGATTTAAATGTAAATTTGAAAATTAGAAAACTAGGACCGTTTTTGTCTAAATTATGGGAACAAATATCTAAACAAAGTGGAAATATTATGAAGAGGAAAATGGTGGGTGTAGTAGAAAGGGAACTGAAACTTTCTCATCCAGCAGAGTCCCAGGGACAGCATGTTGTTCTAGTGTGTCTCCCGGGATTAGGTACTCTCAGAACCTTGAAAACACATTCTGCTAGGACAACAGACACCACTAAATAGTCGAGGCGTAACAGCCTGTTCCCATCTACCTTTTGCCCCCACACTGTCCATATTCATCCTGAATGACTGAGGAGATCAAGGGGATTGTGCCGCCTATGGACGTCCCCTATGAAGTTTTGCATTCATGCTCTAAGCTCTAGCTCTCCTATCTAGACAAGGACAATTACAGCTACAGTCACATGGCTCTGTCTAACTGATTATTACATCAGTGTAGCTCAAGTCACAATGTTAACATGAATCAGGAATATCACTTATAGTGTGAATGATGATTCAGCATTTACACTGTTGTTTCCTTGTTTTGTTTTGTTGTTTTGTACGTTTTTTGCAATCTAACTGCATACTTTATACTATATTATTCCTATATCATAACCTTCACTTTTTGTAGCTATAGCATTTTGCTTCTTTTGCAATTTCTTTGCATTGCATTTTCACCACAGAATGAAGCATCTTACAAGGAATTCAGTTATTTTGATTTCAGCAAATACTCAGATATTTAGCATGCAGCTTGTATGTAACAGCAATGTCCCATCTGTCACGTAAAAGGGGCATTTAAAGTCAGCAAAAAAAAGTGTTTATGTTTGAATTGGAGCTTGTGTGATAGTGTGCAGTTGTGCACATGATCATGAGTGTTTATGTGTAAGAAAGGGCATCTGTTGGCCTCCGACTATCTCCACAGGGAGCAGGTGCGCATGTTAATGAAGGCAGCTGTTGGACAGGACTCCTCCTCCCCTCGTTCTCCTTTCTCCTCCTCTTCTCCCCTTCCCCCTCCCCTCTCTCCACTCTGTCCTCTTCTCAGATGGGGGTACTGAAAAGCCAAACTTTCCTCCGGGGACATAAAGAACCCATGTGAAGTCAGCTGTTGCAACTTCTGTCTCCTCAACTTGCCCTGAACCACAGAGTTTACTCCTAATTCCTCTCTTTCCTACCTGTTTCCGTTTTGACTTTGCACAACATCCTCTTTCTCTCTTGTTTTCTCAGTATCTCTGCTTCAACTTACATTTTGATTTTCACTGGCTGTTGTTTGTTCGTTTTTCGCTCTGTGAGAATTTTTTTATAGCTCCCAGCAGTTTGCTTTTTACAGCATCCCCCTCATGTCACACAGGGTTGCTAAAATCTCAATTGTTGACTCAGTTAGGAAAGACCAGCTGGGGGGGGGTTAACAATCTTGTGTGCCCTAACAGGGAACCCAAACAGTTGCAATTGACAGACAACTGTAAAGGTATTTAGGGTTGCTTTGAAGTTTATCTGCTTCCTACTTGACTTTCCATATTAAATAACAAAAGGCAAGTAAATGTTTGGCATAAAAATATGATTTGGTATAATGAAGCAAACCTGTTATAACAAATGTGTGCACTTGAGTTTGTGTGTGTATGTATGTGTGTGTCACCCCACAGTAAATAGGTGTAACAGATCCTCTTTGTCCTGAAGTCAGCCCATTCTGAGATAAAGATCCTCCCACATGCTGAAAAGACCAGCAAGAGCACACACTACGGCAACAGGTCTCTCCCGGCGATGCAATGTCCCCTCAGGCCGGAGCAGATGCTTCCCTGACCTCTGACCCGAAACACTTTTGTGAGTGTGGGACGGCCTCTTTGCCTTCTCTCCCCTCTCTGCTCTTTCCCCGCTGGGCCTGATCTGCCATCTGTCACCCTGGGGGTGACTTTATCCTCCGACACAAAACCAGCCACAACTGAGCAATAGAAATGCCACTGCTGTGGAAAAAGTTACACCGAGGATGACATACAGTAACTGGGCACGCATGTAAGAGTTTTACTCTTGTTTGTTTCCTTTCACGTTACTTGTAAAGTAACACAACTCTTTTTTTCTACCTTCCACATTTCACACTCCCTCTCCTTTCTTTCTTTTATATTTGTTCCAACTTCTCTTCTTGATTCATTTTGCCTGGTTCTTCCTTTAGATATGTCTAATCATTAACCTATGTCTGACCCCTGGGGATCACATCAGTTAGCAAGAAATGAACAATGTAGTTAAACTCCAGAAAATCTGACATCAATTTGCAAAAGAAAAAAATTGAATGATCCATTTGGCAATTAATTCTAATTCTGTCTAATTTCCTATGGTAAACAAAGGCTGGGGAATAAATCATCATCAGAGCAACAAAACTGAGCATCTGCTTGGCCTTCATCCACAAAAAAAAACTAGCCAGATCATAACTTCACCAGTGTGTGTTATACACATTGTTTTCCTGGTGGCAGACTTATCAAAGTAGCTGTACTCTTTCACCAACAGCATGAAGACGTCCAACCTCATCAGCAAACCAGTAAAAACACCTGCCCACTGATCCACCTCTTATGGTTATCAGATATTCATATTCATCAATCAGGTGGGCACATTACATGTCAGCGTCTTCAATCTGAAACCATTCATGACATACGTTCCCAGCTTTTTCTTACATTGTTAAGCAAAACTGACATATTATAATAGTGACATAAAAGATAATGTGCAGCAATTCACATCACACATGTAATTATACAATTTAAAATGTTGCTTTGTTAATTTGACACCACACTGATTCATCCTTTAAACTTACGTGCATTTTTATTTCTAAATTATATTATATGT
>JAOXNZ010000038.1:11607287-11620193 GCA_028566095.1 Kryptolebias brasiliensis
TCTGGATCTCACCTTTTAAACAGGAATTATAAATAGAACACATTACTGAAAAGAGACTCGTTTTACTTAGTTGTAAAGGCTCACAAATACAGGCACCACAGATTTTTTGTTTATTTATTGTACTCTCTCAGACACATCTAAAACAAGTGCTGCAGATCAACATGTAAAGAAGAAAAATGTAATGTACTATGCAGATAAGCAACCATTTTCACAAGAACACGTGTTCAAAGAGAGCCTCTCAGACAGTATTTATTAACTCAATGTGGATAACTGCCTGATATAAGTTGGGCATATACAAGCATTTTGAAGTGTTGCAAACTCAAGTAGTCGGAAGGCTAAATGTCTAAATGTTTAGTTTAACAACAGATCATGTCAAAATAAAGGATTAGCTCCTTTCACTTTGTGATTGTGCAACAACACAGCAAAGAAGTTGCACTGCTATGACTCCTTTGTTCCTTCATACTGACAACAGGAGGAATTATGATTTGTTATGAGTTATGGTTTCTGGGTTTCACCCTTTTTGAGTGCATAAATAGAAAAAATTTGGCCAGTACCATCTGACAAAATGGAGACAAAAGAAAATTAAAATCACTCTGCTCTTCATACTAATTAATGCAATTATATATACAGTTGTCTTTTCCTTTACAGCTGTAGAATAGTGTCACAAACTTTAATGTAAATTTCGACATAAATTTGAAAACAGAAAGCCTGAAGAAGCAAATGTTTTGTTTGTTTGTTTTAGGACTACGAAAAGAAACATATTGCTTAGTTCTTTTGAGACAATGAATAAGCAATAAGTTTTAAAGGACAAGCGAAGGAATCAGAAGAGTGAGAACCAGCATGTCTAGAGCAGCCAGCAGTCTTTTACTACAGATAGTATCATTTACATGTTGATTTGGTTGAGGAACTAAAAACAAATTACGCATTCATGAGTACCTTGTCAACTTGTAGTTGGACAATTTACATAATTCATTAGGTCAGTGTGTAGTAGGCTAACACGCATGTCCTCAGTTCACTGATTTGAAGTTAAAACATACATAAAAGCCTAAGCCAATACAGTCATGTATTGCAGAGCTTAAGGCAATTATTTAACTCAAAAGCAAACACTATGCTAAAATTCTCAACTCAAATGCTAACATTATGCTATATGCTTAAGTTCAAATGCAGACTATGCTAAAACGTTTATCTAAACAAAACACATATATTATGCATACCAGAAGTTCCTGAACTGTTCTTTTTAAAAGCCGCAACAAGGTAACAAGATGAGTAAAATAACTGCAGAATTAGTCAAAAATTGCCTATAGGCTAATTAAACAATTACATAAAACTCAAATAATGGCATATTTAAAAACACAACCAGCTTTGATAACAACAATACTATTTTTGAGCATGTATGACTACTGTTATTATATCTTGTAACATTTATAGCAAAAATTTGGTATTGGGACTTATTTTATGTGTCTTAAGTGCAGGTATTTTAGCCAAATTTGGGAACCACTGATCTACATGGTTACTGTAGTCTTATAGTCTACATTTAAAGCATTATCACACATTGTACATCTGCTCACTCCATCCCAAATTTGTCCTTGTGTCTATCTACATGGTGCATGTAAAACTATTTACAGATGATGAATAGTGAGTCTCAGTCCAGTTTCATTTTTTTTATTCCACTTGACTGTCTTGAAGAAGGGAAACATTTAGGAGCTCTAATTGTGATCTATGCCCAAGGGGCGTGTGGGAGGGGTGGGATGTATGCAGGAAAGTGACAGGCCATGCCATGATGATTAAGACTAAAAGAGTTATGGGCACTGCATGATTCTGTGGTTTCAAGACAACCACAGGTTTTTTGTCTGTGGCCTTGAGATAGTTATCAGCAAACGTGTGAGCGAGACAGGGACATGGTAAGGGGATACACATGCTGAGGTTTCCACTAACCCCCCCAGTTCCACGTTCATTACAAATACATCTTAGCAAAGTGAATGTTAAGACGTTCCAAATTAACCCTGTGAGTGTCCGAAGCAGCCTCAGCTGTCTGTGGTATCACTTTCCATCCAAATGGTATGGATGGGGGTCTGACAACTGTCCCCCTGACCTTGCTTCTTTACACCACTCTCAGAGACTCCCGAGACTCTGAGACAGGGTGGGACAAGATTACCAACATTCACAATCTCCCCTGTCTGTCCAAAATATGGCCATCTGCCAGTCACAGATATACAGCGACGATGAAAGCCTGACTTCTCTGATATGTTAGGATTGCAGTGTCTGTCCTCAAATTGGTTTATATTTAAGATGATTATGTGTGTGTGTGTGTGGGGTGCGCGTGTGTGTGGGGGCTTTAAAGAGTGTGCCTTATTTGCATGTCACCTTGAATTAAAGCTGAAAGGGCACAGTCAGGCAAAAATTGCTGACTGGTGAACTTGTTTATTAGCAAGCAACATTTGATTGGCAACTAAATGTCAGAGAGATAAGTCAGTTACCTTCCTCTGTCCACTCTTCAGTTCTGCCTAATGTACACCTTGTTCTCTTCATCAATCTTGAGTAATATAATTTTCATTTTATTGCACGACCTTGGTTTGAGCTGCTCTCTCTTTACAAAAAAAGGGTTATCTTGTTTCTAAATAGGTATAGGTCCTATGATACATTTTAGTCACTGGTCTATTCACTGCTTTTAATAACCCAAATTCAGAATATCTCTTATCTTTACATTTCATAATGTAATGCATGCCATTGTACAAATTGAAACACAATTTTTAAATGATGTGTTCAGCATTGCTTAAGTTATTTAGCATTTCCACCACAATACTTAAAAAATGATGACAGAACACAGAGTAACATAAAATCTAGAAGTTTTATAAGCATCACTCAACAAATCAAATATTTGGTCTGTGTAAATTAGACTTACACCATGTTAGCTAGGTGATTATTATGTCGTCTGTTAGCTTTATAGGACATTTTGAGGAACTAAAAATACAGTGATTTCCGACATATTGAAACTTTAAAGAACTCAGGTTGCCCAATAGTCTCAAATATCTGTTTTTTTCAATTTGTTGTAACATTTTAGATAGTAAAAAATATATAGCAAGGGCATATTATCTGTACCAGAAGAAACCTAAAACATACAAAAGTCTAATCCTTAATTTCTGCACAAAATATTACTAATAAAATAAAGAGCCTGTCATCTTCAGTCTATTGGTGGTTACAGTTGTTTATCCAGTCAATGGAAGAGGTGACATGAAAAATGCTGTGACAGGGGCTCTTAATCCTGCAATGACTGACATGCAGTGACTGTGGTCTGTACATGTCAGATTCAGTAAATAAAAAGTGGCTCCTCCTTGTTGACACAGAATTTACTTTTCCAAGCTCAAGCCACATTATTTGGACAGTGTGTGTACCAAGTGGGAGCAATCAATTAAAGCCAGAACTGGGTCTCCCCATTAAACCGGTATCTGATACCCCGTCAAGGCTACTGGTTTCAACCAAGGCCAGGCGAAGTGACGAGAGGAGGGAGGCCAGTGTCCTCTGGGAGATGCTGGAGGGTGTGTGAAGCAGTGGCGTGCGTGCCGTTGACCAGCCGCCCGAAGGGGAGGCACATGGTGCCAACAGCTGCCGTGGTGAAATGCTAACCCCACTAAATGCTCTGTCCAGTAAACAACGCTGGGATGAACACATGCCAATGGGGGAGCTCGGGTGAGGAAGGGGAGAGAAGGGTAAATGGGGCGACCCAGCTGACGCCGTGGAGAAAGAAGAATTGACCCCTATGAAATGGATTATTAAAGTGTGGTGGTCACCGTTCTGGGGGGCCAAGGTAGGACATGACAGTAAGGGAAACTCAAAACCCTTGTATGCAAACTGAGCATGGCGTAGGACACATCCCCCAGACAGGAAGCTCCAGATTCAGGAAATATTCATATTGAACATATTAACAAAGACAGAACACCCAACATGCATAAAATACAAAGGACAGATGCTTTTATTTTCCTTGCTGTGTACAAAACTAACCCAGCTCTTTATTTTTTGTCCAAACTGGTCCAGCAGTCAAACTCTTATTTTTACCCTTCAGTTCAACACAAAGTTTCTTGCATATGTTCATTTTTAATTGATAATCAAAAATACTCTTTTCAAAGCCTGCTGCAGCCGTAGGAGATGGTGCAGGTTCCCATGCTCCCAAGGCCCCTAGGGATTGGCAGGAACAGATGTGACGTCGACACTCCCCTGCTCGGTCCCACCTTCAATCTCTCCCTCTGCTGCTTGTAAAACAATCCATCTTCCACTTGTAAAAACATTGCTCGCTGCTGCAATTGTTCCTTCCCACAACTCTCACTTTATTCTGCACAAAAACAAGATTAGCGCTAACTGTCTGATGCAGTAATTACGTCCAGTCCTAAATGATCGCTGAATTTGATACAGGACCGTTTTGGTAATCAAATAAGGGCCTGTCAAGCTGTCATTTTGTTTCACTCGCTTGGTGATGCAGACTCAAGGACAAATTCAAATGAAAAAATTATCTGAATAATCAAGCATTTTTCTATCAAGAATTTACATCAAAAATCTAAATCACTGCTGTTAATAGGTGATGTTCTAGTCTGAAGGCTTTCAGGCATTTTCCTTGGAAATTCAGCAGTGCTTACCGCTGCAATATACTCACCATTCAGAGCAACAACGTCCCCATCTGGTGGTGTTTGTCAGGTGGCCTACAGTTTACTGTTTGCACCTCATTTGTCAGTTTTTCCGATTTGACTGTTTTACTATTATTTCTTTAGATATCTTACTGACAGGCTTTTATGAACTGCACTTCTGAAATATGTAACAACCAAATAAATGTACATCAAGAAAAAGGAGGTTGCACTAGTATAAAGTTTGAGATGTGCTGCTATTTTAGAGACAGTATTTTTATTGCCTACCGCCAAAAGACAGAGGCAGACAATAATTTGTGTGTACATGTGGGGGAGTGTGTGCGTGTGTGTTTGTGTGGGTGTGTGTGCAAGTGTCTGTGTCTCTGTCTGTGTAAAAAAAAAGAGACTATAACTCAGTCAGTTCTACAGATGTTGACTTAAAATTTATTAGCTGAGACCAAATCCTAACACATATTCTAAACACTAACGTATAGCACAAGATCTTTATTTAAAATTATAAAATTAACCATTTACTGTTTGGAGTCAACTGTGTCTGTTAGCAAAATATTTCATGAAACACTCAAAAAATTTTAATGAAAGTTTCAGGAAATAATCATTGGATGTACCTCCATAAGTGATTAACGTTTGGAGTCAATCCAAATCAAGATGGCCACCACAGCTAATCAACATTAGCCAGCACAAAAACGGCCACAACTAATTTAATTCTTATACAAATTAAATCAACTTTGATGTGGTAGTAGCTGACAGTCAACCACAGTGTGAAATCCTGCAATATTGCATAAGATTGTGCATACATAATATTTTCTCAACAAAATATGAACTTAGTCTAAAACTCTGGCATGAAAGGCAGCTGCACAATAACGTTAACTTACAATACCGACATGATAACGTGATCATTCCTATTTTCAGATTTCTGCACTCCATTTTGGCGCAGATTAGCTTTAACAAATGATGCTTGTACCAATCACATTTTAAAGTAATTTTAACAAACACAACTTTTATTTCCCCCCTTTTACCCCTCTTCTTTCTTGAAAACATCTGCTCAAACAATAGGAGATGTGAAGATGGAACTCATAGTGGTTCATTATGAAGGGATGTGAGAGATTCTTCAATATGAAGTGTTGTACTATCGTCCCAATCTTTGCTTCCTGCATTGTAAAACCAAGTCCACACCTGCCCGTGTAATCTTTTCTATCACTCTATCAACAACTGAGTGTGTGTGTGTGTGTGTGTGTGTTTAATTTGTTGTCTCTGGCAGAATCAGTGTAAGGATTGGACCTTGGCCAGTCTTCACTTTAAGACACACCTTGAGTTGGCTATTTTAGTTTACATTTAATCACAAAATAAACTAAATTAACTTAGGCATTTAGATGTAATAGTTAAAGTTGTATAGTTAGACAAATATGTTGAGTGTGGAAGAGACACGGAGATAACAAAGACAAAAGTGTTTGTCTCCTGTGAATATCTGCAATTCCTTTCTTTAGCTATCTAAAACAGATCTGTCCTTGCTTTCTATCTCAGTCATCACACACCTGCCACACATGACAGCTGAAAACAAGCGATACGTGCCTCAGCAAGGATGAACTCTCTGTGGAGCTATTATCTAGAGACCCCGTACCATTAACTAACCGCAGAGCTCAGGCTTATATCAGGAGTTTAGACTGTGGTTAACCAGACATTAACCACTCTACTGGCTTTCCTGAAAACATGACTTTAATGACTGGGTATGCAGAGTCTCTAAGGACAAATGCTGTCAAGTTCACCATCTCTGTGTACCAACATGTGATGTCCACAAACAATTCTGACTGGCCTCAAATAATAAGATAAATAAAATAAAGGCCTAGCATTCCTTGAAGGAATGCATATTGTTGCGTTTTAGAGTAAGAGCATCTTATGTAATAGAAATAATGACATTGTAGCCATTTTGGTCAAACCAGCCTCATGAGATGTTGCAAGATGTTACACTACAGAGTATGTGTTGTTAATGACTTTTTATTTTGGTAACAGACAAACACGGTTGAGTCCAGCAGTTAATGCTAAATATTGAAGAAAAAATCTTGCACAATATGTAACACTTAAGGTATGTGTTGCAAGTGAGCCCCAGCTATAATCACGCCAAATTTAAGCACAATATCTGTAAAATTGACTGAATTCTAGCCTTTTTTGTCCTTTCTAAGATAAGTTAACTATGCCAACCATCTTGAATTGGGTTGGCTTCAAAAGTTAATAATTTCTAGAGGTATATTCAATAATAATTTCCTAAAAGTTTCATTAAAATCAGTCAAGTGGTTCATGAGATTATTTTGCTAACAGACAGAATTTACTCCAAATACTTAAAGGCAAGATCTTGTGCGATTTGTTAGCACTAAGAATACGTTTTGGGGAGCAGTCTCAGATACTACCACAGCAATCTTTAGCTCAATATCAGTATAATTCATAAAGTTAAAGCAATTTTGGGGTTTTCAAAACTTAGTTGGCTGTGGCAGCCATTTTGAATCAGGCTGACTGACTTCTAAAATGATTCAGTTGAAGATGTACATTCAGTGATTACTTTACTTAACTTTTACACTAACACACACACACACATAGGCAAAAACATTATTGTCTGCCTTTGCCTATCTGCAGCAGGCAATAATATCTGCGTTACATGTTACAGAATCACGAAGTGCCCATAACTCTTCTAGTCTTAATTATCATGGCATGGCCTGTCACTTTCCTGCATACATCCCACCCCACCCACACGCCCCTTGGGCATAGATCACAATTAGAGCTCCTAAATGTTTCCCTTCTTTAAGACACTCAAGTGGAATAAAAAAAATGAAACTGGACTGATACTAACTATTCATCATCTGTAAATAGTTTTACATGCACCATGTAGATAGACACAAGGACAAATTTAGGATGGAGTGAGCAGATGTACAGATATTAATCTGCTAATCACAACAATAATTTTCCATTTAAATATCAAACAAAAGATCAATTCCTTAAAGACTTATGGCAAAAAGAAAGATACCTTAACCACAGATTTTTTTTCTGATAACAGTATTAACCACGATAAGAATCATGTGACTTTTAACATTTTAATGGAGTTCAGATAAAGCAACAACAAAGCTGTTTGTTGCACCTTAAGCCAGAGAGGACAAAACATGAAATGAGAAGCACAGTGTGGTTATGGTGTGCATCTGCTGGTGGGGCTGCACATGTTGTTTATTGTGGTTGGGCAGTGTGTGAAACAGAGTGAGTGCATGCATACTGTGACATATGAAACCTTAAGGTAACTCAAGTCCCAGCGCCAGAGTTATGTGGTCAGACTTTATCGATTTAGCACAACAAATAATCATTTCTAAACCCCTTTCTTGATAGTGTAATAGGGTTTTATAGAGGACATTTAGTTGTATTTTATCATTGTGTCATATCATGTTTACAAAAACAGACCCCATTTGTGTGTGCTTGTGTGTCTGTCTGATGCTAAAATATTGCATGACCCACAAGACACATTTTATTGAAACTTGCAGAAAGTAATCATTGAATATACATCTACAACTTATTAGCTTTTAGAGTGAACCCAATTTAAGATGGCTGCCACAGCCAACTGACCTTAAAAGACACAAAAATGGCTAAAAGTCAGTCAATTTTACAAATATTGATCTAAAATTAGGTGTGGTGGTAGCTGAACACACATATATATATACATATAATCTCAGTGCCAACAGATTGTGCAAAATCTTTTTTTAAATTTTGATATTAACTAATTAGAGTGAACTCTGTTAGCAAAATATCTCATTAACCCCTGAACAATTTTTATTGAAACTTTGAGGAATTAATAACTGAATGTACTTCTACAACTGATTAACTTTAGGAGCCAATCCAATTCAAGATGGCTGCAACAGAAAACTGACCTTAGCCAAAACAAAAATGACTGTAACTCAGTCAGTTTTACAGTTTTTTAGCTCAAGTTAAATATGACAGTAGGTTAGATTCATTCATAACACATACTCTAAGAGTTACACATTATGCAAGATCTTTTTTTATTATTGTTTATTATTTTAGCCTTAACTGTTGCAGTCAATTCTTTTGTTTTGTTAACAAAATAACTGATGAACGATTGGACCAATTTTAATGAAACTTTCAAAAAATAATCATTGTATATACATCTACAACAGATTAACTTTCGGAGTCAATCCAATTTTTCAAAAGGCACCACAGCTAATCGACTTTAGTTAACACAAAAGCAGAAACAACCCCTTTATTTCTTAATATAAGATGATCTTAGGCTCAAACACTGACATGAAATGTCGTGGGCAATATGCATCCCTTCAAGGAATGCTAGACCTTCAACTTACTTTGTGTTTTAACAATTATGACATAAACAAAAATTGATTTATCCATTTAATGCTTAGCTGAGTTAAGATATAAAAATAGGTAGTAAAAACTATTGGTGTCCTCAAAAACTATTTAAAAACTGCTATTATACTCAGATTGTTTCATTGTCTTACAATGTTTAATACTAACTTGATGTTTTACATTTTATAACATTTGTAATGTTTTTCCTGTTTTCAGGGAAACCATTAAATGGCATTTTAACAAGTTGTCACATTATCAGCAAATAAGGTTTCATGATGTAGCTCAGGATTACTCAACACAACTCTCCTGCACCAGGACAACTAGCTGGGGGGTTTTAGGTGTAAACGGGCAGGTCTGTTCCAACCTGCTCCGTGGCCTGTAGTCTCCAGACACAGTCTAGTGGGAGGGTAGGTTTCGGTTGACAAGTCTGAGCGAAAGTAGCAGAAAGAAAAGAGGTGTGTGAACAAGGTAATGTTGTATTTGCATCAGGGGTGTTTGAACTCTGCACTGAGAGCATGGGGTTTGTCTCGTTCATTTTTGTTTGACCAAGTTACATTTCACTTAAAACCGAGGATTTACACGTACAGATTACAAGTGAGCATGTCCCATAAGAGCACATATCTGTTAGGTGTACTGAAAGTAAAAATGAATTTGACATTACCATAAAAAGGTAGGGGTCATTCGAACATATACACCGTATATTTATCTTTAAATGTTTAAAAAGTAAAAAAATTATTAGTTTTTAAGGCCCAGAGAATTAATTTATTTACATGTCTGAATCCTACTGTAACATGATTTACACATAAATACCACCAATATCATCATTTCATGACAAATGAATAAAAGATCTCAAACACTTATACCAGATTTATGAGTTTTTAGTATTTATTAAACAAAGTCAAATGCATGTCTTTAAATACAGCTTAGTCACTAGCTTCATGATTAAAACACTTGAAAAAATAGTAATTTAAGCCATAAAAAGTCTGCATATATGCAGTGGTTTATGTAAGTTATTAAACTGCTGACCTGATATATAGATATATCTGGAGATTGCAAATAACTTTCCCCCAATTTAGTGCACAGTATCAACAGAAAATAACATCTCCCTCCAGCCCTTTGCAATGTCTTCTATTTGTACTAGTGACACTTGTATAGTTATTCTTCTTCACGTAGCTCTGAGATATGCATTACACTTTTGAGAAAGATCCTTGCAGAAATTTCACATAGCCATTCACCTAAAACAAACTTTTGCTCCCACCCAACAGTCAATGAAAAAGCATATTGTCCTCAACATCCATTTTTATATATTTTTTAAACAGTTATTGAATGTGAAACCACTTGACTGTATAATGTATTTTATAGTATCACTACCAAGTCACAATATATATACAATACACAGTAAACAATACGGTACTTACCCTTGTTTTAACTATTTTCACTTGAAACCGTATGTAAAAGATAATCTAAAAATCTGGACTGGTTTCAGTGATTGTAACACCGCTTACTAGAAATCCATGATGATTTATGCTGGTGTATATTCTCAGTCATCCAGGACATGGTAAATCCAAAAAAGGTTAAAAACAACAAAAACAACTGGACTTCTATTAGAAGTCCAAGAGAAGTCCAATAGAACTTCTGTTATTGTTGTTTTTGTTTTTAACCTTTTTTGGATTTACCATGATGATTTAGTGTCCCCTGGTGGGCAAATGCTTTCTAAACGCTGCACTGCACATGCACTCTTGTTCAGGAACACCATAAAATATTCCAAAATACCTTTTTATAGTCTGTTATTACACATATATGACATTTTTAAATCACTTATGCACAGCATTTCTTTGCTGCTGTATTCTGATATTTTAGCCTTATGGTCTATGCATTCAGGTGGGATTTGTTCAACTACCGCACATCTAATGTGTGAATAATGTGGGCTACAGAAACAAATCTGAGAGTTTGGAGTTGTTTTTCATGGCTTTAAACAGCATGATGTGCCATTATTAGGTTAATAAATTGTACTATAGTGCCCCATAGTGGGTTGAAGTGCACTGAACAAATCCTGCTTCTGTACTTATACTGATCAGCTGCTGCAGATTGGTTTATTTATTCCTCTGCCCTCTATTTTTGTCATTTTATAGGCAAAAAATATTTCCATTCCACCATTTCGTAGTGTTTGTAATGTGTATTTAAAATTTAGTCTACATTTGTATTCCACAAACAATACGTTGTTGTTTGCTGTAGCCTAAATAAACTTGCTCGTTAGTTTTTAAATGGACAATAATTGATTTAATAACAATCTCAGGACATTTAATAAACCCCGCCCCTTTCTACGTAAACGTTGTTTGGGCCGTGACGGTGCTTGTACACGTAGCCTAGTAGGATGTGTTCATTGAAGATGGTGGCGGTGTGTCAGACTCACTGTCCTGGACATTTGTAAGAATTTATTTATATCTGTACACATTTCCAACATCGGGTAAGCATAAATATACAACATAAATGCCAACAGTTCATTCGAAACGTTTAAATAGGGTGTTCTTAAGCGGGATTAAACTGTTACTGTGTGTTTAGCATATAGGCTAGTTAGCAGTAGTGCTAACTAAGCAGTGATGCTAAGGCTAGCTGACCAAGCAGTGAACCTGTTAAGTTACGCTTGTCGAGTGGCAAGCGACGTGTAACTTTCGGTGTGTTCCTGTTACTGCGAAGTTGTTACGAAAACGACAACGCATTCGTTATCTCACTTTATTCCGCGTAAGATCCGGTAAGTTAAGATGTCAGTGTTTTGCTGTTGAAGACATGTAACGCAATGTAGCGTTCCCGTTAGCTGCCGAGCAAGGCACTCTGGACTCTTGGTCTCTTTAGGCAGCTAATGTGTAACAGTAACTTCATGTCGAACCAGACCAAGGAGGGTTGGACTAAGTTGCATAACATGAAGTTTCAGTTGTTAGTAAAAAGTCGCAAGTTTACATGTAACTTTTCGTGACTTTTTGCTAGTTGTAATGGCGATACATGCTATCTTTAGCTTACCAAGTTGAAACAGCTCCTGATAAATTTATAACCTGGTCGCTTGACAAGTCTCGGATCACGTATTGATCCTCATTTAGCTTTTCCGATTCTCGTAACTCCCCTGAACTTGCAAATCACATGTGACGAATAACAAGATTTCAGGTAGAAAACATCAGATGTCATAAAAGCACACATCTTGTACTTTTAAGTTTTGCTATTGTAATGTCCTGTAAATGCTTAATAGTAAGGACACTGTTCTGTTTTGTCGTGTGTTGACATGAGCAGATTCAAGATGATTACATCTTTGAAAGGACTAATGTAAAAAGTGCTTTTTTTCCAGTTTGTATGGTCTGGTTGTCACCAGGGTTAACTAGAAAAAGGATGAAATGATTTGCTTAATTTTTATTTTATTTGTAACCAAAGGTCAGCTATTCTCCAGTGTAAAAGTGATCAACTCTTGTAATGATCATGATCTGGGTTAATATTTGTTAGCCTTTCGGTGAAGTATGTAAATTTGGACTGCTTCCTGATTTCTTTAAAAGAGAACCAGGAAATCTCTTTTGCCAAAATTGTTCTGACCAAGATTGGGAGCTTCTTGATCAGCACTGATGACAGTCGACCATGCAGTAATGCACACAAAATAACTGTATAAATATAATTTAGAATTAACTACAGAAAGATCTGAATTGCATGAGAACTGTAGAAAACTCAGATATCAGAATATTTATTTGTGCAGTGTCAACACAAGTCCTACTCATGCACTAATGTGCCATACTGTTTGCTGTTTACAAGTCTTTTAAATATTCCCTAAATTCAATTTTAAACATCATTTTCTCAGTGCACAATAGGTTTTGAAGATAAAAAATCAACTTGAGATCACAGATAACCATTTGCAATACTCAATCTCAGCTAAAAATTAGTATTAGTAGTT
>JAOXNZ010000038.1:11620366-11633572 GCA_028566095.1 Kryptolebias brasiliensis
AAAGATGGGTCATAAGCACGGATTTAAAAGACTCAACAGTCTCAGCAGCCCAAAACCAATCCATAGGTTCATTCATACCTAATAATTTGTTTTGAATAAGTAGGTATGTTCTGACGTTTGATTTGCACTAAATGTAGTATTACAATGTTAGAGCTGATGTAGAAGTTGCCACGTTGTGCTTTTTACACAAATAAAGGTGTGGTGAAGTTCATTAAAAGGATATATGTAGCTTTTGTGAACCACTCCCTCTTGCTTTTCTTTATGCAGCTACGTCTGACTTCAGTCTCTTCAGTGACGTCCTTTAGAGTGACCTGGTCCTAGGACCTACCGGCTCTGCAGACATGCAGCCCCCTCCTCGGGCTGGGCCTCCAGGAGCCTCAGGGCCCCCTCCCTCTGGACCCAATATGTTCCGCAGGACCAGGCCTCCGAAGCATGCAACAGCAGCAACTGCCACAATGCCTCCTCCTACCCAGCCCATGACAGATCCTTTTGCTTTTGGTAGAGCTCAGCCCCCTATGGCTGCAGGTGGTCTTCCAACAATACCGAACAGTAACCCTCCCCAAATGCAAACCCCACCTGGCCCCATTTACTCTCAGCTTGGTCCTGGCCAGCCTCCACAACTACCAACACTAGAAGATGTTCCAGCTGCACCGACTGGTCCCCCACTAGCCTCTATGCCAGGGGTAGCTTTATTTAACCCTCATAGTTCAGCATCCTCTGGTGTTTTCCCAGCACCAAGTTCCACAGGATATGCATCTTCTAATAGTGAACAAGATTATTTTAATTCGAGACATCAAACAGCAACCACTTCCACAGAATCACCACATATAGCACCAACACCTAGTGAGGCACATTTTAACCAGGAATTTCAAGGACAGCCTGCTTTTCATCCTGCTCCCTTTCAGGCACTTGCCCCCACTTCCTCATCTGCCCAGTGGGTCCCTGATCATGGAAGTCGCCCTCCATCAGTTCAAAACTATTTCCAGCCAACTAGTGATCCTCCAGTACAGCCTTTAAATATGACTCCACAGACTCAGAAGTATCCTTCCCACAGCCAGTCACCCCATCTCAATGCCCCTACACCTCCAATTCAACCTGGACATCCTCACAATCAAGCCTGCTTTCCACCTCAAAACCCTGTAACACCTAATAATTCTGGGTGGCCTGACCCAAATGGACCTCATCAACAAAATTCACATTTCCAGAGTTACTTTAATCAAAGCTCTGAGCCCCAGGACTTATGGTTTAGCCAGCCTCCACAGGACTCAGGCTATCACCAAATGGCAATTGGTCCAAGCCACCCTCAACCGATTGCTGATTCTGCAGGATATCAGCATGTTTCCAACACTGGGCATGGGCCAACTACCAGACCTGGCCCTACTTCTGATTCTGCCTCAGATCCGTACTCTCAAGAGTCTGGTTCACTCTCAATGTTTTTCAAAGACAGTGACGTGGAAAATGAGGAAACACTCTCTAGTGAGAGAAATAAGGCATTAAATGGTGGTGCTGTTTTTTTTCAGCCTCATAGCAACCCACAAGCCCACAGTGGTCATGCAGATACTTCTTTGAATTACCAAGGAGTCTCTGTTCAAGATAATTCACACCTTCCCTATATGAATGAAAGCAGTCCCCTTTCACAGGGAAATACTCAGAAGCCACCTGATACTCAGTTTGACCATGTAGAGAATCTGGAGTGTGTCCCAAATCAGGAAGTATTACCTAGCGAAATCCACAGCAGTACTGCTGTTACTGCACCCCATGGAGTGGACCAGTTTGAAACTGGGCCAAACCTGGAAACCCCAGATTCAGTTCCACGACCAATGAGATCTGCCAGTGTATCATCCAATTATAGCAATCTGAGCCATGGAAGTGGGACTGGCACCCGTCGACACAAGGGAGTTGAAGGCACCTTTATTCAGCAGGAAAGCCCACGTCTTGCTGATAACGCTAACCCATCTGCTGCTACTGGAGGTTACTTTGAGCAGATTGATTCCTCTCCAGCTGGAGATGCAGGCATGCAACAGAGTTCCCTAGAGCAGATGTGGCCTCCCACACCTAGCCCTCCCAAACCAACTGGCATTTTTCAAGCAAGTGCTAATAGCTCCTTTGAACCTGTGCGCTCACATGGAGTTGGGGTGCGTCCACCTGAAGTGGATAGAGCTAAAATGGTGGCTGAGGGGGGCACTGACACATCTGGCAACTTGGAGCAGCCACCGGATAATATGGAAAATATTTACAGCCCAGGACAGCCTCAGCCTGCTGCTGGAAGTGGAATACCTCATGTGACACACCCAGTAGTTCATTCTCGGCCATCATCTCGTGCTTTTGGGACCAGTCGTCCATGTGAGAGTCCTGCTACCACTTTGTGGGCTCAGAATGATCCTACAAGTTTGAGTGCTAACATCCTTCTTGCTCCTGCTGCACTAACAGTTCTGGCTCCTTTACGAGAACCCAGTGCTGATGTCATCCAACCACCAGAAGATGGTCCACTGGACCTGCAGCTTTCACAGAAAATCCAGCCAACTTCTCAGCAACACTCAGAGAACTTAGAAAACCCACCAAAGGTGAGTGATTCAGAGCCAAATGACTCTCAAGACAACCTGGGCTACGCTTCTCTCCTCGTATCTGGCTCGCTTCATCAGCCTGTTTTAATTGCCCCACCTGTATCTAATTACAATGTGATTCCCCCCAGTGTCCCTGCTCAATCATCCACCCAGAGTAGTCATGGGGAAACTACCCCACCTGAGAGATCACTTGCACAGGGACAGGGTGCCAGTAGCTCTCAACCACCTACTCTACCTTCTAAACAAAATCCACTCTTTTCTTCTGGACCCACAACTTTCTGTTCTTCAGCTTCTAACCAGGGTCCACTTAATTTGACTCGAGACAAAATGGTTGCAGCAACATCAGAAATTGCAACTCCACCTCAGCCTCAACCAGTCCATTCTACTCTTTCAAGAGGCCAATCATTGAGTGGAGACAACCAGTCTACTGTTCATGTTAATTCACAGTCTTCTCTTGTGACTGCATCTGTTTCTAATCATAATCGGGCATCAAATTACGAACTGCTTGATTTTTCTATGCACCAATCACATGCTCGAATCCAACCATCTGACCAACCTTCTTCTGTACATGAGAAGATGATGCCACAGTCTAGTAACGGATTTTACCTGCAGGTCACCAAAGATGCTCAGCAGGGAGCAAGAGAGGGAGGAAATGCCTCTGTCCAAACCTCAGCTTCATTATCTACCCCACAGGTACCATTAGTACTCTCCCAAGCAGGTGGAGTCATGCAACAAACTCAAAATGAATCTTCTCAGACATCAGATTCTCAGGCTGCACAGCAGGGACAGAAAGATGTTCCTTCTGCTCCTGTGAGTAGAGCACAACCTCCTCCTGGACCGAGTTCAATGTCCGCACAGGGGCCGACTGCAGGAAGTGCTCCTACAACTGCTTACCCTCCTGGGCCTCAAGGGCCAGTACCTCCAGGTTCTTCCCACCCAGCTTCAGCAGAGCCACCTCGACCACCTTCATCAGCAGGCAGCCATCAAGGTAGCTATGGGCCTCCTCCTCCTCCTCCTGGGCCAGGACAAACGTACAGTGGTTATTATGGTAATTATGGAGAATATCCGGATAGCAGAGCGCCGTATCCTCAAGGCCAGTACCCACCTCCACATGGAGACCCCAGAGCTCAACCATATTATCAAGTAGGTGCTAAGTTGTTTTTTTCTTCTTTGTGATTACCCTTAAAGCATTTTTTTGTGCTGTTATGCAATCGACAGTTGTGCTTAGAGAACCATTTATGAGGAACTGTGGTCATGTTCATGTGGCTTTTCTTAATAATTATATTTTATTCCCCCCAGGATAGTGCATACCGGGGCAGGGCAGATCCCTGGTATGGCAGATATGAAGGGCAGAACCCAGGTTACCGTGATCCAAACTATCAATACAGAGAACCACAATCCGATCGGCCCAGCTCAAGGTCTAGTCAGTACTCTGACAGACCCTCATCAAGGTTAGTGAAACTTTTAATATTCTTGTTCAAGACAGTGAAATTTGTTTATGGTTTTATTATTAGTAGGTTTGAGACATACCGGATCCAAGCGAACACCCTGTCAAAAGAAGAGCGTTCCCGGATCCTGTTCTGGCAGGATCCGGCTCAAATTAAGCCCTGCATAGGGCTACACTCCATGGCTAACAACATTGCTCCACATACAACTGGCCAACATCCAGACAGAGTAGTTATTTTCTAACACAAGCGACTGAGTGTGGAGCCGTAGTGTGCAGGACATCTTGATCAGAACGTTTCGCGTCGAGTGCGGGCGGGAACCTCATTTACATCAGCGAATCACATCAAAGCTTACAAGTTGGACCCAACTCAACCTGGCAACTCATGTCCGTTTTTGTTAGCAGGCAAAAGGTTATTCTGAATTTTTTGGTGGCAAATTTCACTGCACACCCTAACAAGTAAATTTCAAGGGCGTGCAGGAAAAAACTGGGCATGTTTTTTGAAAATTGGGCGTGCAAATTACGCCCAGACGCCTCGCTGGCTATAACTATGTAGGAGAGTGAGGGTTATCTGCATGTGAATCCAGCTTACAGAACATTTCAGCTTTAAAAGCTCAAACTCCAGACTCTCTGCTTTTTTAGTTGAGAAAGCTCCTCGAATGAGAAGCGAAACGTCTTCAACTACAGAATAGATGTCCAGTTGTTTCTGTTTTTAACTTTTTTGGATTTTCCTTACAATAGAGACTCAACTAGCATATTGTAGCAATGGCAGCACTGTTTAGTGATCTGGAAGAAATTGTAACATTTATTTTTTGGCAATGATTTTACCTCACCTCAGAGTGAGAACATGCATCTAAAATTCCCATCATTTTCAACCTGCAGATTATGATGGGCAAACTGTTTGTCTCCATTGTGTAAAAGGCCTGGTCAGTCACAGAACAAACTGTAAAACTAAAAAACAAAATGTACCAATTATTCAAAATAGTTTAAAACAAAATTAAACCTGTTCTCAACCAACTAAAAGATGATGCTTTGGATTTTATGAGAAAGTTTGCCTTTTTCTAACACAACCTGTGTGTTTGCATTTATGCTAGAGTGATTTGAATTTATTGCTTTTTATTTTTATTGTTGACATTTTTTTTACCCTCACTGTTACTAGGTCTTAAGTAATTACTCAGAGAAAATAAAAACTCTGACATGACTTTAAACATGTAATATGACTTTAAATATGTCTTTTTTGACCTGTTAAATATCCCTGTGTATTTTCCCCAAAGGCAAGGCTATACTGATGATTACCAACGAGCAAACCAAAGTGCCTACAGTGATTATTATGCAGATTATCCCAAACACTATGATTATGGAGGTATGAGCTGCTAATTTTTGATAGTACATTTTTAATCTCAATGGTTTTGCTTGCAAATGTTGTTGAGTAATGTGCTAAAAAAATTTGCCTTATGTTTTTTTTTTTTTATTAAATGTGAATCATCTTAGTTCTCTCAATGTTTTCTTTGAAAAGGATACAATTATGGACATTATGACCCACGATACAGAGGATACTATGATCCCTCCTATTGGTCATATTACAACGAAGCATACAGAAACAGCTATTATAATCAACAAGCGTATCCTACCAGGTATGCATAAAATGCCCATGGCACAGTTTTAATATGAAAATTAATTCCATAAATACTTTCTACATAAATGAATTGAAAAACATTTGATTTGAAGTAGTGTCAAAACTGTAGCTGTTTGTACTGTTATGGTGAGTCCTGGTTAATGCTGTTTTAATCACAAATGCTGTCTGCTTACTCTCAGGAAAGAGGGCTATGATGACCAGTGGCGCTATTATCCTGGTTACGATGCCAGTTTTGACGATGATAACCAACGTGGTCGAGACCCATATGGTGATGACTTTGACCGACGCAGCATACACAGCGAGCAGTCTGCACACAGTGTGCACAGCTCCCACAGTCACCACAGCAGACGGAGCAGCTTCAGCTCACGATCACAACAGGTAAATGGTCTCCATGTAGTCATTTAACAGGTATGTGATTCTATTATCAGGCTCAGGCACTGCACAGAGATTAACAGAAATAGCCTTTTTTGAAGGTATTTCAGTCATTGTTTTTGCTTTCATGGAACACCTTACATACTGTTATGCACCAGCTTTTGTGGGTAGTTATCTGTTGAAAACATAGATATATGAAGCTAGCTGAAAATATTGTTTTTGTTGTTTGATAACTTGATTGTCTTCACAACAAAACTTCCAATGTGTCACTTGTCACATTTGTCTTGTTTATTTATTTGTTTTAATTCCACTTTTCAGAGCCAGGTGTACAGGAGCCAACCTGACTTGGTATCTGCAGGTTATGACACCACATCATCCACTCTGGCTGTGGACTACTCTTATGGGCAATACCCAAATCAGGCTGATGCCTCCCAGAACTACAGCCAGTACCCATATGCTTCAGAATACACTTCAGACAGTACCTGGGTTGCTCCTGAGCAACGTAAGTACACAATCACCAGTTTCACTTTCTTTTTTTAGGGATTATTCATTTCTAAATGCTAACCTTTTTTGTATGAGTTCAGTTAGGTACTTACTGTATGGCTATTATCTTGCCTGTAGCTCCCCCTCGTCCTGCAACCCCAGAGAAGTTCACCATACCTCACCGCTGTGCCCGCTTTGGACCTGGTGGTCATCTGATTCAAGTCCTGCCTAATCTCCCCTCAGCTGGACAGCCTGCTCTGGTTGATATCCACAACATGGAGGTGCATTTTATTAGATCATGCCTTTATTGTAGAGAGCTATTCATTTTGTGGAAATATTTTTAACTAGGGACAAATAAAGATTGATTTTCAGCACATGTAATGTTTGTGTTACACTGTGTCGAAAGCAGGGCTTCCTTAATTCTTTACATAGGACGCAATCGTGGTATCTCACTTTTAGGCAACAACTTACTACATGTTAAGTTTTTGTGAATTTCAAAACATAATGTGAAGAACTTTTTATGTAATATTTTATGGTTATATTTTCAGACCATGCTGCAGGACACCTCGGATCAGGCAGAACTGCGGGTTTTCCCTGGACCCCTTCTTAAGTGAGTGTATTCTGTTAACTTTAGCACAAATACCTTTCACTAACTGAAACTTGTCAAAAATAACTCAATGAAAGGACCAGGTGATACTATTACTTAATGTTCGCTAATGTAACACAATAAGACACTCAATATAAAATAAATATATGTGTAATACAACATAACGCTATAATCTAAAGTCACTAAAATGACCATAACATTGTTTTCCTGAGAAAGTGGCAACAGCATTAAAATGGATCCAGAAAAGATCTGTTTGGTGCATTTGAATTTCTTGGTGCTAAACTGTGTAATCTAAAGGTTAGATTAGTGGTTGTAATACTAACATGTACCCTGCATGTTACCAGGGAGGAGACCCATAAGGTGGATGTGATAAAGTTTTCTCAGAACAAAGCGCTGGAGTGTTATCGTGACAACAACTTGTTGGACAGAGAATCTGCTCGCCTGCTTTGGGACTTCATTGTGCTGCTTTGTAGACAGAACGGGGTAAGTCTATGCAAATGTAACTGCAAATCAGAACAAAAATATAATTGGGATTTAATAAAAAAAAAACAACATTCTTGTTGTGGTTTTTCATTTTCATAGACTGTTGTTGGAACAGACATTGCTGACCTCTTGTTGAAGGAGCATCGCTCGGTCTGGCTACCAGGCAAGAGTCCCAATGAAGCTAACTTGATTGATTTTAACAATGAACCTCTTGCACGGGCTGAAGAGGAGCCTGGAGCCGGGCCGTTGTCCCTTCTGTCGGACACTTTTATGACCATCCCTGAAAACGTTGGCAAGGAAACCGAACGTTTCAGGGAGCTGCTGTTGTTTGGCCGCAAAAAAGTAAGAAAGGCACATGTTAACTGTATGTCAGTCATTCTTCTTCTTGTGCTGTGAAATATTTTAACCTGTCTGGTCTGTGGAAAAGGATGCACTGGAAGCAGCAATGAAGGGAGGTCTTTGGGGTCACGCCCTATTGTTAGCCAGTAAGATGGACAACAGGACCCATGCACGTGTCATGACAAGGTAAAGTACCTCTGATTTTATTTTTTTTTATTATTATTATTATTTTTTTTTTACTTAAAACTAGATTTTCCTCTTTATTCTAATTGTTTTTGTGTATTTTGTTTAGGTTTGCCAATAGTTTGCCTATGAATGATCCTCTCCAGACAATGTACCAGTTGATGTCAGGAAGGATGCCTGCATCGGCCACTGTAAGTTTGTGTTAAAGCTGTTGTCTCCTGCATTTTCACATATTTTTAGTGTTCAAACCTACATGTCCTTATAGCCATCTCAGTTATTACATTTATTGTATACATTCAGTGCTGTGGAGAAGAGAAGTGGGGTGACTGGCGTCCTCATCTGGCCATGGTGTTGTCAAACCTTACTCACAATCTAGACCTGGATACTCGCACAATCAGCACTATGGGTGACACGCTTGGTAAGAATGTGTTAGAAATCCAACAACACTTAAATTAACAGTATTTATATTCCTAATTACAACTAATTTAGTTCATAACCTTCTTACTTTACTTTGTTTTTGCAGCTTCTAAGGGGCTGACGGATGCTGCACACTTCTGCTACCTGATGGCTCAAATTGGACTGGGAGTTTTCACAAAGAAGAGCACCAAGATGGTTTTGATTGGCTCCAACCACAGGTTAGCCCAGTAGGAACCCACAAACAGCTTAAATAATTAAGATTATCATAAAGAATGGGGAAAATAAACCACATGTCATTTTATTTTTGTATCTTCACATCAGTCTGCCCTTTAACCAATTTGCAACCAATGAAGCAATTCAGAGGACTGAGGCCTATGAGTATGCACAATCTCTGGGCTCCCAGCCGTGTTCACTGCCTAACTTCCAGGTAATTTCTATTAGTATTATTTTTAAATGTTGTGAAACAATCAAAAGAGCACATCAAGAGTTTTAGACTGTACTGCTAAATTAATCTATTGGAAAATGGTCTTGCTTGCTTTGTCTCAGCTTTAAATTATTATATTGTTGTCTGCTGTTGGTATATTTCTGAGAAATAACTTGTCTGTTCTTTGTCCCCCATCAGGTGTTCAAATTAATCTATGCATGCCGATTGGCTGAGGCAGGCCTGTGTGCCCAGGCCTTTCATTACTGTGAAGTTATTTCAAAATCTGTCCTCATGCATCCCTCCTACTATTCTCCTGTGTTCATCAGCCAGATTATTCAGGTTTGTTTTTGTTCCTACTGGAAGTTTGTTTCTTATTTAACTGTTGTTTTCTATAAAATTAAGATGGAATATTAATTATTTTGACCGATTTCTCTTCTGATACCCACAGATGTCAGAAAAGCTGCGGTTCTTTGATCCACAACTGAAGGAGAAACCTGAGCAGGAGTTGTTCGTTGAGCCTGAATGGTTAATTCGCCTCCGACAGTTAGATGGACAGATAAGGGTGAGGAAGAGAATTTGGTTTAGGTTTTTTAGTTGCTTCTGCAAGTCTTAGTCAAAGTTCATACTAAAGAGCATTACATTATCTTTTTCTAGAGAAAATGCATTTTCCATGCAAGATCTAGACTGTAATTCTTGCTTTTTGAGACAAAGGGAAATAATATAATCATGGAACTCTTAGATTTAGCAAGGGATTGTATACATTTCATTTAGAAATGTTACTTATTTTTCAGTAGTTACATTAACATTAAGTTTGTTTTTTATTTCCCTCTATCTTTTTCAAGACTGGAGTTATCAGTTACAATGTGGACAGATCTACTCCTGCACAGTTTGACGGCAGCAGTGAATGTTCTGACTTGGACCAACAGACTCCATCTGAACCTTACAGCATACCGCTGGAAATGGATGGCCATGCTCCTGATAACCCACTTATGAGTTCATTACTGCCAGGGCCTCCACCACAAGGAGTACAGTTGATGCCCCCAGGTGTGCATGGATGTGTTTTTGTTTTCAAACTTTTGCTCCTTTATATCTCTCTCTGTGCTGCAAAAACTTAATCTCATTTGCTTTTTTCAGCTCCCACATCTATTCTTCAAGACAAGATGGCTCCTCCTCAGCTCTTACCTTCTAATGATGCGCCACAGTTCTACCCAGTACCCCCCAGTGGACCACCAGGCCATGTCCCTATGCCAAGATTTCATCCACAAGAGCCTGGCATTGCTCCTCCCCCTTTTCAACCTCAATCTGAGCAGTTTGAGATGTATCCAGGAGCCCGTCAGCAGCATTTCCCTTCTTCACAAGAGGGCCAAATGTCCCCACACACACTTCCTTCACAGGTGCCACATTCACCTATACAGATGATTCCTCCACCATTACAAATACAGCAACACATGCCGCCTTCTCCTGGTCACATGTCACCCATGGAGCAGCCTTCCCTGGTCCCCCCAGAAATGTATGGTGTCCAACAAATATCATCGTCCCCACCCAGGAGCTCCTTCACACCTCAGATGGACTTGTATGACCACATGGCTAAAATGGTCAGTATTTGGCACTCTTATGCTCTAAAACACTATCCTTCTGTTTGAGGGCATGTCACAAAAAACGCTTACTGTGTTGTCTTTTTGGTACCGCAGGGTCCTGGAAGAATTCGAACAATTTCACAATCTTCAATGCATATGGTATGTTAGTGTTCTCCGTCAAAAGTGCTCACGTACAGTACACAAATAAGCCTAAACAATAAATCCATCTTCATAGTAAAACAGCTCTGAAATGTTGACTTATGTACATTACCTTTAAGGTTTTCCTATTGTGTTTGGCAGTAGGATATAGGCTGTAAGCCCCTGTTTAGACCTGGCAATGTATATTTGTCTTGGGTAATTTGATTGCAAATGGACAGCTCTGATTAAGAACGTGCATACTTAATGCGTACCCCAAAATTCTTTTGCAATCAGATGTCAATTACTGCACATCTGCTGTTGTTTCTGTAAAAATTACAATACATTCAGACATCTGAATTATATATTAACACAGAACCATTTGAGTGTCATTTTTGTTGATTTATCGCTTAATAATCTTAATTACTTAACACACGCAATATAGGAGAAAATAAAATACAATGATTAGACTTCACAGAACTTTGTGTCAGAGCAAAGACTGAAGATTTTAACCTGTAAAAATCCACTTTAGTGAAATGGTGACAGCCATGAGCTGTTTTACACAACTTCACTGTGAATATAACATCAGCGCTGGGTTTAGTTAGGTGAATATAATTCAACATAACTCTACTCAGACTGTTCTTCTATGATCGACACAGCACATTATAGCTTACAGTGATCACAGCAGGTCCAACCAGCTCTACAAACAAACTAAAGAGTAACTCACCACACTGCATCCTGTAATCCATTCATATTAATAAACCCTGACAAAACTAACATTTTATTGAGCAGCATTCTGATACAATGTTCATTAAAACTTTTGGCCATATTTTGAGAATGTTCCCAAAGATGGCTGTTTAATTATTTTTATATGGCCAGCAACTAAACTGACTTATTATTATGTTTTATTTGTTTTTACTCTGAGATGTTCTAGTTACAACACTGCTGCTTATATTCATGCCAGTTCAGTAGTTGGTCCTACAGCAGGGACAGATTCAGGACAAATTGCATTCAGACTGCCAAACGTATGTGGATTAAAGGGGTCTAGACCATCTTTTAAAGTGGTTCAAGTGAAAACATTTTCAAAGCTTATTGAGGCTGTTTACACTTGTATTTAGCACTATCTGAATTCAACCTGATGGCAAAGGATGGATTTTAGCGCCAGGTATGATTAGGATCTAAATCTTTTAGATGGTATGGTTTAGGGTAAGACCACTATGCGTCAGGCTTTTGCGAGTGTTTTACTTGTATGTTGGCTCAAAGGAGAAATCTAAAGTATGCAGGTTGGATCAAATTATCAGGGTCAGGGGACTAGAGTGTGTCTCTAGTCAGCCATGCAAGCACACACTCCTGTTTAGAACACCAAATAAATGAACTTGACAATGTTTGAACTGTGGGAGAAAACCAGAGTATTCAGGAAAAACCCACACAGAAAGGCCTACACAGCTATCGTTTTAACTGAGGATCTCCTTGCTGAAAGATGGTTAACACGCGTGAAAGTGTTGACTACACCACTAAGCTGCTTTTTTATTTTATTCTTATTAGTATTTTCTGTTGTGCAGGCATCAGGACGCAGCTCTCGTAGAGCGTCTGAGTCATCAACTCACTCCGGTGGAAGAGAGCGGAGCAACTCTGCTGTGAAGCAGGTCTCTCCACCTCCTCCCTCTATTCCCGAACAGCCACGTAAAGAAGAGGCCAAGAAAGCCAAGAAAGACTCACCTGAAAAGGTTCACTTTTTACACTTGGGCTCTCAGATTGTGTCTGTGACCTTACTGTGTTTAAATGCAGTTTTTTTTTCTTTGCACACAGAGTAAAAGTTGGCTATTTTGGCCCTTTGGAAAGAGGAAAAATGAGGCTCACTTGCCAGATGACAAAAATCCCTCTGTAAGTTGCTATATTTACATTTATTATTTCCTCGCCACTTTGCACATAGAAATATTTTGTTTTCAGTATGTGCTTTTAATCGAAACATTATTCTTTGTTAGATTGTGTGGGATGAACAGAAGAACAAATGGGTTGACTTGAATGAGCCAGAAGAGGAGGTCAGTAAATATTTTAAACTGTGTAAAGGACATATTTTTCAGCAAGATTAACCAGTTCTGGTGGCTTTGTCTCATCTATTCTGCTAGAGTAAGCCCCCTCCTCCACCTCCAACTGGATTTCCCAAAATGCCTCAGATGCCTGGTCCTGGAGGGCCCACTGCTCCGCCAAGTAGTGGTGCTCCTGTCAACATTTTTTCCAGGAAAGCAGGTGAGATGGGGTCGATTACATGTAGATTTGTCAAAACAAACACAATATTTGACTGGTCATATTTGTGAGGAAAGCAGAACTACTCAAGGCATGTTCAAAAGTGGATTTTAACAGATATTTTCAATTTAAATCAGATAGGTAGCTAATGTTAATAAATGTTCCTCTTTTGTAGTAACATTTAGATATACATTCACCGGCCACTTTATTAGGTACACCCTTGCTAGTACCGGGTTGGACCCCCTTTTGCCTTCAGAACTGCCTTAATCCTTCGTGGCATAGATTCAACAAGGTA
>JAOXNZ010000038.1:11660285-11670357 GCA_028566095.1 Kryptolebias brasiliensis
TCTGTCCTAATGCTAGAAATCAGAGGCAGCTTTAAACATTAAATCTGTCAGTTTGAGTTACAAGAAACATTTTCAGAGTCATTGTGGTAATCTGAGAGAGTACTTCTCTGCAGGCTTCATATCCCAACATTAAAGCAAATAAAACAAAACAAAACAAAAAAAACACTTTTCCTGATTATTATCTTTTTTTTTTTTCAATTTTCTTTTACATGGCTACGCTCTAGTTTGAACCCCACAGAGATGATTTACACTTAACTCTGGAAGTATACACTGTAAAGCCATGTAACATAAAAAAGTAAAAACACTGTTTTATGTAACTCCCTCCGGGCTTTCCTGTTTGACTTAGCTTTTTTTTTTTCCTTCATTCTTTTCCTCTCACGTTCGCCACTCATTATTCCAGTCAAGGATAGTTATTCTTATGCATGATGAAACTGTCAGACATTCAGTGTGCATGACCCCTGATTACAGGAGCCCCGATGGGTGAGCTTTTTTAAGCGTTAAAAGCAGACCGGCAGAGGCGAGGTGTTTGTGTGCTTCTGTGGAAGAGACCAGCCTTGATCCAGCTGCTCTCTTACTGGCAGTTCCACCAATTTTCCCCCAAATATTTATGTCTAGACAAGAAGCTTTAGCTCTGTGGAGCCAGGAGCTCTATGTTAAACTATTTTCTGATTTAACAAAATGAAATGGCCTTTTTCTAAAAGTCCATGTGTTATGAATGAAAAAAGTAATGTTTCAGATTCCTGGGAAGCGTAGTAAGAAAAAAAGAGGATATGAAGTGACACGGACTCACGGACGGTGCAGTTTTTTCCATAGTAGCCAGTGTGGGTGCAGTCACACTCGTATTGGTCCTCGCCGTAGCGCACACACACACCCCAGTGCTGACAGGGGAGATAACAGCATGGGTTCACTGTGGAAAACAAGAAGGGAAATGCATGTCAAAGATATGGACAAATACGTTTTAAAAAGCAGGTGGAAAGATCATAAATGAAGTGCGACAATGTTAGTTTTTGTGTGACATTCCTGCACACACAAACCTCTGCTCTGCCACCACTCTTAGGTAAAACTGCACAAATGGTGTTTTTTTCTGTTGTAATGAGTTTTTAAGATTTGCCTCGCGTCTGCCAACAAACGAAAGTGACCTCAGGATAATTTTGTTCGAAGTGCAGTCTAGATGTTTCGTTTTTTCTTTTTTGCCAAAATCCTGAAAAAGAAAAGATAACTGTCTCCAATGTAACACAAAGGGACAAAATGGAAAAGCCGTGTGTGAAAAACTAAGTCCACCCCATCATCCAGCAGCTCGTAGGAGCACTTTCAGCAGCAAGAAATTAAAGTAGTTGTTTTCCATGGGACTTTATCAGTCTCTCATAGCTGTGGAGGAATTTTTGGCCCACTCTAAACAAGAGTGGTTTATTTCATTGAGATTTTAAGACATTTATTTCAAAACAGCTTTCTTGAGGTCCCACCACAGTGTTTCCATCAGGCTGAGGTTTGGACCTTGACTGGACAATTGCAACACTTTAATTCTTGTTTTGTTTTTGTTTGTTTCTTTGTTTTTAGCCATTATGCTGTAGATTTGCTTCTGTGGTTGGAATCATTGTCTCGTTCACACTTGACTTTCGAATACTTGTGTGCACAGGGGACTTCATCGACTCAGTGAAAAGAAGCCCAAATCATCACCACTCCTCCACTGTGCTTGACAGTTTATATGAGGTCCTTGTGCTGATATGCAGTGTTTTGTTTTCACCATCCCAGATGGTGGTGTGCTTTTCCAGAAGTCTTGTGATTCATTTTGATGAAACCTTATAGTCAGTTAAGAGAGCCCTTCCAAATAAGCCATACTTGCTTTGAGTTTTTCTAAATAGTCATACAGTCATCAACCTTTGACCTGCTGACTGAGGCTGAAATGGAGCTCTTTGGCTTTTTTGTCATTGCACAGTCTGACCTTGGGGTGAACTTGCTGGGATGTCTACTCTTGGGTTTCTGCAAAGTTTCAGTTTCAGACTTTTCAAAGAGCTTTTAAAGCCCATTGTGATTCAAATTTAAGAGCTATGCGATTACAAAAAAAACCTGAGTCATTGTAAAATTTCTCTCAACGCAACGTGATTCAAATTCAATCTAAAGCTTTCTAGATAACTCCAACAAGCCAGTTTCAGGAGCAGAGCAACCGGATTCTTTCACAAGAAAGGCTGTTGGTCAATAAATTCCTTCTGACAGGGCTGCTGCATTAGTTTTAGTTTTAAAATCCTCACACAGAACTACAACACACTGAAAGAACGAACAAAATGGAGAAAAAAAGAAGCTGAAGCAATCAATGAATGAAAGCTTGAATTTAAGACTTAACTAAATGTATTTTAAATGTAAAATGAAAAGTCTGGACATATTTAGGTTCGTTTTAAGGCTGAAAATTGAGATGATTAAAATTAGGACTTTCTATGACTTTTTAAGACCCTGCAGAATGACGAACGTCAGATTGTTTGGAAATCTTCTTTTTAACCCTCGCCAGACTGATGGGCAGTTGTTTCTCTAAGGTTACTGCTGATGTCTTTCTGCCCTATCATTGTGTTAACACACACCTGAATGCCCCAGAGCAGCAAACTGGCAAAACACCTGCATTTATAGAGGTGATCACACTGATGATGATCAGTTGATCAAGTGTATTTGATCAGAAGCACCTGGCTGCTACTTTCCACCTTAAATCCTGTGGAAGGAGTAAGGGGGGAACTTAGTTTTTCACTCAGTGTTTCAGTTTTAGCTTCATTTTTATTTAACATATAATGGCATTATGGAATCTGTTATGTCATTTTTGAACAATAGAGAACAGACTGAATAAATACATACAGCTGGAAAAAAGTTTAAACATCTTAATGCCATTTCTATTTAACACTTTACATTCAATCTCTTTCTTGGTTTATATACTGTATTTGCACCTCCCTACTTCTGAAAACTGACAGCTGGCATAGATCTGGTATCGTCAACTTTATTGCTAAGGTGTGAAGAAATTGCAATATAACCAGCACTTTCAGCAGCTTGCAGGATGAATTTTGAAGAATCCCACGTATGTGACTTTTCTGCTCATGTGTGCACTTTTTCACCACTAACTATGTGCAACAATCACTAATGTTACTCTTAATGGAAAACAGCTAACGGTAAAATATAAATGGCCTCCAGAGAAACACGAAGTTCATATGGGCTCCATGGGATAATTAAGGTTAACCTCAAAAGGTAATTTGGAGCCTTTGTTTAGATTAGAGGATCAAGCTAACCCACGTATGAGGTATTTTATAGTAAAACGGCAATAATTTTATCTGTGGTTATCGACACAATGCTAATGAATCACTGTCATTACTGTTTCAAAACTGTTTCTTTTTTGGATAATTTATGGCCAGAATGCTCTCCTGAGCTATGGAGTGTGTGCAAACTCACACACATCAGGATGTGCCTGCTCACTAAACAGGCACTGGGTGTTACGAGTAAGAGGGCAGGGCAGGTTAAAATACCACGAATGTCTTTGGGTTTTGGCTCAAAATCATCCTTCGAACATCGCTTCTGCCAACAAAACCCCAAAGACCGAGACAGACAGAAGCAGACGCTTCAAACCAACTGTTCACAACCTTATCAAAACTATTAACTTTATAACTTTAACTGTTTATGGAATTAAAGCCATCACATGCCCTGATATCGCCTGCTGCCTTTCATGCCAGTGTTTAAACTAAGATTCTCTTATTTTGAAAAATGGTGGAGTAAAAGCCATTATGGTTAAAACTTGAAAATAACAATATTGTGAAATTATGTTATAGCTCACATGACCTACTAACAGTTGGAGTATGTGCTGTGAATGACTCTCAGACAACAGATTTTAGCTCAGGATCTTCAAAATTCATTTAGTTAGACCCTTCTATGTGTAGGCTAAGGTTGATGAGCTGTGGCAGCCATGTTGCATTGAGTTGACTATATAACAGAGTGATTTTTGAGCAGGTACTCAGAAAGTCTTGCCTGGTTGCCTGGGAAAAATTCACAACCAAGAAACATTCATAAACATGAAAATGAGTATCCCCCTTTGTGAGTCAAACAAGAGGGATGTAATGGGTTGATTACTGACCTTCAGATGAGCAGCCGGACGGCGTTATTTATCAACAAATCGCTCACTGTAGAATATTTAATAGACAGCTCTAAATATATCACAGTGGACAGCAAATATATAAACAAAACCTTCATTAGGGGAAATTCCTAAATGGTTTTGGCAAGTCAAGCAAGCCGCATGGAAAGAACCAGGCTTAATGAAAGACTTTTTGTTCGTGCAGGCACAAAGAAATGAAGCGAAGCGTAAAAGAGGGGTGTTATGTTTCATAAACTACCATGAGACAGCAAACAAGTTCATCCTTACTTTTGTTTAAGGATGAGAGAATGAGCTGTGTAAACTGAGTGATCAATGACAGATAAGAGTTTAGACAAGGTAAGTGTGAAGATATGGGTGTGTGTGAATGTCTGTCTGTTACCAAGGTATCTTGTGAACCACTGGATGGATTTTAATGAAACATACAGAAAATAATCACTGGATGTACATCTACAACTGATTAACTTTTGGAATCAGTTTGATTCAAGATGGCGGCCACAGCCAACTGACATAAAAAACATAAAAATAGCCACACCTCCGCCAATTTTACAGAGATCGAGACAAAATTTGATATGAGCATAGCTGAGAGTCATTCACAACACACACTCCAAGTGCTACACATTGCACAAGATCTTTGCTTAAAACACTTCAAGATGGCTGCCACAACGAATCCATACTAGCCACCACATAAATGGCTAGAACTCAGTCGATTTTACAGATTTTAAGACAAAATCTTATGTGGCAGTAGCTGAGAGTCATTCACAACTCATACTCCAAGGATGACAGTTCACACTGTATCGCTTGAGATTGTGCATAACATTATTTTCAAGGTGGCAGGTGGCATCCATCCCTTTAAGGAATTAATTTAACCCCATTTGTTGCCACCCATCAGTACTCTTCAAGGCTCTCAGATTGAAGCAGCATCACAGTATAAATACTTAGGTTTTATTATTGATGATGCTCTGGCCTTTGTTCCCCATATCAAACAGCTGGTGAAAAGGTTAAAGCTAAAGTTTTATTTCAGAATCAGATCATGTCTGACTTTTGAGGCTAGAAAACGTCTTGTTGCTGCCACATCTTTGTCCATCCTGGACTATGGAGGCATAATTTATGTGCACGCATCTTCCCATTGGTTGCATATGTTGGACTCTGTTTATCATGGGGCCTTACGTTTCATAACCAATCTTGGAGGCCGGTCACTGTGTTATGTATACCTGCGTTGGATGGACAGCTTTATCCACCTTGCAGATTCTGCCATGGGCATCACATTATTTACAAAACCATCTTGGGTTTAGGTCCCTTCCTATATTGTTCAAAAGTCCTCAGGAGGTCATTCTCTTCTCTCTGAAGATTTAGTTTTATTAACTGTACCAAATGTTCATATAGATTATGGCACAAAAAAAAAATCCAGTTTGCTGCTCCTTCAGACTGGAATCAGCTGCAGAAAGACTTGAATGTTTTAAGATTTTTTTTAAATGAGGCATCTGTTTGTAAATGTTTTAACTGATATGGTAGTTCTTAGTTTTCTGGGTGTATTATCTCTTGCTTGTTTTCTTCTTTTATTCCTGCTATTTATAATGATGTACCTTAACTGTGTCGTGATAACTGTGGTTTTTATGTTTTTGTAAGGTTTGTGTGCTGCTGCCATTCTTGGCCAGGTCTCTCTTGGAGAAGAGATTTTTAATCTGGATAAGATTTAAATAAAGGTTAAGAAATCAAATACATATCTTTGGAGGGATTTTGTAGACAGCCCTGCACATGCACACACATGCCCCTCAGTGTTCCCACTCTTTTTTTCCCCCCAAAACCACACCTGACAGCTTTATAAACTACATGCCGACTATCTGATTTCACAGTTCAGATGGAGTTCAGATCTCATTCAGTTGTCCCTTCATCACAGTACGCAAGAACAAATACAGAATAATGAGATGGGGAACATGTGTCGTACACCCCTTTCCCACCACCACCACCACCCCGACAAGGTTTGCAATGTGGGCAACGACAGGGACACAAAACTTACTGTTGGGAAAAAGACAAAAAAATTTCATCATGATCTGAAAGGCGAAATCAGACAAGAATGAGGAGGGTGGAAAATGAGTGAGAGCAGCTGATAACATCTGCCTGGGGGTAAGAGGGAGGGTATAGTGTCTCTACAGGAGGTGTGAAGGGACAATGTGTCCGTACAAGTCAGACAGGAAAAGTCTGCCTGGGGAGGGGGGGATATTGCTGCAAGAAATAAATCCAATCAATTCTCCAAATATTAATCCTGTTTTTGACTTCAAAATAAAAACAACAAATCGATGTGCATGATTCTGTTTAGATTTTGAAAAACCTTTTCGAAGGAAAACGAGGTAAATAATGATTTTGTTGGCAGTGATTTTCCTCGCAGATGATGTCTTGTAATTATCAGTGCCAGCGCTCTGCCTGTCAGGGCCTGTTTCTTTGTTTCCAGAGCCACAGGAATGTCTTTTTGACTGATGGCAGTCTGATCCGTTAGGTCCAGAGGAAGACCTGATAAAACTAAAGGGCTCATGAAAAAACATACAGTCTGATTCAGAATTCACATGTGTTTCCTGCCTCAGCTCTCAGCCTCAGACCAACCAAAAGTTCAGACTGAGAGGCGATGGAGTTAGTCAGTGCAGGCACTTACCTGTAACCTCGTCCCCCTGGCATGCAGGCTCTCGCAACAGCAAGAGAAGAGCCCAGGCTGATCCTAGGACAGAGGCTTTTCGGGGGGGGAGGAAGAAATGAATAAGTAAGTTTCAAATCAGTGTGCTTTTACAAAAGCAATGCAAAGCAGCTCTCCAGCCTGAAAGGCACAAACTTGGGCTCCGATCCCACACACACTTACCTCTCATTCCAGCAGCCTCAGATTCACAGAGCTGTCATTCCAGCTCAGAAAACTGTGAGGAGGAGAAGAAACACAAAGAAGAGTGCAGCAGTCCAAGCTCGGCAGCAGATGCAGGGCTGGGTGAGACTCAGAAAGAAGAAGGCGATCCGGTGAAAGGTGAGAGCGACGAGGCAGCAGGACAAGCAGAGCAACAGGTTTCCCCCCCAGTCCACCCCCACCCCCCCAACTCCTCGTTTCTGAGAACTGCAGCTCCGCCACAATGAGCCTTCACCTCCCAACAGATGGGAAAAGGGAGAAAGTGGGACGGATGGCCTCAGACAAATGCTGCTCTGCATCTTTATCGCCTCCTGCTGGCTCACTCTCATGACTGAAAGAGAAACATTCCTCAAAAAAAAAAAAAAAAAAGAAGAAATGAACAAACACACAGTGACTGCCCACCGCCACAGGGGGAGGGTGGACGATATGTGTTTTCATTAGCAAAATATCCCATAAACCACTGGATGGACTTTAATGGAAATCTATTGAAATTAATCATTGGATGTACATCTACAACTGATTATCTTTTAGAGTTAACCTGATCCAAAATGGCTGCCACAGCCAACTGAGCTTGGAAAACCCCACAAAGGGTTATAAATTAGTTAATTTGACAGATATTGAGCTAAAATTTAGTGTCATAGTAGCTGAGGCTGATCCCCAACACATTCTTAGTAATAACAGATTGTACAAGATCTTTGTTGAACACTTTGCCATTAACAGCGTGGAACTCTGTCTGTCTGTTAGCAAAATATCTCATGACCCACTAGATAAATATTAATGTAACTTTAAGGAAATAATCATTGGATGTACATCTACAACTGATTAACTTTTGGAGGCAATCCAGTTCAAGATGGCTGCCACAGCCAACTGATCTTTGAAAACACAAAAATGGCTACAATTCAGTCCGATTTATAGATATTATGCTCAAAATGAGTGTGGTAGTAGCTGAGAGTCATACACAACTTAGTGTGACATGCATTCCTTCAAGAAATGCTTTCATGAATGATCTATCTCATAAAACACACTTTCTTCTTTTTTAAATATTCTCCTCACACTTTTAGCAAAAGTCATGATCTTTGAACGCAGATTGAGGTATATTTGAGATTTCTATACAGCTTGAGATGCAAAGAGTTGAAACACTTCGATTAAACCACATGCAGAAAGCGAAATAGATCACCAGTAGTCGAAACGACTGAATTCAAATTTAAAAGTCAAGAAAGGTGAAAGCATCCTCCCATGGGTGGAGGAGGACTTTTTGGCAGAGGGAAACTGAGAAAGCTCCACCAGAGCCCAGAGGAATGCTGCTGCTTATCTCTGACTGAAACCAGACTGATGTTTGGGGTCACGGGTCAGCTCGTCAGACTGAACAATTTAGAAAACATTTAAATCTGCTGAAAGAAGAGACCACTGAGAGAAACACAAATGATAAAAGGAGCTAAAAACCCTTTTAATTAAGACTTTCTATAGTTATGTGCTGTACTGAGCAGAAATGTTCTCATTCCTTGTGAGACGTCAGACTTTTATTTACATATCAACCCAAAAAGTCCTTAGTTTAATCCAGATTTAACTCATTAAAGTGTGGGTTTCTTCCCCGTGGTACCTCCATGGATTTTTCCAGCTGCAGCCATAAAACTCAATCATTGACTCGTCTGTAAACCAACTTTTTTTCAGCCATCTTCCGAGGTTTCAGTATTGTTTGGTGCCTTATAAATATTTACTCTTGTTTTGTTGCTGAGGAAGTTTTCAAGCCACTTAATCCTCGAGCTGGATTTTATCAAGTCGTGTAAACAGGAGCAGAAACTCGACTGGTCGAGTCAAATTAACCTTTCAAGGATTGACCAAAACAGTTTTTTTCCCCCTCAGCATAAGAACACTGGGACTAACTGCATCTTCAAGCAATATTTGTAAGATCCCTTTTGGTTTGTTTCTTTTATTGAACAGCAGCTAGAATGTTAGATTTTCATGCAACACTAAAATGAGGATTCATGAAATTCAAAAAACGTAAAAACCTCAGTCTGTGATCATTTGTTTGGTCTTGTGATGAAGGTATTCCAACTCAGATTAACAGGTAATTTAAAGGTTAGGTGTCTTCAGTGGGATGATAATCAGTTGTGTGTGAGCAATGTTTTATTTAGTCTGATCTTTAGGTCAGTGGAAGTGAATCATGGCATAAACATGCAACTTTAAGCTTTCAGTGTTGATGCTTGTCAGGCTGAGCCACGTACAGCCTCTCCTACAGCGAATCTTTATAAAACCACTGTGATCAAATCTGTGTAACACAAAGTTGGCAGCATCTTGGTTGGAGCCTGTTTTGTTGAACCCATTTTATACCACCATGATTAAGATCTTTGTAGAAACTCTCATACATAACATATAAAAATCAAGATGCAACTCTGCAGCTCCTGTTTATCATCCCATTTATTTTAGTCAAAAAAAAAAAAAGAAGTGTCATTTAGGATGAGCTGGAGGCGGCCACTGCAGCACGTCTGGGTTTGGGGGTGGTGCCTTCCCGGAAACCATTTCTAAAATGTAAGAGGAAAAAAAAGAAAATCATGACGATGATTACAGACATTTTGCCTCATATTGATAAAAAAAAGAAAAAAGACTTGTGTTTATCAACCACAGCTGAACATTTCACACTTACTCCCTCCAACAAACCGCATCTTTATAAACTTAAATGAGTGCTGATAGTAAAAAGACACACCCGGGCACAACTGAACATGTTTGCAGTCCGTTTCATATTTGAAAACGACCACAAACGAATGAATAAATGGAACAACCAACAGAAGTGATGTGTAAGTTTAGAGGACGTGTAAAGCTGACAAACTGAAGCCATGAACTGAGCAAACAATTTTTTATTTTTAAACAAGAAGTTTTTACTTTAGTAAAAGCTCAAGTTTAATAATACTGTTTCAGTGAAGTATTTTAGTTTAAAACTGGGCCAGCAAGTAGAAACCATCAGAGATGCTGTACAGACAGTACGGGCGAAGAAGTTGTTTTTAATAATCATCTGAACTCAGCCTGTGTTCGGGTAAACTATCAAAAACAAACCAGAACCTGGTTTATTTTGA
>JAOXNZ010000038.1:11691336-11708550 GCA_028566095.1 Kryptolebias brasiliensis
CCCAGGTCCTGTGACTGGAAAATGAGCTCAAATCATCACCCCTCCACCACTGTGCTTGATAGTACGTATGAGGTGTCTGTGCTGATATGCCGGGTTTGTTTATTCCAAACATGACACTGTGCATTACAGTCAAACATCTCTACTTTGGTCTCATTTTTCCAAAAAGACATTGTTCCCAAAGTCTAGTGATCCATTCAGCCTAAGTCGTAACTAAAATGCTTAACTGAGGCCTGTAGAGCCTGAGATGGAGCTCTTGGGTTTTTGGTCATGTCTCGCATTGCATGGTCTGAGCTTGGGGTGACTTCCACTCCTGTCTTCAATGTTTTTCATGTGTGAATAATCTTTATCACGGCAGAGTAATGGACTCCAAATAGTTTGGAAATGGTTTTTAAACCCTTCCCAGATTGATGGCCAGCAACAATTGATCATTGCTGATATCTTTCCTCCTTAGCATTGTGTTACACACACCTGCTTTTGTAGAAGTAACTGCACTTGCAGATGATTCGTTCATCAAGTGCATTTGAATAGCAGCACCAGGCTGCTACATTCTCTATTAAATCCCTTGGAAGGAACACAGCTTTTCCATTTTTACTTCATTTTTGTTTAATAATTAATGGCATGGTGGAATCTGTTGTGCATTTGTGTACACTTGAGGTTAGATTTGAATCATTTTAGAACCAGATCATTTTTATTAGATTCTGATAATCCTAATGAAAGAGGATGAAATGCCTTTTCACTTTCCTGTCTTTGCTCCTATTAACTCAACACGTTGAAGATCGCTTCCTTGATGATGTTTTTTTTTTTTTTTCACAAACTATTTTCTGTGGTCATTCCACTGCAGTTATATCTAAGTTTCTGTCCACAAGAAAACTTGTTTTTATTGTGAAAATTGGTCTCCATAGTGATGTCGTTTCTGTGAAGTTTTCTAGTGGTTTTGCTGTACAGAGGTGTTGTTTTTCTACTTAACTGCACAGATATTTACACTGAAATGGGCCTGCAGAGGGTGTCTTTGCACCCCTCATTCCCCTGTCTTCTTTTAACTTTTTCTTAGACAACATGTGGGTGTGGCAGCTTAATGTTTGTGTCAAACGAAGCCTAAACCGTGATACCTAACTAATACTTAACAACAACAACAACAACAATAATAATAATAACAACAACAACAACAACAACAACAACAACAATAATAATAATAATAATTGTAACATCTAATTGTCTACTTTTGTAATCTATTTCCTACTTACCAAGTCGGCTAGGCAAACATTTTAAAACACTGCTAATATGGCCAGTTTTCAGCAGCCTGCTTTCTCCAATCCAAAATTTCTGCTGAAAAAAATTGTGTACAAGTTAAGGTGAGAAATTGTTTCCCCCCTCCTCTGTCTTGGATTGTTGTGGTTTTGGAGAAAAGCCAGACAATTATACAACAATACTTTGATATCCTGTAAAATAGCATAGTGCTGCTGAGCAACCCAGCTGTCATTTTTTTGTCTTAAGCCATTTTGCCTTATGAGGTATCAAAACCCTCTACATGATGTGCAATGCATCCATGTGTATTGCCTATACAAATACCTTAACATCAAATTAGATGTTGGTTTGACTCTTGAATCAAAGGAATCTAAGACTTTCTAGGGTATAGAAATGTATGTGCCCTTTTTGGCTCACGTTTGGTGGAACTGCTCTCTGTAAACTTCATTCATAACCATGAAATGCTGTGCATGAATTTACTCTATTCTTGGCTTTGTGTGTGCCTGCTTCGACGCTCAATGGAAAACGTTTACACTTAAACCTCTACTGATCACAGTGCTCTTGGAGATGTAGACACAAAATCTTTCACGAAAGACGTTGGATATTTGTATAGTTCCCGTTGATTTTAGGTGCGAGACTGAAGATGGCTGCTGCCCCTTTGCTGTTGTACTGTAGCTCTTTTATTATGTTTATAATATTTCACTTTGAACTGCCTTTAGCCACTGGGATGTTGTGCAGATATAAACTAATTTTCTTGTAAAATGGAAAAAAAAGCAACTTTAAATGCCACTCTTCTGTTTATGCTTAGCTGCATACTTGTCTGTTTTTTTTTTTTTACTGTGTTTGAAGGAGGCTTTGCAAATAAGATTTTTTCCTTAGATCCTTTTTACAGACTCTTTCTGTGCTTATGCACAAAGCAAATGTGTTAACTAATCAAATAACACCAAAATATGCTTGGCTTCATCACAAAATTGTTTCACAATCATGAATAAATTACCAGTGGAGAAGGAAGGATGCTAGTCTCTGAAATAAAAGGAGGTCCTTCTTGATCATTCTTTATAAAAGTACTGTGTTTTTAAATAAAATTGTTTGATTTTCTCATTTGTGTCATTCTTAATTGTGCGTGGTCATACACAAACATCTTGATTTTTTTACACTATAGTTTGATGACCAACACTTGAGGGTGTTGAGGATTTACAAAAGTCAAGCTCCTTTTCATTTCTTCTACCTATAGTTATTAAAACACTTGCTCCACTTAAAAATAGGCTTTTCTAATTTCATGTTAGTGTATCAATGACATGCCTGTTATTTGACATTAGCAAATTGTTCGTACAGCTTACTTATGAAGCACGCTTTTATAAAAAAAACATTCATAACTTCATGGTTAATCCTGGTCCTTATTTATGTGCAGTGCTTTAAGATTTAGGCACATTTTAGATGAATTAGGAAGTTATTTCTAAATGTGGTTACTTACGCTGCAGTAAAATTGCTTTGTGAAGTTGGACATGGGCTGATAGTGGAATTAGTTAGCTCATGTAATTTGAAAAAGATAATTATTTAACTTAGAACATCAGATGTCGAACAAGAAAATGAAGAAACAAATAATAAATGTGATTGTTGTAGAATCTGGCTGAAAATGACCACAAATGAGGTAAATGTGGCTAACTGATTCATACAAATCTTTAAAAAAAATTAAATATGCTGCATTCAGATAAAAATCCTTTGTGCTTAGGGGAAACATGGCTAAATGTGATTTATAAGTTGTGCTTTTGAAAAATGTCCACAAGTAAATTTGTGGATACTGCACAGGGACTTTGGACTATTTTTTATAAACACTTTAAACATGATTTAATGGGATGCATGAACAGCTAAAGGCAGCTGGATTAGCTAAAATTTAAGGCTAAGTCAGTCATTTAGTTAAGAGGATGCTAATGCTAACAGTTTGCAATGAAACACTTATTTACGTAAAAGAAGCAGATCATCCATCTTCTTTACCTGCTTCTCCTTTCCAACTCCACCCAGAAAGGCCCCAGGTCAGGAGGCGATCCTGCAATCTTCTTGCTGGGAGCTCAGCTCTAACCACTGCTCCGCTGTGCCACGCCAGAATAATACAGTTTATAGATAATATTTGGGAATGATAGCTTGGTCAGATAATTGATGATAAGTATAGACGACAGTTGAGTTAATAAAACTTTACTTTTAAACTTAAATAAAAGAAAAAATACTGTATTATTTTAAAACTCGCCAGCTAAAGCTTGGTATTGGATAAGCACTTATTTTGAAGAACCTATTTGCTGCATTTACTCTATGAAATAGGGAAGTAAAATGTAGAAGCAGCTGATAATTGACTTGAGACTAAGATAATAGTAATTTAAAAATCTGAATATCCAAATTTGCTGTCATAATATTGACCACATTTAAATAAATGAACATATATGTTTTAATTTAATGTTGTTTTATTAACATTTCTTCACAAATGTACTTTTTAAAGTTTTAAGGAATAATTTTAAGGTTGCCCGCAAAAAGAAAACAACTTTCACACTGTAGGAAGATGTTTTGATTTTTAGGCACTCAAAATGGATAAAATCATTGACCCTCTTTTTTTGTTATAACAAGATTAAAGAACAAACTCTTTTTGTTAAATATGTGAAAACATTTTTTCACAGAGGTGAAGGCAGTTTGACTCAGTTGTTATCCTTGGCAGGGTAATCTGATGATGAAAGATCAATATGACCAAACGTTGCCCTTTCCCTTGATGCTATACTTTATCAGGTGTCAGATGGCAGCAATGAGACTAATGGGATGATCTGGCTCCTCGTCAGGTGGACATGTGAGTACCATCAGGACAGAGTCCAACAAAAAGATGTACATACATACAGTTTAAGATTAAACCCAGATTTACGTAAGACTGAGGTCAAAACTAAATATTTTGTTGCTTTCTTTTACTTTTCCTAAGTAAACTGAATTTTTCTTGGCAAATTGATTTAGCTCAAAATATATAAAAATTGTTTAGTTTATTACATTTAAATCATCTTTTCCTAAATATACAATGAGAGAGAAATATTTTTCACACAGAATATTGTTACTTGATGTCTTCATCTACACTATGAATGATTTTTTTTTAACTTGATTTAGACTGATTAATTATTGAACTTGGTGATTTTAAAAATGTAGTTTTTACAATTTGTACATGATGTATGTATTTAAGGTAAGTTGTAAAAAGTGTTAAGAGTGGTTGCAGATCTCCAAATTAATTGAAATATTTTTTACATAAATCATTGCCATATTACTAAATAAAGATATAGTCCATTTTTGCCACTCATAATGTTAATTTACTCTGATTTAGTCTCACTGCTACACCCTTTGAACGGAAAAAGAAGTAGTTGCAAAGATGTGTGTATGTGTTTGTTTTGTTTGTGTGTGTGTCTGTCATTCTGTTTGTGTTTGTGTGTGTATGTTTGAGTGCAGGTAAAAGCGAGAAGCCCCCGGCCCGTAAAGCGATCCTGACACCATGAATAATAGAGAACGTCGTGGCAGAGAAGATAAGTTCTCTGAGCAAGGCTCCTTTTTCACAGGGCTTTCTCCTGTGGCCCACGTGACTACAGAGGTGTCACTAATTTTTCATGAGTTGTGTTTGTGGGTTGTATGTTCATATACTGCCCAGGAAGCAAACCATCAGGTGGTGATTCCCCTTCAGAGTGGCCTGGGTCAGTATATCGCCACTGGTGTGTATCCAGGCTCCTCTGAACCCCACAAGTCCAGAACCTTCCTGCAGCCAAGGGTCAAATGAGTTGTCTTACACCATTAGAAACTCAAGGCAACATTTACGAAACTAAAGGCCAGGGAAGTGGATGAATAAAAGATGCCGTCGAAACAGAAAAAGTCCACAGCTTCGGAGGAAACCGAAGAGGTTGATGACGAAGTGGAGGAAGCTGAGCCAAATTTAGAGGAAAGGGCCAATGGTTTGACCCATGGGGACGCCACAAAAAGAAAAAAGATTCGGAAGAAACACAAGAGCCCGGAGTGCTCAGAGGTTCAGGAGCTCCCGGGGAAAGAGAAGAAGGTAAAAGAGGGTGATAAGGTGAAAAAGAGGAAAAAGAAACCAGACGATGATGCTGCTGAAGCTGATGCTGTGGTTTCAAGTAAAGATGCTGAGAGTGAGCAGAACAACAATGAGGCTACAACCAAACGCAAAAAGGAGAAATCTGAGAGACTTAAAGAGGAAGTGACAGACAGAGTCAAGGAGGAAAAGAAAAAGCAGAGAAAGAAGTCAACTTTAGAAAATCCAGAAGAAGAGGAGGAGATGGGGTCCAAGGATAAAAAGTCCAAAGATGCCAAGAAGAAGAAGAAGTCCCACAACGATGATGCTGAGGACTCCTTAGTTGAGGAGCAGGAAGAGGAGGACTCAAAGAAAAAAAAAAAGAAGAAGGCAAAGAAGAGCTCGGCAGGCAGTGATGAAGATAAAAAGAAAAAAGGAAAGAAGTCCAAAAATAAACAGGTGGACTATGCAGCTATCTACCAGAATGAGCTGCTTAACTACCACACCGACTCCTCTGATGGATATGAAGATGAGTACTACAAAAAGAAAGGTAAGCAACAGAGGAGAAGAGGCCTAACACGCTCCTTTCAATGTAAGTAAATCTCTTCCGCTTGACGTGCAGGTCTAACAGTCAGAACACAAGTTTCTGCCAGCTACCTTTGGCTTTGACCAGAGGCCAACCAGGGGAACCCCTCTGTGATTGTTCTGGGTGAAAGCTCAGTTATGTTCCACATGATTGAAGCCGAACAGAGGCCTGAGGGCAGACAGGCGCTGGGTGCCGTCCCAGACTCGGGGACTGGGAGCACCGTTAGGGCCACAGGCAGGACTGAGAGTCACAACTTTATTCTGAAAGCAAATATAAAAAAGTCCTTTGAAAAAATGCACAAACGCTGCACTGAAAATTACTCCTACCTTGTTATTAATATAAATAAGATGCTAAAGTAAATACAAGCATTTATGTTGAAACTAATTCTTTTAGCAGGAGATCACCAAAACTACTTTAGATTTGAACCTGTAAAGCTTGAAATTTGCTCTCAACTGATATGGTTCAGGGAATGTTTGCATCTTTCTTTTATTCATGTTAAACAGAAAGCAGAGTAGTTCCTAACCTTTAAACAAAGTTGCCCAACTTACTCAAGACTCAGAATCGCAGGTCGAGAAAACAGCATGAAAGAGCTTGCAGAAAATGCAGCACTCAGTTTAAAAACATATATTAAAAAATGAACCTAAACATGTACCCGTTGCCCATGCTGACAGCACTTCCAAGAATCAATATGACTGCTTTCATTAAGACCGTTTTACCTCTCAGCCATCAGGCTGCCTTAGGAAGTAGGGTCTCATCAAATGAGAAGCATTAAACCACATCTGTGTACAAGTCTCTGTTCTTTTACTGGCTCACTCAGTTCACCGACACCAGAAGGAGTTTAACAAAAGGCTCAGTTTTACCAGGCCACTAACGTTCCGATTTTATCAGGCGTCTCTCTTTCTCTTGAATCGGGTTTTAGTAGCCCAGCTTTCTGTCATTTCGACATCCATCCATGTTTGTCTTTTGGATCGATCTCAGTCTTTTTCTTTTCTCCTCAGCGTTTCTATTATTTGTGTCCAGCTGCATTTTTTTTTTGCTGCTGAACATGTATTTCATTTCAGAGAGTCTTTTGGACCATTGGCACTTCTTAGTATTCACTAATAACAGTAGATTTCCTACAAGAACTCACCAAACAAAATAATGCAAGTGAGATATAAGAGCATAATTGTGCCAGGTTCTCAATCGAAACATAATTATTAGACACTCTTTCATTTTGGGATTTTATTTTTGTTGACATTGCCATTGAAATTAAACATTAACGTAAAAAAAACCAAAAATAACCACTGTTATTTTCCATATTGCTTATTATCACATTGTAAGACTTTTCTTCTCTCCTTCTGTTTTCTTTCTTCCAGTCTATGAGGTGGTCACTATTACAGGTGATGTAAAAGGAGCTGGGACGGATGCTAATGTTTTTGTTACCCTTTTTGGAGACTTTGGCATCTCGCCCAAGGTTCACCTGGCAAGCAAGTATGTGTAAAATCATTCACGTTATTGTTAGTAATTTTTATGTAAAAAATATATTTCCCAATATCTAAAAAGTGTGCTGATTAGTGTTTAACTCATTTTATTTTGTTTTACATGTTCTCTTTGTAAGCTTTGCAGGTTTAGCACCTTGTCAAAGTCAGTACTAAAACTTTTATGTTTTTTATTCTTCTCAAATCCTTCAGCACAGAGAAGAGGTATTTCTAAAAGAGATGGTTCTGATTCTGTCCTTGTGGTTGGTTGTATTGTTGGCATAAAAAAAAATCTGTATGGAGAGAATTCCTGTTCATTCCTAACCTGATTACTGCAAGGCTCATGAGGCTGGACAAAATGAATTTCAGCATCAAAAATCAACTCATTTTAAACAACATTCAAAAATGAAGGTTTACACATGAAGCTGGAAACTCTCTTCCATACAGCTGTAGAAAGTGTTGGACTCAGAATATCTGGAGTAAGGAGGAACTATGTGACATGGCCGGTCTTCTTTTCCATTCAGAACGAAATGAAAGAAGACCACGATGTCATTTATGCAGATGATCAAATGACTCTCAAGGGATCTTATCTGAAGCAGGCTCCTTTTATCTCTGCACACATTGATTGACAGATAGAGTTACCTGTGCAGCGTATAGGATATACTGACTTATTGTCACCCCCTCAGGACCATGTCACCCACACCTCCCCGTGGTGCCATTCATTCACCCCAGTCAGCATGTCTTGTATTCAGTACCTTCAGGCTGTGTGACTGCTGTGTACCTCAATAAAATCCCACACACATACAATACATTAAGGAGACTGTTTTAAAAAACACACTGCACAAGTTAGGAGTTTTGCCTTACTCCGATATACATTAGGTCCTGCCTGTATTGTGCCACGATGGATTTAAATTTACCGACACAATACAGGTAAGGGAGGTTTTGATCTCTCCAACCCTCTTTGCCCAATTGAAAGATCAAGAAAGATTAAAAATGCTTTGGAAATTCAATGCAATTCCAACATTCAAATTGCATGAATTCTGAAGTTTGCAGTATTTTTTTATTACTCTCTTGCAGGTGATTAAACAAAGGAGAATGAGAGCATGTATCCATGTGTGTTGAACAATGTTTCATGACAATTTGCACCTTACATATGTGATCCGGTGGCTGGAATACTGAAGACAAGGTAGAAAAAATGAAGATGTCGATCAGACAAAAAAAATCTTTCTGTTAAGGCAGAAAGAAGCTGATCGGTTTGCAGTTTTTGACAAAGGGAATATGATGTCTTCACATGCCCAGCTTCATCTCTGCGAGGGGTAGAAGTACAGTACATGAGGAAGGAGAGGAGGAGGCAATGAAGTGGCAGAGCTGGCAGGAAGGTTTCATATTATACCACTGCTACAAGACCACCAGTTCAGCTTAAGTCGGATCAGTCGCAGGGGATGCCATTTACTGATTCAGAATTCCACTCCTTTATCTGTCTGGAATAATCTCCCTGGATTAAAAAGAGGAAGACATTTAATGCATCTCTCTGACACATTTTAATATTTCTCATGTCTCTTCAATTTACAGAAGCCGGACTGCATTTGAGAAGAATAAGACGGATGTTTTTCGTATTAAAACACACAATGTGGGACCTCTGAAAAAGCTAAGGTACTGTGTAGCAAACAAATACATGCAATACTCAGTTACAGGTCACTCACTACATCACAGTTCATGCTTCGTGGTTAAGTATGTCTCACGCAGGACATCAGTGGCTTGCACTGCCGGCCTTCATGGGATTTTATCTTGTGACAAAAGGTTAAGCCCCATCTGTTGTCATGATTTTATGTCTAACTATACAGGAGGCAGAGTTACATCACAGCCAGAAAACATGAACAGTGAAATCAGATTTAATACTCCAACACAAGGACAGTGTCCTATAAATGGAAAATAAACAGTATCCAGGTTCAAGAGCAATCACAGCTTGTAGTTTCAGAGTCATCATCTCACAGACTTGTCACTGTTGTCATGGAAACAGCTCTACTGACAATCACATGCAACAATCTGTCATTCCTGACTATTAAAATAGCAGCAGTTACGCAAACCTTAGTCATGCTGTCAAAAATAACTTGGAAAAGGTATTCTAAGTGGATTGTGGGAGTGTCCAGTTTGGTAGGTAGATGGTGGAAGGTTAGGACCCAAGACGCAGACTGAGAGCTCCACGAAAAAACAAAATTTATTTAAAATAAGAAAACAAAACAAAGGCTGACGTGGCAGCTAAAAAAAAAAAACTAACAAAATCCAGACTGCAGGGAAAACGAGAGGTGAAACACAAGGATAACCAGACAGTACATGAAAGGGACAACAAACCAGTGAGAAAATGAGGAAGATGACCAGGGTTTAAAGACTGAAGGTAATTTGGGGAAGTGGACACAGGTGAGTAATGACTCACTTGGGGCAGGTGTAGATGGGTGTGGCAGGCAAACAAGTGATTGGTTGAGGACAAGTGAATATGACAGAGAACACAGGGGGCACAGGGAGCAAAACAACAACTGACAAAACGAAACACAGGAAGAACCAAAAATATCAGAATTGAAGAAACAAACTTCACACAAAATAAACTCAAAAAATAACTCAACCAAAACCCCAATCCTGACAGGGAGGAAGTTATTTTCTCAAACCAGCTATGAATAATACCAAAGCTTTTACATTATTTCACTGTAGTGTGAAACCATACTTTTTTCTGAAATGCTATGCACGTAATATGAATTCTGACATGACTGAATCTGATTTGTTATTCCCAAAGTGCAGAATAGACTATGAAACTTGCAGCTCACAATGGGTTACATTGAAGAGTGTCGCCAACTCAGCTTGAAGGTTGCAGAAGCCTGTTGAAACATATCTGTCTTCATTAGAACTGGCAGCTTCTCATAAACTCGGTGCATTATTTATACTCATATTCCATCTCACCTCACTTAGTCTCTTAGACCTTTCTGAGCTGCAGTGAGGGAGAACAGTTATATTTCTTCATTAGTACGGAAGAGAACCAAACAAATGAAAAATAAAGGTTTAATTGATCGTGACAAGCTCATTTGAGATTACCTGCAGGCATGTCAAGATCCGGATGTTCCATTTTCTAGGATCGAGCACGACAACACAGGAATGAGCGCCAGCTGGTTCTTGGACAGGGTGGTGGTGACGGATGTGAACCGGCCCAACCTGCGTTATTATTTTGCCTGCAACAACTGGCTGAGCCGGGAGGAGGGGGACAACCTGTTTGTCAGGGATCTGCTTGGCAGCCTGAACCCCATGGATGTCCCAAAACGTTGGTCACTCAAACACATCCAAAGCAGACACAATGGTTCACAAGATAAAAGTGACACAACATCTGATTAAAAGATGTAATACTTCTGAGAAACCTCTGGGATTAAGGGATGTAGATGTTCAAAAGGCACACTGACAAGTTAATAAGTTAGTTCAAGTCATGTAATATATTTGAAACATTGCCATCAAAAATGAAGAGCAAAATTTTTTTTAAATACTACTGACAACAGTAATACCACATGTCTGACCAGTTGAACACCACGGTTCCTGATCTTCCTACAGTTTCAGCTTGTAATTGAATGCCACCTGAGTGTAATCCTCAGGTAAAACCAGTCCCTGTGACCTCTGCTGTAATGCGATCTAACATCTTAGCACCTGTAGTCAATCAAGTAAAGCATTGTGAAGACTCTGCGCTATGAGGGAGTGGTCACAGCAACATAGCTGTTACTCAAATATACCCAGCATGATAAATAATTAACCTGGAAAGCATCTCAGAGATGATTTGCAAATAACCTTTGGAGTAAGAATAGAACCAATTTGCCTGATTAGGTTTCTTGGCTTTATTATGTTTAATAATAACCAGTATTTCCTTACAAGTTTGATTTTGTTTTTATTGAATCTTTTATATTTCATGCCTTGCAGTAAACAAATATCTTGTGAGTGTGTTCACTGCCGACATGAAGGGAAGTGGTACTGATGCTGACGTCTTCCTGAATATCTTTGGAGAATATGGGGACACAGGTTGTGTGAAAGATTTATTTGAGTTACAAAAATAACTTCTGGTTTTAAAATATGGAAAGAAGAAAAATGTTTGAAAGAAAACTAAATTTGTTGAAATACAAGTTAAGCAGAAGGATGCATTTGTTGTTATTTTTAATCTGTGCTAATCATTCAGTTTCTGATTTATTCCTCTAAAAGGAGAAAGAAGACTGGACAGTGACAAGGACAACTTTGAACGTGGGTCAGAGGACAAGTTTACCATAGAGGCTCCAAACCTAGGAAGATTAAGAAAAATTACTATTGGCCACAACAATAGAGGCTCATCAGCTGGATGGTTTCTAGATAAGGCACGTACAGCTGAAACAGGCATGCATACATGGCCTCTAAAGATGTGCTCTTAGAAAGTATAAAGACTCCTTGCTGTGCATAATACTTCTGTTCCCTACAGGTGGTGATAGATGACATGGGAAACAAGGAAGTTTATGAGTTTCCAGTTAATCGCTGGTTTGCCATGGATGAAGATGATGGTAAAATACAAAGAGATGTGCTGGTTGGATCACTGCAGCCAATGGGTGAGAAAACATTGATCCAGCATATTTGAGAATGAACCAAAATTAGTAATGTAATCTAAAATCCTGTGCATGATTTATTAGATGTGATTAACTTGCTTCGAGGTTCTGGTTACTGCTTCCCATTGAAGCAGTTAACACTGTCAGTCCACAGCAAAACAGCTTCTAAATGCATTAATGCTTTACTTTTAAATCTGTGTTAAATTGGTAACGTAACTTTCGTTTCTGTAGGAATTGTGTACAATGTGCAAGTGATGACTGGAAACATCAGAGGTGCGGGGACCAACTCTAAGATCCACATGGTGATGCATGGCTCCAAGGGCTTGAAAAACAGTGGGAAAATTTTCCTTGAGGGGGGCGCGTTTGAGCGTGGTCTGATTGACATTTTCAACGTGGAGATTTGTGAACTTATCAGCCCTCTCAGCAGGATCACCATTGGACATGATAATGGTGCCGTAGGTGCTGGGTGGTATTGTGAAAAGGTACGGTGCACTTTTATTTTTTTGGTCACAGTTTTTCTAAAATTGCCATTCATCCATCAAGCGCCCATTTATCTTCCAGGTGGTAATTTACTGTCCATTCACGGGCACTGAGCAGACATTTCCATGCGGGATGTGGCTGGATGAGGATGAGGGGGATGGACTGATTGAGAGGGAGCTGTATGAGATGGTCTCTCTCAGGCAGAAGAAACACAAAAGTGGGTAATTTAACAAAACTCGGACCATTACACAATAACAGCACTGTAAATTACATTTTATTCCATGCGTGAAAAGTACTTTTAAATGTTAACTTTTTTTTATTCACTCTAGAGTACCCATGGTCTTTGTGGATTTGGACCTCTGATGTGAAAGGTGCAGGCACAGATGCGCAGGTGTTTTTGCAGATCTACGGAGAGAAGGGCAAATCTGACGAGATCAAACTGGAAAACAACTCTGACAGTTTTGAACAGGGGCAGCTTGATAAATTCATGGTAAGTCCTGAATCAGCTGCTATAAACTGAATGCAGAACATGTTGTTCTGTGGCACTATAATACTCTTAAGAAGTCATTTTTTTATGTCTTCAGTGTATATTTTGTTTTTTCTGTATTTGTGCAGATTGAATTGCCAGACATAGGAAGACTGCTGAAACTGCGAATCTGGCACGAGAAGAGAAATCCATTTGCTGGATGGCATTTAGCGAAGGTGAAACTCTGCTTTGTTTGTGTGGTTTATCAATGTAAGCCGGTAACACTGATCTACACTATCACCATGAAGTAAAGAGTTGAGAGATTTAATGTTTAATCTCATGCTTGAGTCTAAGGGTGGTGAAATCTGTTGCAGTGCAAAACCAAACAGCTTATTCTCTTTCTGTAGATGGTAATGCAGGTAAATCCAGTGAGTGAATCACTTTCAGACTGCAAAATGTCAATAACTACTGAAGTATTTGCCTTCAAATTTGGCACAGATAAATCTGACAACCATAGGATGATTTATAGTGACTTTGCAATTGCCAAGCCTTATTTGTTTGTCCCATTAGTTGTTATTATTCTCATTAAAACCTATCATCATGTTGTGTATGCATGGTCTTAGTTTTTTTTTTTTTTTTAAACGCAAGCAGGTCTAAATTTGCAACATAACTTTTGATTTTGGTCCTTAGGTAACAATAAGGGCCTTTCATGAAAAAAATATTATTGCTTTGTAACTGCGTTATTATTGAGTTTGCAAACACTTTATAAAGCATTAACAATAATTTTTAAAACAGTTATAAAACACTGCTGATACATTATAGCAGGCCTACTTTTTAGCAAGATCAAATCCTCTATTTATCATACATTTGTCAGTAAGTTTTTTTTAATTAAGAGTAAATAAATTACATTTACCTGAATGAATAAAAGTACAGCACTTAATCTTGCCAAAATATTGAGCCTGCTTCAGTGTATGAACAATGTTTATAGCTGCTTTATAAATAATTGTTTATGCTTAATAAAGTCTTTACAAACTCATGAATAACCTGTTTAAAGAGCATTAATAAATGCTTCATAATGAGGCCCTTATTGTGAAATGGTACCAAACCAGGTTAGTTTGCTTATCTTAGCATTTAAGCTCATATGTACCAAACTTTGGCTTTAAAGATCTGCTAGTTTGGCAGCAGATTCTAAGTAAACTTTAAAGTAAACATAAGATTATTGCAGCAGTCTTCATTTTCATTAAAAGGAAGATGAGGAACCAGAGTGCAGAACGATGACAGCTAAGGCTGTAACTGTCTGCAGGTAACTATGCTCAAGACGCTAACCATGGACAAATACTCTTTTGAATGTGGCCGTTGGCTGGACATTAACGAAGATGACAATGAGATTGTCAGAGAGCTTTCAGCTACAGGAGCACCTATTGATGAGCCACTGGCCTGTAAGAAAAACACATTCAGGCATTTACTAATAAGAAATGTGCCTTTACATCATCACATGGCCCAGAGGGAATGTAGCTGCTTAGTGCAACATTGGTTCTCTGTTTCTGTTCACAGTGATAAAGTATCGTGCCACAATCTGCACTGGTGATGTGAGTGGTAGTGGCACCGATGCCACCGTGTTTCTCAGTATATTCGGTGACCTGGGTGACACGGGCGAGCGTCTCATGATTACGAGCAAAAACAACGTCAACAAATTTGAAAAGGGGAATGTGAGTGAATATCTAGAATAAAACGCAAACAACATACTGTATAAAGGCTGTTGGTGAAATACACCCCAAGCATCAAGTTTCTCTCTGTGCTTCCCACAGCATGACGAGTTTCTCATCGAATCGGTCTTCTTGGGCCAGGTGCGCAGAGTCCGAGTGGGTCACGATGGCCGTGGGGGTGGCTGTGGTTGGTTCCTGGATAAGGTGTTAGTCAGAGAGGAGGGACAGCCAGAGTCCGCTGCCATTGAGTTTCCCTGTTCCAGGCAAGCCAGTACATTGCACATGACTTGACATATTTGTAATGTATAAAAAGGATAAACTGCAGCTTAGCAGGCAGAATTAAACAGAAATGATTAAGATTTATAAGCATTTTCCTATCACACTATTAGTATAAAAAGGCTATTTTCCAAATCATCCTCATTAATCCTTATTAATTTCCTTATTAATTCCCTGCTGTGAAATCCTTCCAGCCATTGCCCAGAAAGTTAAAACCTTTCCAACATTTTTGAAACTCTCCTAAGTGATGTAAATTGTCCATGCCTCGGTTCAGTAGGTCTACAGTGGCATGTGTTCAAGTAGTTAGATAGCTGACGGATGGTTTTGCCATTACAAATGGACACTAAATGCATGCGGCCAACCAGATCTCTCGTTCTGTAACTGGAGTCAAACCGCAGGGCTGGGTGCAGTGTTACTCCTGGAGAAGAAAGGTTCTTCCTGTCTGTCTGCTTTGTTAATTAGAGAAGGCTAGAGAGCTTTAAATGAAGGAACAAGGCAAAAAAAAGACATCTGCTCTTTTTTTAAATAACATAATTTATCACACTCATTAGCAGTCTGGTTTATGTTGCATGGCTATCACTCTATTTTATTTATTATATTGTGAGTTTTTTACGGATATTGACTTCAAAACACAACCATGTTTATGTTTTTTGTCTTGATTTGCTTCAGCTTCTTAAGTTTGAGAGAAAAAAAAAAATAGAAACATTTTAATTTAAGTAGTGAAAAAGTTGAGTTGACTGCATTTCTTGTTAGATATAATTTGATCAAAGTCTGCTACGTTGCTAATCCAGGTGGCTGGATCGTAATGAGGATGATGGACAGATTGTTCGTGAGTTAGTTCCAGCTGGAGATGGCCTGCGCCTCTTCAGTAAGACCCACGCAAGAAACTTCCATGCACACGCTAGTTAAAGAGGCTGATCATTTTACTTATGAAGAATGAAAAAGAATAAATTGTTTTACTTGTATTCAGATGTCAATTACCACATAGCGATCAAGACAGGCAGCGTGAACGGTGCCAGTTCCGACTCCAGAGTGTTCGTCAAGCTGTATGGGGAGAAGGGTGACACTGACAAGGTGATACTGGCTGTCTCTGACAATGACCTCAGGAACTACTTTGAGACAGGACGCACTGACATCTTCATCATGGAAACGTTTGATATTGGAAAGGTAAATTCTTTGGACATTCATGTCCCTGACAAATAACTCAGGTTCAGACAAATAATTGAGTTTTTGTCAGGTTTTTCTGTAGTGGTAGGACCTGAGGATGCAGACTGGCTCAAGAAACGAAGATTTAATCATTCAGAAACAAAATGCTGATGTGGCAGCAAAACTACAAACACTGAGAAACAAAAGATCACAATTACCACCCAAACTACCAGTATGACGGAGTGAAGATGGACTGAAGGTCAGGAATATAAGTATTTAGGGAGATGATGGCAGTTGGAAGCAGATGAGACTAATGGGAATGAGGAACAGGTGTGGTATGAACAGTGGAGCAGAACTGACAGGGAAAGATGCAGTAATCCTAGGAGACACTGGAGAAACATTACTGAATACTCACAAAGAAAAGACACAAACCAAGATATATCCAAAAGAAAACATAATACACAGGAAGACAAAATAACTGAATAAATAATCACAAAACCTCAACCACTAATAATGACCATAGAAATCTCAGCTCATGACACTTTTCTAATCACATTAAGTCTGTGTTGCTCACTGCTTATAGATCAACCGTCTTCTGATTGGTCACACAAACGAGGGCTTACGGGCCGGATGGTTTCTGGACAGCGTGCAGATTTCTGTTCCCGTTCACGGGATGCAGTACATGTTTCCAAGCCACCGCTGGCTTTGCAAAGACGAGGCTGATGGAAAAGTGGAGGTGGAAATCTATCCCAGCGAGGTCTTGGACATTGAGAAATGTAAGTTAAAAAGCAAATCATAAAAATATATGTTTCTTTTTTCTACGCAGTCTTCTCATGTCTTCTCTTCAACAGCAATCAACTATGAAATAACAGTGGCCACAGGTGATGTGCGAGCAGCTGGAACCAATGCTAATGTCTTCTGTCAGATCTATGGAGAGGAAGGAAAAACTGAAGTCCTCGCTCTGAAAAATCGTTCCAACAATTTCGAACGTGGCACCACCGAAATCTTCAAGGTCCGTTTTAGGCCTTATATAACACCAGCATCTATTAAAGAATAAATCTTTTACTTTGTTTCTTCCCTGTAATCTAGATTGAAGCATTAGATGTTGGAAGGATCTACAAGATACGCATCTTTCATGATGGGAAAGGCATCGGAGACGGGTGGTTTCTGGAGACAGTGGACATCAAGCGACTCACGGTGGCATTGGTACAGGTTGAG
>JAOXNZ010000038.1:11708650-11731339 GCA_028566095.1 Kryptolebias brasiliensis
GGAAAGGCATCGGAGACGGGTGGTTTCTGGAGACAGTGGACATCAAGCGACTCACGGTGGCATTGGTACAGGTTGAGGTAAAAAAAGAGGAGACGACTAAGAAAGACAAGAAGAAGGACAAGAAGAAGAAGAAGAAAGAAGAGGAGGAAGAGGTAGAGATAATTGAGGAGCTTCAAGAAGTGGTGGAGACATTTGTTTTTCCTTGTAACCGCTGGCTGGCCAGGGATGAGGAGGATGGGGAGATTGTGGTTGAGTTGCAGACGGAGGACAGTGAAGACTTGGAGTGTAAGTAGAGCACGAATGTTCTGCATTAACTCACTGATGTGTCAAGCCTGCCAGGCGATGTTTCAATTATGAAACAATGTTGAATTAGGCCAGAGCTATCGTATGCATCGTTGTAATGCCACTGAAGATTTCCTGTGTTTTCCTTTCAGTGAAGTCATATGAAGTGTATGTGTACACTGGGACAATGTGGGGCGCTGGGACCGATGCTAATGTGTACGTCAACATCTACGGAGAGAATGGCGACACAGGGGAACGATGGCTCAGAAAATCCAACAAACTAAATAAATTTGAGAAAGGCCAGGTACAATTTGAAAAACTACAGCAGCGATTTGATACTTGTTGATATGTTATGCTTCTAAAACCATTGAAAAAAATGGGAAAATGATTACTTTGGTGATATTTCTGTTTGCTGATGACACTACTAAGCTTTAACAAACAATATGAAAAGGTAGTAACTGAGAAAACCTACAATTATTCAGTTTTTTTACCTGATTGTTTTATTCAGATATAGTATTTTAACTTGTTTGTGTTGTCCAAACTGCTATTTTTCTGTCTTAAGTTCCCCCAAAAAGTTGCATTTAAAGAGTTTTGCAGGTTTAAATAAGCATGAGTTTCCATGAATTGCTAGTATTTGGCAATATTTAAACCCATCTTTACTGCTTTGTAGGAGGATGTTTTCAGCATCACTGCGGTGGATCTCGGGGTCCTGAAGAAGCTGAGGATCCGACATGATAACAGCCAGGCCAGTGCTGGCTGGTTTTTGGACAGAGTGGAAATCGTAGACAACAAAGATGACGCAACGTGAGTTAAGAGGACATTAGAAAGAGAGCAGTGATCCGTCAGCACTTTGGTACAGAGGTACAATTAAATTAATTGCAAAAATTACAATAATTTAAAGAAGTTATTGGGATTTTGTCAGCCAACACCGTTTCAGTGACACAGACTTTAAACAAACATCATCAGCTCACTCAGTGGGTAGTACAGAGTATGTTAGAGCTCCTCTATGTGGTGTAGGATGGTACTAGATTTGGCATCTGTTAAAGAGCAGTGCCTGTTTTCTTGATGCTGTTTCGAACACAGAGATTTAGGTTGTACATGAATACTTTGGAAGTGCTTGATCCCAAGATATTTATAGTTTACAGAGTTCACTTCATACTGTATGTTTTCTTTTAGGTACTTTTTCCCATGTAAGCGCTGGCTTGCCGTTGATGAGGATGATGGACAGCTTGCCAGGGAGCTGGTCCCTGTGGATGAAGCCTTTATGAAGAAGGGGGATGAAGACGAAGACGACTCTGAAGCTACGCTCGGTTTGGAACAGAAGGGTGAGAGCAGCATTATGGCTGTCCGGGGGGGGGGGGGGAAAGCTGTGAAACGGTAAACTAACTATGGATATTAGGATTTTTCTAAAATTATCGGTACTGTTTCTCTATGCTGCAGCTATGTCTACAACGTACACAGTGAGAATAAAAACAGGTGACAAGAAATATGCAGGAACAGATGCCAATGTCTTCATGACACTTTATGGCTCCAAGGATGACACAGGTTATACACCAGACAACTGTTTAGTGTGTTTTTTATTTTGTTTTTTTTTGCATATTTAAACATTAATCTATTCTGTGTTGTGCAAATCTACAGGGATAATCACCATGAAGGCTTCAAAGACTCATAGAAACAAGTTTGAACGTGGTATGACTGATGAGTTCATTGTGGAAGCTGTGGACCTCGGACCCTTGAAAAAGCTGCGCATTGGTCACGACAACTGCGGTACATTAGGACAAACCTACAAACTCTCTTGTAAATAATGCAAATATTTTTCAGAGTTTATCCACATTTTTTTGTTTAAGGAGGAGGATCTGCAGGTTGGTTTCTTGACTGGGTGGAGATTGATGCGCAGTCTATAGGACAGAAATTACGGTTCCCTTGTGGTCGCTGGTTGGACAGAGGGGAGGATGACGGGGCCATCATCAGGGACCTTTTCCCCAATTCTCTCCAGACAGAGTTTTACACACCATGTAATCCTCAGAGTTGTTTCAAACACTCCTATTTTAGATGTGTTTTTTATTTGATGTACATAACTGTTTGTATTTTTATTTTTTCTTTCCTAGTTGTTCCATATGAGATAAAAATCTTTACAAGTGATGTGTTTGGAGCTGGAACAGATGCGGATGTATTCATTGTCCTGTATGGAAGAAATGCATTGTGCACCCAGCAGAAGGCTTTGTGCGTCAACAAAAGAGAGAGAAGAATGTACTTTGAAAGAGGAGCTGAGGACATGTTCATTGTTGAGGTACAATAAAATGGGAATTGGTGTTTTAGGAAAACAGGTGGATCCATTGAGATCTGAGGAACCGAAAGGAAGGTGTGTTTTGGGATTTATTAGTAAAGTTTTGTTTCACTTGTTTGCAGTTAGAAGATGTGGGGGATGTTGTTGAGAAAATTCGCATCGGCCATGACAACCGTGGGGTCAACCCAGGCTGGCACCTGGACAGAGTGGAGATCAGGCGTCTGCTCAGGAAGGGAAAGGTATAGACTGCAGGGGACTGACACAGTGGTGGATAGTCTGTTTTGTTTTAGATAAAATTACAGCTCCCACATTCCTTGAACAAATTCATATTGCCAGAATTTTAAACTAAGATCATTTTTATGCTGTGAAATGATGATTAAAACTGTCCAAAACCAATAGTGCAGAAACTGTATTTTCACTGCAGGACAAAAGATTGACACAGCTATAGTAAAAACAGTGAGTCATCTAAATCCTCGGACCTGATCAGTGAAAAACTTTAAACAAAGGCAGTATTTGATGTAGCAGCAGACATATACAGTATTTAGTTTGGCAGCATCGCCTCGCTCACATCCAACTTTCTCTCTGGTCAGTAGGTGGAGATGTTCCTTTTGTATAAAAGTAACAGTACTCCAGCATTGTGATTTTGTTTAGATCTCAAACTCCTGAGTCTAGACCACAAACCAGGAGGTTTTGTTCACCTCTTTGCTCTCCTATAATTCACAAGAGCGTGTTTCTTGCTTTGTAGGGTTCAGAAACGGTCATCTTCCCCTGTGAGCGCTGGCTCGCCAAGTCGGAGGATGATGGAGAAACAGTGAGGGAGCTGGTGCCCTCCGACATCATCACTGAGAAACTTTCCAGAGACGGCAGCCTGAAAGTGACGGAGCTGGAGGTGGAGGACGCCCTGGAGAGTATGTTGTGTCCTACATTTTCCTCTGTCTCTCAATGTAAAACTGAATAAGTCTCTGTTACGACAGCTCCAGTAAACTGCTTTGGTTTCACTGTAATTTCTGGAAATTCCCTCAGACCATTCCACACGTGCCAGTTTCTGAACAATTTTTCTCCCACCACAGCTCACACATACAAAGTGTCCGTGATGACAGGTGATGTGAATGGAGCTGGCACGGACGCGAACGTCTTCCTCACTATTTATGGAGACCTGGGGGACACCGGGGAGAGAAAACTGAGCAAGTCAGAGACAAACAACAACAAGTTTGAGCGGGGTTCCGTAAGAAAACTTTTCACGAATTTCTCCTTCTTGTTTTATATGTATTTGTACGTGAATATAGACTGTTTTTGTGTATTTTATAAATAAACTGAAATACAAAGAGATGCTTGATAGATTATTCATCATTGTTTTTTTTTCTTCTTTTAGGTAGATAAGTTCACAATAGAAGCTGTCGACCTTGGACAAGTTTTTAGGATAAAGATCCGCCATGATAACAGCATGGTGAGCGCTGACTGGTACTTGGACCAAGTGGAGGTTCTTGACGTAGACACAGAAGAGGTCTATCTTTTCTTATGTGAACGTTGGCTCTCCAAAAAGAAGGAGGACAGGCGCATCAAAAGAGTCTTCTATGTCAAGGTAACAGTAGCTTCCTGGGAATATCATTCAAATCCATTCAGTGGCTTAATTAGATATTTTGCTAACATGAACAAAGAAACACAGGCACACACACATGTTGACAGTGGGTGACAATAAAGGTTTTATATTAAGATCTAGAGATTCAAGTGTTTTACAGGACTTGTGAGCTGTTTGTGGATTTCCTTTTACCTTTTTAATTGAATTTACTTATGATGGAATTTGCCACAAGTATTGGTGAATAGCTAACTACAAATAGTTGACAAATACTTCTTAAAAGTAACTCCATCACGCAGGACAAAAACAGGAACACCATCTAAATCTGCAATATACAGTAGTTGCCTGGTCTAGCACTAATCAGCCTCCATGCTTCACATGCTTCATGGTCAGAAACATTTTTTTTTGTCATGTTTTTCTCTGAATTTGTTAAAATCACGAAAGTCAGAGAAGATGATGTTCTTCCACTGGTACATTGCTCACATTTTTATGTTTTTCAGGTTATTTAATTGTCTTGTCTGACTGTATCAGCTCTCTACAAACTGGTTTGGCTGATTCAGGGTTATCAAGATGTTGCTCTAGTTTTGAAATTGCTTCAGCAAATGTAGTTTGGTGATTAAGCTTTTCACCTTCAATGTCTTTCAATAATCTGAGGTTTCTGTTTCTGAATTTTGCCTTTCTGTGGTGAGTTACATCTTCAAGGGCAGTGAGTCGAACAGCATACTGTTCGACACACTTTCTCTAAAACCAACTCATCAGTTTTTGTGGCCAAGGCAGCAGGCATTTGTACTCAATCAATATGCTTCTTTAAAAGTCACAAACCGCTGTTAGAAAAATGCACCTAATCCATCTTTGGAACCTTCAGTACACTCATGAATAAACTCACCTTGAACAAGATTACAGCATATCACTCTATTAATGAAACTTCAGCTGGCTTTCTGTCTGTAATGATGTCTTCTAACGACCCGCATCAGTCAGTTGCAAATACAAGCACTTTGATTTTGTCATATACAATTGTCCATTACTGTGTGTTTGTCTGCATCACTGAGTTTGTCTCCTGTATTTTAGGGTTATGAAGGAGTTAGAGAGAGCCTTAACAGTAAAAAGAACGTAGCTCTGACACTGAAGAGTGTTGACAGTAATATGAACAAAAAGAACAAAAAGAAGAAAGAGGAAGAAATTGAACTCCCAAGTAAGAATTTGTGCCATCATCACATTTTTTTCATCCACTTCTCTGTGGAAGTTTGCTATCAACTGAACAATTAAATCCTCAAATGACTGAATCATTTGAGTGCTCTTCCTGTACAGTCATACCATACCACATTACCATCTGCACTGGATTGGAGCGCGATGCAAGTACCACCAGCAGGGCCTATGTGATCATTATCGGGTCCAATCACACCCAGACAGAGAGGCTGTGGCTGGACCTGCCGGACAGGGGGGAGGGCTTTCAGGCTGGCTCTCTGGAGAGCTTTGAGGTTCACGGTTCAGATGTGGGGGAGTTTAAAATGGTGGAGGTGAGTGGCGGCTGAAGCTTTTAGAGTTTGAGTAAGGATTGTGCACTTCCTTGCTTACTCACACACACACACTTCAGCGTGCAGACAAATACAGCCCATTTTGCTTGAAGTGATTGTTCTTCACCTCCCTGCAGCTCGGCCATGATGGAGCCACTCCAGAAAGCTGCTGGCTCGTTGATGAGCTGGCTGTTGCTGTGCCAACCAAAGGGGTCAAATATGTCTTTGCTTGCAAATGCTGGCTGGCCAAAGATCGGGGAGACGGGTTGACTGCAAGAGTATTCAATGTGCTAGACGCAGACACCATTGCCATATCACAAAAGGTACATAAATGTGGACAAATTGGGGCAATTGGAGCAATATGGCAGACAAAATACACCACAGTTAGACTAAACAACCACACCACTTTTTTTCCATACCTTTTTTACAACTATTTCTGTATACTTTGTGCTATTTTTGACATTCATATATCAAAACATTCTGCTCATTCAGGAGATACATACTGTGACTTTTGGCATTTGTGACGTTTATATTTTCAGAATATTTTACTTTATTTACAAACATTTTCCCAATAGAAATGCATTGAGATCCCTTTGATTCTTTAAAAACATTGCTCTTTTTGTAATCTGTTTCAGCATACTTGTACTATTTTTGTCTTCTTATGCTACTTTTAGTTTTTAGCTACTGTTCTGCTACTTTTAGCTTTTAGAGTTTTGATACATTTTAGTTCTGGCTGGCCATTTGATAATTTTAGCTAGTCTTCAGCTACTTTAGCTTTGAGCCTTTTGACACTTTTGGCTAGCCTTTTAATTCTTTTAGTAGTCTAATGTTCAGTCAGTCATTAATTTTCTGTATTGATCCTGTTCAAAATAGCTAATTTACAACATGTTTTATGCATATAATAACTGTATAACTGAAGCTTTTGAAGATAATAAACAAAGAGTTTATGATAGGATAGTATATTACTGATATTTTTCATAATTTTATTCATACTATCTTCTTCAGATTATTTATGAGGTAACAGTCGTAACGGGAGATGTGCAGAATGCAGGAACAGACACCCAGATCTTCATGTCTGTGTTCGGTGCCAACGGCAGCACAGAAGAAATGTTGCTGGCAAAGAATGAGGACAGGTAGACTGATACGTGTCTTTTTCATTTTTAATCACTTCTCCCAGCCATAAAATATAAAATGAAGCTCTGGATTATAAACTCTGCCTTGTTTGCGGTGGATGACAGGTTCGAGCGTGGTCAGGAGGACACTTTCAACATGGAGATTGACGACATAGAGCCGTTAAGAAAGCTGAGACTTCGCATTGACGGCTCTGGCAGCCGACCTGACTGGTTTCTTGACCAGGTCAGCTCACATTACCCAGCTTAACATCAAGAAACTCACAAACATGTTCAAGAAATCTTTACATGCAAGTAAGAAACAAATTGGGATGAATTACAGCAAAAGGCATCAAGGATTATGACCTGGAAACTGCAGATCTCATACATCAAACAAAACAAAGAAACGAGGAGCATAAAAAGCAGAACAGTCATTGACAGCTTCTTAGAAAATCAATAATACAAAACAGGTCTGTGTTTTTGTCTTGAAACTGCATGCTGTAGGTCAGAGGATCATTCAGTCTATTATATTACACAGACACACACATTTGTCTCTGTCAGCAGGAGAGTGGTAAATGATTCAGGCTCCCACAAACACTCACATACCCACACACACACACACACAGTGGGACACAGAACTTCTGCAGTGAGCAGACAGACTTCTTTTCATTTAGCTAGATGTTGTTGCAAGACTCACCAACGCTCACACCATTATAGCACGAACATGCACACTCACACAAGCTTAGTTTTTCACAGCGAGAGCATTTCATCTGAAGTTTCCTTTGGGTGTGTCATGTATTGCCTTGCTATCATAATTTTCTGCATCAGTACATCAGTCAGAAATGGGTTTTCTCTTGAAATGACCCTGCCAGAACAGCATCAGTGCCCGCCTCCACATTCAGTCAGAAGTTCCAGGCTTTGATGAAATGGGACACATTTCCTATGCTATGTCGTCTCCGGTAAAAGCACAACGTTTGCAGGGCAGCAGAGCAGACAGGGGCAATCCAAACCCTGTCCGCTCTGCGTCTGGGACTCAGTGATTGCGAACATCTCCTTGACTTGACCCTGCAAAGTGCCTTCTGTGTTCAGCATCACAAGCAGATGTTCGGCCTTTGTGGATTGCTGGCTATGTGTATTGAAGTGAAGTCAACAGTGAACTGGGCCGACATCCAGCATAGTAATCAGTCCAAATAAATACGCAAAGAACCGAGCTAATTGCTTTGTTTGGAAATGAAATGTTTTCCAGGCCCAGTTAGAGGACAAATTATTTAACTTTTTTTAAGTGCTTTGACTAACAGCTGATCCTAAACTCAAGGTAAAGTCATCTTCATGGGATTTTGACAGAAGACATTTCAAAACCAGCTTGTGGGTTTATCCAGGTGATCATGCGTAACCTGACCACAGAGGAGATGTCTGTGTTCACTTATGAGGAGTGGCTGTCCAGGACACGAGGACCCAAGAGGACCATGATCTGCGAGATGCCCGCCGTGGTGGATGAGGAAGTGATGGTGGAGGTCACCACCTACACCATCCAGGTCAAGACCAGTGACGTTGCAGGTGAGTCCACGTGCATGCACGAGGTATAAAATCAGGTCTACCTATCAGGCACACCTTCGTCCATCCAGCCCGCCTTTCATCTACGAGTCAGTGGTGGGTCAGTTCCTGAGGAGGTCAATGTGAACGGAGCAGTTGAGACAACCTCTTTCATCGCTAAAATCCCCCTGTACTGCCTGGAAGATCCAGAGGGTCTCTGTTAACATTGACACTTCGTCTGTCAAGTGTGTCTATTTCTTTTCACAGGATTTTCAAAAGGAAGCATCTGTCAGTTAAAGCATCCTCCGATCAGTGAACATCTCACATCCTGGTAGCAAGTAGGAGAGCTAACTAGGGCAAATAACTAAACATTTGACCCGATGCTTTTCATTTGAGATGTTCATGTCTCTCAGCCTCATTAGATTTATCCCTGTGCAGAGGTTCATGTTTTCCAGTAGGACTGGGGTGAAAAAAACTGTTTGATTCCTGATCACTAATGAAAGAAATCGTCCTCAGCAATCCACCACACTCCATCTTTTCTTCCTGCAGTATCGTCTCACTTGTGTTCCTGATCAATAAGATAGCGTGGTGAGGAGTCTGAGCCGACTTCAAAGGGCTGCTCTCTGCCTCCGGCACTTACTAGAAGCTGAGCTGCAGCCAAATGCTGAGGCTCTGGAAAAAAGAAAAATAACGAGCCAGGCTGACTGACACACACGCACAAACTCATGCATGCAAATGACTTCATTGGCAATGCTGTGCATGTGGTAATGGCGTCCTTTGATATTTTGTAAATCATGTATACTGTGAACAGGATTTGCATATAAGGTATGCATATGTACATATGGTGTTTTCTGAAGAGAAAAGAATTTAGGTTTATCATTAATTAAAAAAAAACAGTTCTTAAAAGCAACTTAAAAGTGTCCAAAAATATTTTTGCACAAAAGTCAGCTTTCCCTTGTCTCTTTTTGGGAGCATTTTTTATAATGTTGCACTTTTAACATTAGATGGAAAAAGCAAAGTTGCAATGAGTTATATTATTTAGTGAAGCATTTATTCTCTATGTTTTGAGAAAAATTAAACAAAACCAAGTCCTTATTGTACTTATGACAGAATTTCCCCATTTATTTTCTAAGAGAGGGATGTCCTTTTGTCCTGACAGTGGCTGGCACTGATGCCAATGTGTGGCTCATCATTTTTGGAGAGAATGGAGACACGGGAACCCTGGTGCTGAAAGCAAGCAACAAGTCCAACAAGTTTGAGCGCAAGCAGGTGGACATGTTTCGATTTCCTGATGTGCTCAGTCTGGGAGACCTCTCCAAAGTGAGAGTCTGGCACGATAACACAGGTCAGCTACTCAGTGAAACTGACTGGAATTGTGCGTTTTGAAACGTTTGGTATGATTAACAATCAAATGACAGGATTTTAGTCAAAACAGCCTTAGATATGGTTACCCATTAGTTATTTTGACACAAGTAACCACTTGTCGGATATTATAAACCAATTTGAGGCTCTATAGGCAGGCAATGCAAACAGAGTTAAATAAAACTAAAGAGACAAATTCAAACTTGTCAACTTGTGTTTGGATGGTTACTGAAAAATGACAAAAAACCTACACAACAAATGAAAAACCTTTATTTATTTTACCTGACAGGTCTTGCACCAGGTTGGCACTTGGAGCACATTGACGTGAAGGATGAAATTATGGACAAAACATTTCGTTTTCCTTGTGACCGCTGGCTTTCCAAGAGCGATGATGATGGGCAGATAATGAGGGAGCTGGCCTGTGCTAACAACGACTATTTAGATCTCAGTGAAAAGACCAGTAAGCTTCCTTACGGCATCCTTCATATCTGTTCAATACTAATTGTTTTGTTTATTTAGCCCAAATGGATCTCTATGCATGGTGCTGTAACTGCGGTCTGTTTTCACAGAGTATGAAATTTGTGTCACCACCGGAGACTCAGATGAAGCTGAAACCAAAGAGAATGCGTGGATTGTACTTGAGGGGAAGAAGGCTCGATCAAAGGAATTTGTAATGGAGAACTCTTCAAAGAAGAAGAGGTTTTTGCGGTAAGTACTCACTGTGAGATTACCTCAATCACCCACAGCTTCTTTGCATGAAAAAGCTCCAAGAAATGTGCTTTCTCACCCTCTAATTTCTCCTTAATCCCACCATCAAGAAGCACTTACACTCGCAATGCCGCACACCGCTGTTTTAACATTGTAGCTACCCATTCAAGCTTATCTATGTCTCTCTGTTCAGGGGAAACGTTGACAAATTTGAGTTTTCGTCAAAAAATCTGGGCGATATTGCTGCCATCTGCCTGGGTCACACGCCCAAAGACGGAAAGAAAGTTAAAGGGGAAGTTTACTGGCATGTAGAGGAAGTTGTCGTGACCGAAAAAGAACTTGGAAACAGGTAAGACACCTGCTACATTGAGTGACCCACAGCCGTCATTTATTCACTGTTTCAGTTCAAACATCGGACTGTATTTTAGGTACATCTTCATCTGCAATGCCCTCATCCCCCTCTCTCCAAAGAGGGACGAGTTCCTCACGTTTGAGTGTAAGAAGGCCGTCGAGAGCTTTGCCAGCAAGGCTCGCAGCCTGGTGCCCGTCAAGTACGAGATCATCGTCATCACGGGCGACGAGAAGGGAGCGGGAACAGATGCCAACGTTTTCATCACCATCTTCGGCTCCAATGGGGATTCAGGTTGTCGGCAGCTGCGGCAGAGGTTTCGCAACCTTTTTGAGCGCGGGCAGACGGACCGTTTCCTGCTGGAGATGTTGGACATGGGAGAGCTGCAGAGAGTTCGAATGGAGCACGACGACTCTGGCCTCAGCTCCGGCTGGCTGCTTGACCGGGTGGAAATCACCAACACGGCCAATGGCGTCACCACGCTCTTCCTCTGTGGGAAGTGGCTGGACACCAAGAAGGCTGACAGACAGATTATCAGGGTCCTGCACCCAAAATACTGACAGTGAAACTATTTCTGGAAAGGGCCAACAACAGAAGGACCTACTGCTTCAAATATTGACCAAAAAGATCGTGATTCTGGCGAACTTTATTTCTCAGGTACTGAGGCAAATGTTTTGCACTTATAGAGCATCTTAAAATCCTGTTCTGTATATAGTAACAACATTTTCTTTGGTCAGGAAACAGGAATGTGCCATTCTGCCTTAATTCCACATGTCCGGAATGGTTTGATTAATTATTTTGTAATAATAAATGTTTTTTTTTATGAGGAATCAAAGTCTTTTGCAATATTTACAACTATTTTAAAAAGCCTCATTATGTAGTCTTTTCACTTTATATCCACAACAAATGAAACTAGTATTCCTTGGTGGAATGCATATCGCCCATTGCCTTAAGTGCCAAAGTTGTACACAAAGATCTTGCGGGATCTGTTAGCGTTTGAAGTACAGTCTGTGGTGGTGATGACTCTCAGCTACTACCACGCTAACTTTGGCTTCAAACCTGTAAAACTGACTGAGTTATAGTCATTTTTGCGTTTGTTAAGATTGATTTTCTGTGGCAGCCATCTTGAGTTGGGTCAACTTCAGAAGTTAATGAGTTTTAGATGTAAATCCAATGACTAGTTTCTGAATGTTTCATTAAAATGCATCCACTGGTTCATGAGATATTTTGCTAACAGACAGACAGGGTTGAAGCAGTTAATGCCAAAGTTTTAAACAAAGCTCTTGCAAAATTTGTTAGTACTGAATGTATGTGATGGGAATAACTCTCAGCTACTACCACATATTATTTTAGGTCAGCATTTGTAAATTTAACTGAGTCATTTAGTCATTTTTGTGTTTGCTAAATTCGATTAGCTGTGGCAACCATTTTGAATCAAGTTGACTCCAAAAGTTTATCAGTTGTAGATGTACATCTAATGATTACATTCTGATAATGTCATAAAAATATATATTCAGTGGTTCGTGAGATATTTATCAAGAGATTACATTATTGATGGATCTTTATGGCAGCAACCAATAATTCATTACAAATGATAGTCTGCACGAGCATTTTAGCCTTTTTAACCAAATGATTTATTGGCTTTTTTTTACTTCTACTGTCAGCTTTTCTTTAAACACCTTGTCCAGCTCTACATACCTTCAAAATCAGCTTTAATGGGTAAAATCTTCGTGTCAGCTGTGAGGATTAAGGAAGAAATCTGAGGCCAAACATGAAACGCAAAAAAACGTCTCTTTTGAATCCAGTTTATTACAAAAAAAGAGCACATATAAAAGGATAATATACAAGCCATGAGATTGAATTAAAATAAAACAAAACAAAACCGTTTGGGTTTAGCAATGCAAACTTTGAGATCATTATGTCATTATTAGTAGGAATAATAAATAAAGTACAAAATCCCACCAAATATGAATCTAACATTTACAGCTGAAATGCTCACCCATATCTTCATCAACACACTCATCACCATTAATGCGCTATTGCTTTAATATTAATGATAAATAGGTCTATTTTCAGATAAAATATGCTATCTTGAAAAAACATTGCGCAGTCACAGCTAAACAGCAGATTTATCATACAAGGAAAAGCGGCAGCCCTTTCACTGGCACTTTTTGGCAAATTTTCTCCGTCAGTTCAGTTTTTTTTTTATTATTATCATTAATACTATTATTATTATTATTTAGAATCAAGCAGCAACAAAAATTCTACACTTTTCCTTTATATTCTTTGTAAATAATTTCACCAAACACTGTTAAACCACTGCGACTGTACTGGAACCTGAGAAAACATGCATCTATTTTTTTTTTTTTTTTTTTTCAGAAAAAGGTTGTGCTTTTTATAATCCTTGTCTTCCACTCAGACAGTGAGACGAGTTGATTCGGGGAGGAGGGATGAACGGTGAAAATAAACAGGAAATGGAAAGAATTAAAACAAACAGAAAGGGAAACTTAAATCAACCAAAGAAAAAACAAATGTTTTTAAAGCCCACAGTGAAACCTTGCCTCTTCATAGTCTCTTTATGACTTAAAATCCAACTATGTGAGTTGATTTTTTTTTCTTTAAGTAAAATGGCTTCCCATGTCAAATATTGTCTTAGCTCTTCATGTTCTGCTTGTTTGATTATGCAACCTATAAGGCATGGTGGCTTCATGGATTGACTCTTGTAAGTGGTGTCAGTAACACAAAAATATCTCCTAACACCTAAAGCGAGGCACTTGTTATGCTTATGTCTACAAATTATTTAGAAAAAAGAACGGATGAAAATCAAAGATAAAACACATAAGTGACAAAAAAGAACATTGTTAAGACCCATAGTGCGCTGTAAGAAGCAAAGCATAAAGAATAAGAACCAGTTAATTCATCTGAACTACAACCCCACTTCCGAAAAAGTTAAGACATTGTGTAAAATGTAAAGAAAAGCAGAATGCAACAATCACAAATGTCATAAACCCATATTTTATTAACAATGGAACATAGTGAACCTAGCAAATGTTTATAGGAAAGTGTTTATTTTTTTTAAAAAAAAAAAGGTCATTTTGAATTTTACGTGAGCAATTCATCTCAAAAATCTTTAAACAGAGCCATGTTTATCTCTGTGAAGCATCCCTGCTTCTTTTAACATCAGTCTGTAAACGTCTAAGAACTGAGGAGAGCAGCTGCTTGAGGTTTTGGAAGGGAATGTTGCCTCATTCTTATCTGATGTAGAATTTTGGCTGTTGAGCAGTCCTGCTGGATGTTTTGTTTCATGATGTGACAAATGTTTTTAATCGGTGAGAGGTCTGGACTGCAGGCAGGTCAGTTCAGCACCTGGATTCTTCTACTATGAAGCCATGCTGTCGTAAAAGATCCAGTTTGTGGTTCAGCATTATCCTGCTGAAATATGCGAGGCATTTCCTGAAAAATACATTGTTTGGATGGGAGCTTATGCTGCTCTACAACCTGTATAAACTTTTCTACATTGATGGTGCCCATGCCAGAGGTACTAATGCACCCCCATGCCATCAGAGAGGCAGACTTTTAAACTGTGAGCTGATAACAGGCTGACTGGTTTATTTCCTCTTTAGTTAATAATGTCAAATTTTGATTTGTACAGAAAGATTTTCCATCTTGCCTCAGTCCATTTTAAATTAGCTTTAGCCCAGAGAAGACAGCAGTGTTTCTGGATGTTGCTTCTGCCTCTAAAATGCTCTTGTTATACTTTTACTGGCCTGTTGCCAAATAATTTAATTAGTTGCAAAATGCTTTTCCAGCTGTTGTTTATTCATGCCACTTATTTTACAGCGTTTTGTTGAACCGCCTCCCAACTTTTTTGAGATGTATTGCAGCGATCAAAATCAAAATGACAGTACTTTTTCCTAAAAAGGTCTTTTTTTTTGTTTGTTTCGACATTTGAGATGTTTACTATGTTCCACTGCGAATGAAATATGAGTTTATGAGGTTTGTAATTTTTTTTGCATTCTGTATTAGTTTACATTTTACACAATATCCCAACTTTTTTGGAGTTGGAGCTGAACTTTCTTTTTGTTTATTTGTTGTTTTTTTGGCCAGTGAGAGGGTTCCGATTTTTAATCAAGTGAGTGCAAAACTTGAAATGAAAATAAAAAAAAAACTCCAAAACTAAAGACCATTTCACTTCATTGCAGTTTGTCCACATCACAGCATGGGGGATCAGAGAGATTGCATTGAATGGAATGTAACTAAGATCCACAGCACCACAGAGATAGACAGAGAGCAGGCTCAGTAGCTCAGTCTTGGACGGTAAACATCGCACAGCCAGCTTGTGGAGAACAAACAGCAGGGCAATTTTTTTTTTTCTTTTCTTCCATTTAGTGTTCAAAAAGTACAACTGCATGCAAAGCATTCCCATTTCAAACGATGCAAAAATGAGGTAATTGTTTATTTTTTTGTAACCTTTTCTATTGTTAATTCTAAATAAATAAATTATGATTCAGTCACTCCCAAAAGAACCCCAAAAACTATATAAAAAAAATTAAATACATCCCCACAATATCTACAATTAGTAATAAATTATGATTGTTAAATACTTAAGGCATTTCAACTGACAACACCCTGTGTAAACTATGACAACTTCATGACAGATGACTCCACTACAGGAGGAGGCAGAGTCAACACTGGCAGTGCACAAGACAGGGAGAAGTAATCAAAGGGTCTTATCCCTTATTATCACAGTGCATAGGACAGTAGGGGTCCTAAAAGGCATATTGCAACACAAAGCGCTATGGGACTGAAGTGGGGGGGGGGAAGGGTCAAACCAAAGTGTTGATGTCAAGGGAGTGAAGGAGCGTGGTCACTTCAGCAGCTTGTATGTTTTCCTGTCGTTGCTTCATCTCGTGTCTGTGTGCACTGTAAGAGGGAGGCTGCCTCCGTCGCATCACGTCCTACATGTTCTAGCAATACAGCATAGCAACCAGCATAGCAACCACGAGGGGAGGCCTGTCACACGAATACACAAGATCAATACGCAAAAAGCTCCTCTCCCGTCCAAAACACTGCATAAATCTATGCCTAAATATGAACCAATGCAATACCAAGAAAAAAAAACAAAAACATTTTGTCGCTATAAACTACTGTCACATGTGCTTGATCTTTAGGCAATAAGGTAAACATCAAGAGGATCCCATCTTTTCCAGCAGAGAAGGACAGGAGTAACACAAGCTACGAGTCAGGGGAGCAGCCGCTGACTGATTGTTATTGTTGTTTGTTAGTGTTGAGACAATAGTCAGAGCTCAGATTCATGCACAGGAATCTCTGTACCCTTTTAACTGAAGCAACGCTACCAAAGCTGACAGCTCTAGTCAACAGTGAAACATGCATTTTTAGTACACTTTGTTCTGTCACTGGCCCAACGCCAGGGGAAAATGTACGTAGAAGGACTGCTAAATCCTCCCAACAAGCTTTGCAGCCCCTTTCTCACCCTTTTTTTTTTTTGGCTTTGTGTCTATAACTCCCCCAGTGACTATAGTATAAAAATTATAGTCTGGTCATCAGTAGTAATAGCTTATCAGCTATGAATCAGTTATAAAGCAAGGAGTATGGAGAAAAGGGCATGCATATTTATCCAGCCTAGGTTAAAAACTAGCCTAGATTTGTGTAGTCTGGGTGAATACTTCTGCCCTTTTCTCCACACTCAGTGCTTTATGACTGATGTCACAGCTGATAAGGTACTGACCACTGATAACTATTTGACTGAGCATCACTTCAAAAATGACCAGACTGTTCCTTAAACCTTCAGCAAATTTAAGTCTTGGCTTTGCCTTGAACTCACTCATTATACTCAACGTCCACATGTTTGTCAGACACATTCTTTTAGTCACACACACACACTCACACACAAATCCTGTACGCAAATTCAAGCTACGCCGCAATGAATGCATTTTGGTAACAAACCTTCTATCTAGTGTCCAAAATTTTAAGCACAAGCCACTCGGTCATTGGGTTCAATGGCAGTGAAAGAGACCTACTCACAACCCAAGGTAAAACTACAACTGTATTGCAAAATGTCAAAGCTGTATGATAGAATCAAAACACTCAGCTAACTGGCACTTGGCCCCAAAAAAGGCAACAATGCACCGGATATCACTTATTGGTTACTGCTACTCTACTACAACCACAATGATCTTTACGTAAACATGGCATCAGAGCATTTAGTATCTGTTTAGCTTGCTTTTGTTGCAGAATATTCATTTTGACTGAATTTTTGAAGAGAAAAATGTATACATATATAATTATGTATATATATTATATATAGAAAGAGACAGAAAAGAGAGAAAAGTAGCCAGCTCGGTGTGGAGTTATATGACTTCCACTATTAGGACTTAAAGTCATGGCTTTGAGGACATGCTACACAGCCTGTGGTTACCTACAGTACAATACCACAACTGCAACAACACCCCACGTACAACCAGCAAGCTACAAGTGAACCCTGTGTACATGAGTACATGTGTGTGTTTGCGTGTCATTTGCTTCCCGAGGGATGTGCTTCTATATAAAGAGAGGTCTCTGCGGCCTCTCGTGCAGTCCTGGCTTGGCTCAATAAAGCGTTAGTCAGAAGGGTTGTGATGCCACATGAAGTCTGAAGACATTTGGCAAAGCACCCACCAGTGGAGGGCGTTGTGGCGGAGGGGAGAGGGAGGGCCGGCAAGCCGGGATGGAAGAAAAAAAAAAAAAAAGGAGGATCACACAAGTGTGAGCGAATCCCATGGAGTCAAATCTCATCAACTGTCAGGGTTCAGCTGCGTTTCGATGTCAACTCGACAGATTGGACACTTTCTGCTGGTGGCCAGCCATTGGTCCACACAACCCTGGTGGAAGAGATGCATGCAGGGCAATCTCCTACAGGACAGAGAGACAGAGACACATGGGGTCAGGGTGGATTCTCACAGGCACTCCAGCAGCATATCGTTATATGCTTGTTAAGAACTTCTAAAACCACAGGGAGTTAATTTGGTCCTATCAGGCATGTAGAGACGACTTCTGTTGAGTCATCGTTCCCACGCGCCTGTCAGACAGCTGGGGCTCCATGTGCTGTAAACTGACCCTCTTTTTTTATCCCAGGATGCAGCTCGTATTCCCTGAAATTCTCTTCCCAACAGGGTTTTGAAACACATGTGCATGTCCATGCATGCAGTGCTTTAAGTAAGGTTCACACTCTGGAAAAAATACTTAAAAGAGTCGTGCTTTGAAATTTGTGAATTATAACATAAAACATTGTCAGTTTCTCACTCAAGTTGCAAAAGTAGATCATTAAACATTTTAGATACACAAAAAAACACTTGAGTATGTTACTTTCCTGAGAAAACAGTACAGTAACGTTTATGAGAATTTGGTTTGCACACTGGTGAAAACATGTTGTTTAGCACTGATACATAATTTCTGGCATTTTTTAGGAGAATAACGTGCTTATTTGTTGAATCTACAGAAAGCCAAAGTGTAAACATAGTGATATTAAAAGTAAATACACCCTCATTTAGGTCATTTTATAAGCAACTTATAGTGACTTCAATGTGCCCAGATCCTATGGCTCCAAAACAAGCCCTAATAATTAGCCTTCAACCTCCGTGCTTGACAGTTGGTATGAGGTGTTGATGTTGATATGCTGTGTTTAGATTTGCCAGCTGCTGCTGTGCATTAATACTCAAACATCGCTCTTATTTGTAATATCTACCCAAAAGATGATGTTCTAGAAGTCTTACGTTTTGTTCAGATTCAGTGTTTTTTTTAGAGAGAAATGACTTTCCTTTGGCAGCCCATCCAAACAGGCCACACTTAGTCATTCTCAGATGTATTATTAACATGAACTTTAACATCTACCTAGCTGACTAAGGCTTACAGAGCCATAGACGCACATCTTGGGTTTTTGGTATGAACCTCTGGGTCGTCCACTCCTGGGAAAGATTGGCAGTTGTCTTGAACGTTTTTTGTTTGTGAATAATCTTTCTCACCAAAGCAAGATGAACTCCACATTTTTAGCATATGGTCTTACAACCTTTCCTAAATTTTAAAGGCACCAGTAGTTTCTTCTCTGAGAAGCTGACATTGATGTCTTTCCTCCTTTTGTCTTAACACACACATGAACACTCCAGGCCAGCAACCTGCCAAAGCTGTTCTGTGCACACCTGCTGATGACCAGATGATCAAATCCATTTGATTTGCTGCTACTTACCATCCTAATTAATTTGTAAGTAGTAATGGTCGACTTAAATCTAAATAATGATAATAATACTTGATAATAATGAGCTTTTGCCCATCTAAAGTTGTATCTACTTTTCTCTTAAACCTGCTAAGGACACAATGATTATTTATTATGTCTCAGAATTAAAAGAGGGTGTGCTTATGTTTTAGTGTGAGTATAAATTAGGGGTTAGGAATTTAATTATTTCTTGCCTATGATCAGTAACGCCCCCAAGTATTTACTAGTTGCCTAGCAACTGCTGACAGCAAAAATATAATCCACTGAAAACAAAGCAAACTGTCATTTTCCCACAACACGATCAATTGTTCTAGTTTTTGTTACCAACTGACTGGCACATAAGATGAACCATCTGCTGGCTATGTCTTCACCCTCCAAGTATGAAGACATTAACAAGATATTGATCTCTTCATTTCATTCAGACATGCAAAAAAGTCTGACAATATTTTATTGATTCTGTAGCTTTAAAGTATTTCCCACCTGACATCTTCTCCATCCTCCAGCATGGACAAACAGATGGTACACTTCTCATCCACATCTGTTTCCTCCTCATCCTCCCCAATCTTTAGTTGCAGAGGCTTTCTCTGTTGGCAGGTCCGATTGCACAGAGACAAAAAGAAAGTAAAAAAAAAAAAAAGCTGAAACTTAGCTTTTGGTTGTGTGTCTGTATAGCTCCTGTTATCTACCATACCTTCTTGTATTTGTGTGGAAAGGTGAATCTCTCTATAGTTGTCTGGACAGCTCCTCTGCTGACGCTCCCCAGTCGGTCCTCGAGCTGCAGCAGCTCCTGAACAAAGAAGTTCAGTGGTTAAATGCAGATCAAATTGCCATAAAATATATCAAATACATTAAAAGACAGATTTACCTCGTAACTTTCTCGCACAGCAGTAACGTGCCTCACAGGATTCAAACTTTGCAGCGCCAACAAATGCAGCTGGGGATATGGGTAATTTCTGATTTCATGCACAACCTAGTAAAACAACATTTTTGTTCAATATAAATATATTTTAAAAAAAGATAATGTGCTCAAATTTTCTGTTTTCTTGCATTATTGCTTTATGATGTGTTGTCTGCTGCATGTTATTCACTGTTATGTGGCTTACAAAATACAGTTTATGTGTCAAAAAACTGACAAAGAAACAAAAGTAATGTGACAATACAGTTCTGAACAGATACAGCAGGATAACACGACGTACCACTTGGGCAGACGACGTGTTCCTGGGGAAGTGGTGCAGTCGAGGGGAGGTCAGGTAGTGCTGATAGTGCTGCGGAAGCTGCTGGAGATGGTACTGATGAGGGAGGCCTGCATCTACGCTGAGATCCCTGCAGAGAGTCAGCTGTGTGACTAAATCAGCATTATGCCAGGCAGCATGATAGACAAGGCGGACGGGTGCAGACTGGGACGGATGAGACAATTTACCCAACTCTGCAGGACTCTTGTTAATCCTGGACATTATAGACTCACCAGTCGGTGCCTTCAGCCAGGTACCGCGGCTGCTGCGTCATTGGCTGGGAAACATGGAGGGGAGTGGAGTACTCAAAACCTGACCGCAGTCTGTGGGAGTTCAGGGGAATACGCTCCTGGGGTCTTCTGCAATTGGATAAAGTGTCTGGTTTTAATGTATGTGTCCATGCATCTGTATTAGACTGTAATCAGGGGTGCCTCCTGAAAGGTTTTTAAAGAGGTGTCTAGATGGGGGCCATTGATAATCTTGGGGTGGCACACCAAAGTTTATAAATGTTTATGTTTGTATAGCTAATGGAAATAAATTAAAAAATGCACCCCAAACAACAGCTCAGGACTGAGCTAAATAAATATAACTGTCTGGCCAAGGGAGGTCAGCAAGATCTTACGGTTGGCCATTGCCCAGCCCAGTGGTACCCCTGTCTGCAAAAGCATATCTACCTGGGGTGTGGCAGAATCCGGCGGTGCTGTGCTTCAAGGAGCTGCTGCTGGATGAGGTATTGCTGGTGTAAGGCCTGAGGTAGGAATGAAGGCCCCGACACATCCTGAAACTGTGGGGGTGCGGGCAGGGCGGTGAGGGTCAGGTGGTGCGCGGGGGGCAGGTGGGCAGCCAGGCCTGTCTGCGGGGGCTGGCTGGCGTGTCCGAGGGGGAACTCTGTTGAGATGGGTGCCTGGGGAGTGCCCAGGTGAAAGTGTCGGCAGGAGGTAGCATGGCTGTGCTGATGCCTGCTGAAGTGCACTCCTGTGTGGAATAAAGGCAAGGGATCGTGACAGATTAGCTTATGGTCCTTCAGAGACTCAAACCTGACCATGGACACAAAAATAGGAAAGACTTGACACAGAAGGAGACAAGCTATGACAGACAGAACAGCAGATGGACGAGACAGACAATGTGAATCCCTGTGGACCGCCATCCAAACTCTCTTTTCCATACAGACCTCATAATATCACTAACATTTATATGCAGTCCAACACTATGTTACCACAAACTGCCAGAAAAGTAATAACAATAAGTAATCTTGCTATTACCCATGTCTAAATGTGTGCATGTATTAATTTGCCTGTTAGCAAAATATCTCATAAACCTGTGGACAAATTTAATGAAACTCTCGGAAAATAATTTTTGGATGTACATCTATAGCTGATTAACATTTGGAATCAAGCTAATCCAAGATGGCCACCACAGCTAATCAACCTTCATAAACAAAGAATTTCAATAAATCAGTAAATTGTACTTATCTTAAGCTAAAATTTGATGTGGTAGTAAACAAGAGTCATCTAAACACCAAGAGATCTGGCAAGATCTCACACTACTGCATGGGATTGTGTCATTTTAAAGACTGAATTACATTTTTTTTTAAAAGATGATCTTAGTCTAAAACTTTGGCATGAAAGGTGGTGGGCAACCTGCACTCAAGGCCTTATATACACTATTAATGTAAGGAATAAGTGGGTTTAGTTGTTCCAGATTACAAACATGTGGTAGATGATGCATTTATTTTTATGTTCCAAAACCGCAAGAGCAACCTGCTGGTTTGTGATTGAAGTGTTTATCCATAAATGTGTCACGGTCCGTTCTACGTAACCTTATTTTCAAGTTAGAACTCTGTTGTTTTTTTTAAACACAAGAGGATCAAATTTCTTCAAAGAACGCTAGTTTCATTAACCTAATGGATTTAGGCATTATTTTTGCGCATGTTGTTTGATGTAACATTAAAGCGTAGGTTTCTCATTAAAAATCTGCCTCACAGCAGATATAGCACAATCCAAAAAAAGACATGCCTCTGCGTCTACCTTCCCCTTCATATCAAAGATGGAAAAGGCATGAGTTTGTGTAAAGGCCAATCAATACAAATTACTCTCAGAACAAAGAAATTAGGGCTGGAGGGAACATGTAGTAGAAGTTTAAAAAGAAAAAACCCTGCCATTTCAGCTTCTCCTTAGAGTTTTCAAGCTTTGCCGACTTACAGGGTCTGAAGGATGAATTGATCATGAGAGTGTGCTGAATATTGTGTCTTTGGAGCGCACTAAAGTGATTTACATAATTTCAAACTCAATCAGGCAGTGTTATCTGCTGAACAAAAATATGAAGCGACACTGTGTGCCTAATGTGACCAAGAGGGAGGATTTGCCAATTAGTTCATGTGTGTGATATACTTCAAATCTGTTGGCAAATTAAATTAACAGTAGATGGGTAATGGAGCTAAAAACATGTGTAAGTAGATATTTGGTTTA
>JAOXNZ010000038.1:11737832-11751514 GCA_028566095.1 Kryptolebias brasiliensis
TTTTTAATCTTTTTTTTTTTTTTTTTTTTTTTTTTTTTTATGCCAATGTCTTCTTCAGATGGAAAGAGGAAATGAGGAAGAAGGGGTTCACAATAACAGCTAGATGCAGAGAACAGGCAGAGGCTATACGGCAGACAGCAGCAGATGATCGTTAGCTACACAATGGAGGGGGACAAAGGTCTGAGAAATGCGGAATGTAGAGCCAGCTTCGATACTATGGAACAGGAAAAAAGAACACAAATAAAAGCACAATGAAATCATTGGTGCTACTGCAATGCACGTCAAATTACTATTATTATTATTACAGAATCAACACAGATAGCCGGCTGCATTTGAAGGTAGTAGTTTTTTTTTGTTTTGTTTGTTGGTACGTCCAATTCACCACATTCAAGTTGCTCACATCTTCACCAAGAAGCTACGTTTCTGGGTTTGGGAAAGGCTCAGTTTTGAAATATAACTAAAATGACTGGACAACATTATTGTAATAGGCGAAACCGATATAAAAACGAGCGCACGAATCCTATTTCGCGAACACAAAAGAGCAAACGAAGCTTGTCGCACGATTTATTTGATTTTTTATTTTTTTTATTTTTTTTAACATACCGACGCTTGCTCGCTTAGCCAGATATTGTTAAATCCCGACAGGGCTTCGTACACTTGTAGTGAAATGTATTTACTGTCACTGACTGTTAGGACACTAAATAAAAAAAAATCCTGCAAAACGGACGTAAACACAACGCAGATATTAAACCGAGACAGCGCGGCGCTAACGACAGAGGATAAAACAAAAGCGACACGGCTGCCTTCTGACAGCTGGATTCATTTGGTGCTCCAACCAGGCCTCGAAACAACCTAAAATATCCTCTTTAGGACTACATGGACATTCATGGTCTCTGGTCGCAGGTGAACGTGGTGAACGGCTTCGGTTCGACGCTGCGGCGCAGCTAGCCACACTGCTAATCGCTTGTTGTTACTCTGCCTCGATCTTTTTAACTAGCAGGTGTCAGCTTTGTTTACGGCTTCTGCGGATGTTAAAGAGAAAGGAGGAGAAAAAAAAAGAGACGTCGAGGAATTTCGTTAGGAGTCGGGACAAAGCGGCAGTCATACCTCTGTTTCTAACTGAGCCGAAGACGGGGAGAACCAGATATCCGACATGGACTAACACCATCCTGGGTCCTTCTTTGTTGTGAGCGCAGCCAGAGAGACAGATGGTCCATGGAAATGATCCCCTCCAGTCCCCCTGCACATTCAAACGGACGGGCTGCGCTGCCTGCACACAGGGAGGCGGGCCACCAATCACTGGAGCCCTCCGAGCAGGACCCCTCCGGCTTTGGCATCCGGATCCACCAATGGGATGAGCGCCGGGGCGGGATGACCGTGTCTTTTCGGACAGCCCGCCCCTTTAATGACTCGGTCCTTCAGTCCTAATCACGGGTCTCTAACCTCTGATTTTATAGTCTGTGACACGGGCAGGTCATATCCTTTCATGCACAGCTGTACTCAACTTTACAGAAAGAAAATATAAGAAATAAAGGCTTAGCAATCCTCGTCTTCCATGCCAGATTTTTAAACAAAAACACCGTGACCATTTTAATCTCATGCAGAATTGTGATACCTCATGTGGTCTGTTAGCGTTTGAAGTATGTGTTGAGGATGACTCTTGGCTACTACTACATCAAGTTTTAGCTCAATACTTGTGAAATCCAGTAAGTTAGAGCCAATTTAGTGTTGGTTGAGGTCGATTAGCTGTGGTGGCCATCTTTAATTGAATCAACTCCAAAAGTTAATCAGCTGTAGATGTACATCTGATGATTACTTTTTGAGAGTTTCATTAAAATATCTCCAGTGGTTCATAAGATATTTTGCTAACAGACAGACAGGGTTGACTTCAACAGTTAACGCTAAAGTTTTAAGCAGATTTCTTGTGCAATGAGCCGCACTTTATGTAATGACATTTACATACTGCTACCGCACCAAATTTAAGCCTAATATTGGTTAAATTGTCTGAGTTATAACTATTTTCAGGTCAATTAGCTGTGGCAGCCATCTTGAATTGGGTTAAGCCATTGTAGATGTGCACCCTGTGATTACTTTCTGAGTTTCATTCAAATACATCCACTAGTTCATCAGAAACTTTAAAGCTATAGACAAACACACCCCCTCAGAGACATGGGGAAAAACATTAAACAATAAAAATAAACACTATCTTAAAGAAGTACCGTAAGCTTTTCCTTATATTTCCTGTAACATGAAACAAAAACTGTGCTCATCTCTCTGTAGCAGGAGGGGACAAAAAGAACTGTCCTGAAAATGTCTCTGCCTGAAGTGTTAGCCCCGAAGGATGGAGGAACAGATGGACGTAGAGACACTGAGAGGGTCACAAAACTCTTAGTCCCATATGTCCGTATTTCCAGTTCCCACTAAGTAGTGCTTTAAGCCTGGGGTAAAAAAAAACAGAAAGAGCCTTTCATAATGCCTTACTATCACCGCAGCTCAAACTCAGTTCTTCAACACGAATTTTGACAATCAATCAAACCATAACACCGCCTGAATAAATAACCGTGGAAATGCACTGGAAGAACGTGTGTGTGACTTAAGAGTGCCATCGTTCAGACATCTGCAAAAGGAAGGAACACAGTTTCTAGCTCTGACTCAGAGCCATTCACTGAGAGGCCACTATGCTCTTGTAAAAAATTAGCATACAGCTGATGTTCTGGCCCGAGGGTGAAAGGAGCCAGCTAAAGGGCTCTGGTTTAAGGAAAAGGGCCCTGCCGACTGCATTGCTCCACTCATTGTCCTCGTCATGTGAACTCCGTATGTCCCTCTAGTGGCAGGTGTCGTGGTACGACCTCTGACCCCGGCAGGCCAGGTTGGTTTGTGAGGGGGGGCGAAGTAGGATTATTCACAGCCTCGCAGTTGTCTAGACTGAACACAGAATAAAAGAAAACAATGAGACATCTTGCTGAGTTTGCTGCTTATAATGGAAAACACTCTCAGCTGAACATAGTGATGTAAATGTTTAGAGTGACACATCTTAATATGTGGAAGACATTTTTATCACCTGCCACCAAAGGCAGTACTAATAGTATTAGCAAAATATCTGTCCCCCCCCTAAAAAAAAAACAATCCAGCAGTACAATAGGAATACAACAAACGGCTGTACAAGAAATCATTAAATAACACTATTTATTTACTCTTAAAATAGTTTCTTTTTGTTCTACAGACTTGAGTTCAAGGAAGTCAGGGTCCTGCAGAAGCGACAAAATATTTTTTTTGTTAGTTTAAAATACTGACAATAAAACAGAATCAAAACAAAAGAAGAGCAAAGGTTGATTTACAGGAAAAGAGAAAAAACAAATCTCTGAATAGAGGCTAAAATATGCAATTTAACACACAATGTGCAACAATAATAAAACATCCCTGCACAGATTTGTTTTGACCGATATCATTAGTAACAAGAAAAGTGATGTCTTACCAACAATCTAAAGTAATCCCATGAAACAGTAGTTGATTTTGTAAAGCAGAACTGATCTGGCAGAAAGTTATTACAGAGGCAGCTGCATACAGTAGAGAGAACTGGCCAAATAAAAACATACCAAACCGCATCTCAAATTTAAAACATAGTTCATGCCACAACTTTAAACAAAAGAACTGAGTTTTCAAATTCAATTTGTTAGTGAAATGAAAGACTGAGAACACATATTCCGCTTGGACTTTGGTTTAGATTGTTCTACTTTAAATCTTTCCCTTTCTGTGACCTGCAGAAGTTAATGCATTTGTATCATCTTCAAGCATCACTTAAACAAACATGTTTCCCCATGTCTAACTGAAGACATTAAAAAAAAAAAGGAGTTTGTAAATTTTGGGTCAAAACTGCAGGGAATGAGCAGGAAGGCCCCGAGGAGCAGAGTAAAAACAGCGCGCACACACGGTAAATGTCTCAACACAGCGCCCCCCAAAACACAAGCACAAACTCAACACTACTCTCTCTTTCTCTCCCTCTCTCTTAATATATAGATAGATATGCATATATCTATATATATATAAATATATAGATAGATATATGCTTGTTTCACAAACATTAAAATATATGCATGAGACTGCAAAATGCACTACTTTGTCATTTAAAATAAGCTTTAAACCATTCTAAAAGAAAATAGTGCACAACTCATGGCATTCAAGCCGTCTTACTTTGCAGTACTCGAAGGAAGATACATTTCCTGTTATTAACAAGGGTTCCCCAGAGCTTTACAGGAGTTTGCACCCATTCAGGATAAACACAGAGTAAAAGCACCCAACCAACCAGCACTGCAAGGTCATTACATTCACTGATAACCAAGTCGTTTCGGACCCTCAGACAAAAATGTGGCGTCTTTAAACTAAAGTTCCATGACTTTTGCCAAATACACTACCAGGGTCTAATATGGATGTGGTGAAAATGAGCCAAATGTCGTAGTGTCTGAAGTGTGTGCAAGGTGTACATATTCACACAGAGTTGGAGTTTAGGCAGTGGTTTTCTGTCGTTTTGAAGAAAACAAAACATATAGATGAAACAGTAGAAACAAAACCTACACATATAATTAAACTAAATTTAGGAAATGTATATTTGCATACTTGTGAAGATTATTCAACAGAGAAGACTACCACCCTCATGTGTATGTCAGATCAAAACCTGTCCAATTATTCAATAAAAGTAGATTTCTTTTGCATTGTTAAACAAACAGACTTACAATCCCCAAAAGTGGCTTCACTGAGTCAAAACACTCCGTAAAAGTATCAGAACAAGCGGTGCATTTTTCAGACACTGTGCAAAGCAATGAATGCAGACTGATTTCTATGCACATCCAGTGTTAAAAACAAAATTGCCCAATAAACAAAATTAAACTTTGTCGTCTATTTATGATCTACTGTACAATAGAAAACTTATCAGCTGCAGTTTGTTTGTTTTTTAACTGCAGGTAAAAACGCAAAATCTGGTCTGAAAACACTCGGTGTGTAGTGAAGCAGGCCAACAGCCAGGTTGCAACGACAACCTGCTGCAAAGCAGCATAAAGTTCCCACTGTACAGCTTAAGAGCACAAAGTATGACTACGTACATCAGTTATTGAGGCGTAACTGAGGTATTAAACGAAGGGAGAATATTGCTATTATTAACAGTTGAACACTTTTGTTCATTTCCACTTGCACTTACAGTGCTGTGCCATTTCATTCCTGCTGAATTCATAACAGACAAGCTAAATATAGGGAATCACATCAGTAGAATGGCTTTGATACATGACCGTTGAAAAGAAAGTTAAAAACAAAGAGCGCTCTGGAGCAGGAGGAGTCCATGAGAGGTTATAGGTGGCTGCAAATCTAAAGAAGGATTTCAGCCTAAACTCAGAGACAAGGGGGAAAACTACGAGTTTTCGGTGCACAAGCTGTTTAAAGTAGATATTTGTGTCCGGCGTCCTCATCCAGCGTGAGGTCCACCACTTCGGGAGGGGACACCCAGTTGGGCCGAGGCGAAACGGCAGTCCAGAGCTGAGACTGATTTGTGCTGTTTAACTGCTCCACTGAGTTCTCCTTCCAGGAAGACAAACTCTTTATCACCCCTCCACATGGATGGGCACATCTAGTGTAAAAAAAAAAAGGAGAAAAAAATGAAAAAGTTATTTTTTCTAAACATGGGGTAATAATAAATAAACTAAAATACAACTAGCCTCCTATTGAGTATCTTTACCGTGCTTTTTCTTGCACTCCAACTATTTCCACCTCACTGTCAGAGGAAGCAACATTAATCTGGCCTTTGTGCTGAGAGCTCTCCTTGTGCGACAGCTCTGCCTCCACACGGCCTGAAATAAATAAAAAGGAACAGTCACACATTGGGAGGAGGATCAAAGCAGTGGAGAGCCTCAGGCCTCGCTGACGCATGAAGACTGCAGCTGCTTTGACACAGACAAACACAAACCACCATGAATGGACACTTGCATTAAAAAAAAACATGACTGGAATAGAATGAACTGATACCGTAGACGATTGTTTAATACTCGTGCTATGTTTTTTCCACATCAACTTGTCAATTCAGTTTTTTTGATGTAAGGAAAAAGTACTTTCAAAAAGCACCAAATGCAAACCATGAGTGTGTGAGATCAAGTGTACTTCAAAGGCATCTTGCTGAGATAAGTAAGCCAGTTTCCCAAAGTTGCTTATTGGTGACACCTATGCCCTTTAACACCCCCCCCCCTCTCCCCTGCTTTCACTGAGAGAAAATGATCAGTTAGGATATATACCGGGTTTGTAACTGACCTGAGATCGAGCTCAGAGCTCTTATACACCCAGAGTGTGCTGCCATATCCTGGCCTCTGTGTGTTTTTAGCTCATGCCTTATCACCGTAGGCCGAACTGTCGCCACACTCACACTCTCCTGGTTAGAATCAGTGTCTGAAATATCATAGTGACCCACTACTGGAGGCCCGTCTGCAGGAAACAAAGAAAACACTTTATTATTTAAACCACTCCTGCGATTAGTGGGACTGTTTGGAGGAGAGACTGAATCCGCTCGTTATTTGTGGCATCTAGAATATACATAAGAAAATATACTCTGCAATCACCACAGGTAAAGATATTTATATATATTTTTAATCACCTAAAAAATGAAACATTTGTCAATATTGGTTTGAGAGCATTGGCTCATGCACAACTGCAACTATGGACATGGTAAACTGGTTTTTACAACCCCCAATTCTGAAAAAGTTGGGACATTCTGTTTACAAACTGATGTTAAAAAACATTAGATGCTTCATAGCGGTACGTGGTGAGATGTGTTACTGCCATCAAATTCAAAATTACCTTATTTGTTCCTAAAAAAATGTACAACTTTTGAGTTTCAGTATTTGATGTTTACTATGTTCCATTGTGAATCAAATATGGGTTTATGAGATATGCAAACCATGGCAATCCATTTTTATTCACATTTTACACAACGTCCAAACGTCTTTGTAATTGGACTTGTATCTTACTAGAGTGGTTTGCACTTTGTTAATAAATCTTCTGCAGCACAATACATTTTTTTTCCTTTCTGTTTATTGGTTTTAAAAGAACAGCCATTCACATAAAAACTACACTAGATTACAGTTATTACAAACCACCTAAAATAACCTTGTTCAGTGAATTGAATGTAATTGGATACAACAGAGTGGAAAAGCAGAAACGCATATCTTTGCTCTACCCTGTAAAAAGAATCTCTTGGAGAGACGCAGACTCTGTGAACCAGACATATGTGTAGGTGTTTGAAGGGGGTTTTGTCTGGACAGCATGTACACTGAGAGATGTGAGAGTACAACAGCTGATTGGGCTGAAATACACAGGTACCAGAGGTACCGGAGAGACAAAGCACTTGCCAGTGTAAAAGTTGGGTATAAATGAATGGAAAAGGACAAATGTAAACAAGGATAGTCTCTTTGGTAAACATTAGACTGTCCCTGATTCTTTTTTTCCAGTGCATGTTTTGTTTGCACCAAGTTCTTTTTATTGTGTTGGCAAAAACGTTATTATAAAGGTACCTTTAGTTTTTAACAAACCTACAGAGGCTGACGCTGGATTCATTTCAATCCAAATGGCAAACAAAGTAAACACCAAGAAAAGGAAGACTAAAAGAGAAAAACACGGGGCAAGGGAAGTTAGAGAAATCATCCTGTTTGTCACCACTTATCCGCATAAACACAGTTATACCTTGCACACATGCTGCTGATGAGAATTATTTTGGCCTTGCACATTCTACACATTGATATAAGAGCATGCAAACAAGAGGAGCAACAATGTGATCAGATTTAAGTTCTGTAAAACTGATGGCTATTTACATACAAAAACGCTTCACATCCCATGTTACTAAAAAATGAATGGGTTACGGGTTCCTTCATGCATGTCTGATGTTTTGCAGCGTTAGCAGTGATGAGAGCAGCTCCATTAATGGTCAGATTAAGTTAGTATAGTTTGAAGAAGGGGTTTAGAGATCACAGGATCTGAACCAGAGAAGGCCACTTTATCACCCAGATCTGTTCTTTCTTCCCCCCTTCCCTGTCTGCTAAAACATCATCATGCTCCACGCAACAGTGCTGCTGATGTGTAAATTTGCTGCTTGAGATTTAGGATGAAGTTGAAGCTGCACTCAGTGCCCCGCGGAGAAAAAGGCCAAGCTGGCAGGCAAAACCAGTGCAAACAAAACCAAACTAGGCAAATAGATCAGGGAAGGTTTGATGCCCTTGGCACTCAGCTAATAGCAAAAACAAAGAAACCCATGTGTCGTTTGATGCCGCCCATTATCTGCACGACGACTCCTAAAAATGAAATATGTTTTAACTTTTCTCCCTCACTAGCTTCTTCACACTGCAAAAAGGCAGCAGGAGCAACAAACGTAACAGAAAAGCCAGCGTTTCAACATAAAAAAAAAAACTCTAATGTAAATTTATAACAATTTCCTAAAACCTAACAAAAGGCAAGCACATTGCCTTTATTTTTATGGGTACGTTTATGATAAATGTTTTGATGTTAGTAAAGCTATGTCACCAAAATAAAATGTCACAAGATTTTCCTGAAGCATTTGCAAAGTGCAAATGGGTCAAGAAAATGAAGGAAAAAAAAAGGTGGAGGGTTAAATTTGATTGCTACAGAAATAGCACTGAAAATGCTTTATCTATCATACCATGACTTTAGAAAGACAAGGCACATGCTATTACACAGCAGCACCTACCCAGCACTGTAATGCTCACGCTTCATAGGTGCTGCAATACACACTTTATATGAATTACATATTCTGTGTGTTTGTACAGCTATTAAACAAAAACAAACAAGCCAAACAATACTTAATACAATAAGAGCCCTGATTCATCAGTGTAGTGAGATATGTTCTGCATCTACGTCACACATGAGATGAATATGTCTAAATGTCAAATCTCACAGTGATCCAGTGCCAGCAGGAACATTGAGCCTCAGGCCAACAGAGTCCAGTTCAAACAACCAGCTCAGGCCCATCTGCTGGTAATAATGTATCTGCTTAAGGAACTCACATCCTCACATCATTGATGTATAATATTCCATTGCCATGCTTTCAGAATCAGCTAGTTCTACAAGTCTTGTATGACACAGCACGACGTGAAGCAAAGGTGAAATCTAAACATTCAAGAGACCAGGATCTGGAACACCTAAATTTCCGTTCTGAGCAACAACTTCAGGTATGATGTTGTTGTTGTTTATAGGGGTGGGGGTGAGACTGTTGTTCTCTCGTGCCAGCATGTAGGCAGCCATGGTCTCTGCAGACTCTGACGATGGTAAAAAGGAACTTGGGGGGGACAGTCGGGCTCCCTGCTGCCCCTCGGGGGCATCACTTGAGCGTTTGGACGAATCGTTGTCTGAGTCGAGGTGTGCGAGCTTTTCCATCCAGATGCGGAAGCGCTCCTCGGTCTGACGCTGCATGACGGCAAAGCGCGTCATAGCCTCCTCCAGAACGCTGCCGATGCCGTTCCTGTCCCACGAACTGGTGTCCAGCAGCCCATGAATGTGGGCTCCCACTCTGGAACTCTCCGATGCACGTCTGAAGCCAGCTTTAAAGACATTGAGGCCAAGCCATAAGAAAATACAGTAGCACTTTCATGCTTCGGAGGTGGACTTGTGTATTAAATAGAAAATGAATGTTTTTTTTCTGGTTACGTGCAGATCGACTCTTTCATGCTGATGAACTACGTCATGCAGTTGTACCACTTAAAATTGTGTCCAAGATGTAAAAATGGCTGAAAACATTTCATGTGCTAAGAGATCCCTAAAAGAAGAAAACTGAATGTTTTGGGTGATTGATTCAGTGACTATGGTTTGAAAAATATGTTAACAGGTGAGTCTTTCAACACAAATCCATAAAAGAAAACTTAACTGTTAGAGTCCAATTCAAACATGTCTGTAAAAGTATTTATCAGCCAAAACACTGTCAGGTTCTTAAAGCAACAACGTAGTCATACTAAATCTAATGTAATAAAGTTAAACAATAATTCATTTCAAATTAAATCTCTATGTACAATATTTAAGGTTCTGTATATGATGAAAAATAAAAATACTTGTGAGTAAAACTTTAGCCGAAATGATCGGGCTTAAGTAATCAAAGACATTTCTTCCAATAGCACTATTGATTATTAAATACTGATCTGTGAGCAGTACTTGACAACTCACCAAGATATTTCTCAACCTTGGAAAAACAAAGTGCCAATGTACAGACAGACACTACGATCAGAGTTTTACCTCTTGTGTTTATAAGCGTTGGACATTTCTGTTTCTCAGTCAATGTCGTTTTTAGTCAGAGATGTGTATGCAGTAAGTGATAGACACAAGAGCAGCATAACTCTTTGAAAATGCTACTAAGAACCATGCAAATAACTCAGAAAATATTCATTAAATCTTGTTTGAGCAGAATAAAGCGCATCACCAATTTGAACCTAGAAAATAAAGCTAGCGCGACTGATAAAGACAAAAAAATATATAGTAAATTCCTAGCAGTCTTTCAGGTGATCTAGACATTTGGGGAAAGTCTCTAAAAATATATATACATATACATATATATATAAATATTTGCTCATATCAGTTTAGAGCAGTGGTTGAAAAAATCCATGATTAACGTGTTAAAACTGCAGAAATCACACTGAATGTTAAGGTTAATACCACTTCATGAACTGATCGACACCAACTAGACATCCACAGAATGCAAACTATGAGACAAAGCTCAGACAAAACATGAAAACTAAATTGACATGTGACTAGACATAGATCCTCTAAACAACACTTATGCATTTAAAGACAATGGGAATGACTATAGATGATGAATGAGAAATCAACAAGAAAAGGAAACTAGAAAGTGGTTTGTAAAACAAGCACAAACAAAGCAAGCCTCGTATTCATGTAATAGCACACAATTTTTGTACAACTCAATTTTGTGTTAAGTTGAAATTTAGATTCTGTTTGTTTTAAACTTTATAGCATGCAGGGAGCATGCTAAACTGTGTCAGACTGTTGACCAAATATCACTTATTCTTAAATGCTGCTTGTATTTAATTACAATGTGTATTCTACTGTCTATATTACTGTTAATCATGTGTAGTACTGTGCAATAAGACTATGACAGGATCATTGAAGGTTACCTGGAATATCGGTCTTGATTGTCTTGCTTCCTCCAGAAGTGTCATCGTCATCTGAGGAGCTGGTGCTGGAGTCACATGTGAGCTCACTGTCACTGGTACTGCTGTCCTGCAGCAGGTTATACTTCTTCCGTGCTGCTGCCTCTCGTTTCTGCCTCAGCAGGCGCATACGCTCTTTGTGTTTCTGGCTCCGGTGACCTTTCACTTTTGCCACCTTGCCATTGGTTTGTTTCTCAGGCCCTGCTAGTGCTTCTGACGGCTGGCAGCGGTTCTTCTTTGCAGCCATTGCATTTGGGGGCATCTCACTTTCTGAATGTGACCGCCGAGACTTCCTTCCCCCAGAAGCAGTGGCAGATGTTTGTCCTTTTGCTAGTTGCCCAGGATCATTTGCAGTTTCCATACTGCCCTCTCCATCTTCTCCTACAGGAGGATTAGCACCCTCTTCCCCTGAGGAAAGTGTGTCTGAGTCAGCCAGGTGGCCACTGGATGAAGGAGAGAGCATGCAGGGATTTGAGGAATCACTTTCGTAAATATGACGCGACACAGGTTTCTCACTCCCTGCAGATGAATGCTGGGACTCTGGGGAGTCGCGACGGAGCTCCTTCATCAGGCATGGCATGGAGAGGAGACTTTGCTCACCCTCAGTATTCAAGGGGCTGTCAGCCTCCTTTTCCCTTGGAGGTGAACTGGTACTAGTAGTGGTCTCTGTTTTCAGATGCTCATCTTGTTCTCCTTGAACAGAAGCTGTCGCTGATTGTATTTCATCAAGGCACTCTGGGAGACATTCAGCATCCAGAAATTCCTCTGCCTTCTCTGAATCAGCCATTTTTGTTTCCCAGCTAGTTAAGCCCAGAGCCCAAAGGTCCAGCAAATATGGACCAATGTGCCTGGACAGGAACTCACCTGCTGGAAGAAAGAAAATAAGGAAAGTTACTAAACCATGTTTGAATATGCCAGATAGTTTAGAGCAGATACATCAGGTTAATATTCACTTGAAACAAAGTATGGCTGATATATGCTGTTATTTGTATTGCAAAGGTTTTAAAAGTATTTGTAAAACAGTAAAAAAGAATAAAAATCCAAACTGTGTATCCCTACTTACAGTTTTATTCATGCAAGTGTTCCACTAAATTAAAAATGGCATGCTTTAAATATCATGAAGTAGACTTCTTGTTAGATGTAAAGGAACAAGCATTGATTTTTCAAAAGCCCAACATTTTAGTGTCTACCTGCCACAATATAAGCAGGTAATAGATGTTATTAACAGTAGAAGAGAAACTTGGAAGGCAAATCAAACAAAAAATACAATAAGGCATGTTTGTAAAGTGGTCTTTGAATATTAAATGAATACTTTAACAACAAACTCACACTAAAGTAGCTAACATACTACTATGTACGGTACAGAACTGCTAAGACATAAAACACCAAGTATACCAGCTGTTCCTTTGCATTTGCGACTTCAAAGTCGGCCCAAATTTACCATAATTTCCTCGGTTTTGCAGCGAAACAATAGTGTAATGTCACACCCAAAACTTAATAGTAGATATTTACCTAAAATTCAGCCACCCTAAAATATATATCCACATTATTTTTGACTGAATTTTTAATTAGTTGTGTCTGTGGCTAGCTAAGGCGAACACAACCTTTTGCTGCGTAGTGAAGCTAATCTCGGTCGGTCACAATCACACCCTTCGTAAACTTGGCGATAAGAACACAAGTCGCAGAAACGATAATCAGGTTGCAGGACAGCTGCAATGCAAGATTCTATAAATGGCAGCAGTATCTATCCAGCCAGAGAGCGCAACCCGACAGGATCAAGTCCGCAGCTAACAGCTAAAGGCGATAGCCCACACACAACCAGCGCTCGAGTCGGTTAGGTTTGAACTTACCACAGCGTTAGTTTCTGATTCCTATCACAATGTCGGACTTTTTAACATCTCTTGTATTTTTCAGGCTCTCCGACTTGTGTTGTACAAACAGCACTTGGTTTAATTCACGCTGTTCGTTGACGAAATGAAGAATTTTTAATGTGTTTTTTGACGCAGTCTGCTCGCAGCTTCACGAGCTCTCTTAGCCGTTAGCGGTTAGCTTCGTGTTTATTTAAAATGTCGCTCACAAAGCTACTGTGCAACTTCCGGTTTCCTCGTCAGAGTTTAGCGCACTCTATAGGTCAAATATTAGTACTACAGGTTTTTAAAACTAGATCTAAGACGTAACAAGTACTTTTGATGGTTTTAGAAAATAAATATTAGAATTACTGAGAAATGATATGAGGACAATATTTTGATTTGATTGCACTGATGTCGTTGATAGTTTGTGTTAGATTAATCTTCTGTGTTAATACTTTGCGACTACATTTACATAATAATGGGGTACTTATAGTGATGTTCATACCCATTTTTTAATGTATTCTTGCATCATACAAGCTCATATACAGAAAAAAAACATGGTCCTATTCATTAATGTGGAGGAGGTAGGAGCTAAAATCTGCACTGGGATCAGCCTCTTGGGATATGTTGTTCCTTT
>JAOXNZ010000038.1:11770000-11781751 GCA_028566095.1 Kryptolebias brasiliensis
GCAGTCAGGGCACCTCTGGCTAGCTCATGGAGGGCTGTGCAGCCATCCAAAGAAATGCCTCCCCACACCATGACTGAACCACCATCAAACCGGTCATGCTGGAGGACGTTGATGGCAGCAGAACGTTCTCCACGGTGTCTCCAGACTCTGTCACGTCTGTCACATGCGCTCAGTGTGAACCTGCTTTCATCCGTGAAGAGCACAGGGCGCCAATGGCGAATCTGTCAATTTTGGTGTTCCCTAGCAAACGGCAATCATCTTGCATGGTGTTGGGCTGTAAGCACAGGCCCTATATGTGGATGTCGGGCCCTCATACCAGCCTCATGGAGTCTGTTTCTGACAGTTTGAGTAGAAACATGCACATTAGTGGCCTGCTGGAGGTCATTTTGTAGAGCCCTGGCAGTGGACCTCCTGTTCCTCCTTGCACAAAGGACGAGGTAGCTTTCTGCCAGTTTTGTATGTTTTTGTTGATGAGTGTCCAGATGTTTTCAGACTAAACCATAAATAGGAGAGTGGGAAGAGAGGTGCTGTGCAGTATGTCTGATGCTAAAGGGCATAGAAATGTCATATCTATCAGTTTATTGTGCACTGTTTGAAAAATGTATATGTTTGCAACAAAGGCGAGTAGAGAAAATAAGTGAAATTCTTGTTCTTTATTTTTTTTCATGCTTTAGAACAAGGTAGTAATACATCAGCAGCTGTATTATTGCAGAAAATATACAAACTTTTCTAATAATTCAATAGAACATTTTGACAATTGAATCTCTTTTAGAGACAACTTTTTTATTTTTGCACACAAAGTAGACCTTTGCACACAAGTACGATATGCTATTGTAATAAATCAATGCAAAAGTTCAGTCATATGAGCACCATATAACTATAATATTATAAAGAAGAAAAAGAAGAAGATATAGATGTTGTTTGTGTTTTCCCTCTCTTCTTTCTACCATTCAGGTTTAAGGAAGTCTGTACAGACTTGAATAGCACACTGAAACACTGCCAAGTATTTGCAAGTATAACAGTACAGATAACCTTTTCAGTCAAGAGAATGCTACTTCTGATAGTAGAAGACACCATTCATTAGTTCTGCACCCTGGTGACATAAGAGTTGTGCTTTGTGCCAAACTCCTGCAGAAAGTCACCCAGTTGGACCTCCCAGTCTGCACCGCTTGCTGCTTCCCAACGCAAAGAGAGGTTGTGATAGTAGCACCGAAGGCAAGGCCGTGGTTGTGAATTGATGGCGAAAGGCCGTGTCGGACTAGCACTGGCCCAGGCTGTGCTTGATGATCTCGCGAGACTGCGGCGGGATCCTGTCGGGGAAGAGCACCTGGAACTCCACCACCAAGTCGCCTCGCTGGGACGGGCTCTTGGGCAGAGGCAGGCCTTCACCCCGCAGCCGCCGGACGGCGCCGGGCTTGATAACGTCGCTGCACGGCAGAGGCATCATCCGGTTGTCAAGTGTCGGCACGTTGACTGTGCAGCCGCAGAGCGCCTGGAGACAAGAGGGGAAAGACAAGGTTAGTCCTGCAGGCCTGTCGCTTATGTCCTCAAATGACTAGAATTAAAAAAAAAGCTAAACTGAGAATCTAAAAATGTGCAGTTGCATAACTGATGAATATGTGTTCTTGTGAAAGAACCGAGTTATGCAACAGGGCTACAGATGTTCCAATCACTGCTCTATTTTCTGACTGTGTGTGGGAGTCAAGTGTTTCAGTGACTGATTGGGAGCCAAAGGACGACAGAGGAGCTATTTGAAATGTCAGTCTCTCTGTGACTGCTACCCTGCTAATCTGTGAGTGGGCTGGTTGGTGGAAGTGAGAGGCTGAGACAGAGTGAGCCAAAAAAAAAAAAAAGAAAAGGCTTGTTGAGGCGGAGGAGTCTGCAGCAAGTGTACTGGTTGAGGGTGAAGTGTGATTCGTGGGCGCAGTCAGCAGTAAGAGCTAAATTTAGCTCCTTTTTTTTCTCTCTTTCTCTGCAGGGGCCGCTGAGGTAACTGAGGTGTTGGCAGACTGCTGCTGTTCGGCTTGTGGGGGACTGTCAGCTATTTATGTGCTGCAGGCTGAAATGCCCCCAAAAAGAACAGTATGTTCTGTACTAAAGCAAAAGATTTTAATGTGGGTGATTCTATTTATAGATCAATGTCCCTATCTTTTATAACATGGTTTGCTTGTACCCTGATTGAAAACTCACCTCTTTAAGGGTGATCTGGGCGATGTAGACGATGTTTGAACCATCTCTCTTGTAATTTGGGTGGTCATCGTCCCTGAGAATGAAGGTGATGTCTGCGGGGGGGCTGCTTGGCGTCTCGTCTCCCTCCCTGGGGAAGGTGATCCTGGTTCCCGCTTTCCAGCCCTTCTTCACCACCACATTCAGCACCTTCTCCTCGGTTCGCAGGCTCCGGCCGTCGGGGTTGAGGCGACTGCGGGTGATCTTCACTTGCTTGGTGCAGCCCTGCATCACGTCCTCCAGGGTGACGGGCAGGTCGTGCACCAGGGCTTCAGCCTGTGACCCCCACTGGCCTTTCCGCATGCCCGCCTCGGAGCCGGCAAAGCCGCCCAGGTGGCTGAAGGTAAACTTCCTGAAGGGGTTGAAGAGGTCTTCCTCGCTGTCGCCGTCGCTGCCGAAGAAGATGTCAAAGTGGTCTGAGTTGTGGAAGGAGGAGGAAAAGGTGGCGTGGGTGTCGTTGGGGAAGTTGTTGCGGAAGAGATTGCCTTGGCTTGGTGAGATTCCATTTTTAAGACCTAAAGCAGAAAGAAGAGAAAAAAATGGGGATTCGTTAGAGTTGAAACTCTCATGTTGCTTCCTAAATATTTAATCCTCACAGCTGTCATCATGCACATGTACTGGCTAAATGAAGAGTTTTAGTCATGAACCTCCCACTTATTTAGCTTTTCAGTGAGCAGAATAATCAATGTAGCAACCTACTACAATCAGCCAGATGGCACTTAGATTCAAAGCTATGTAAAAAACAAACCCCAACAGTGTCAGATCTCCCTCTTTCAGCTCACCTTCTTCTCCGAAGTGATCGTAGATGCTCCTCTTTTTGGGATCGGTCAGGATCTCGTAGGCCTCAGCGATCTCCTTGAACTTGTCCTCCGCATCGGCGTCGCTGTTCTTGTCTGGGTGGAACTTGAGAGCCATCTTCCTGTAAGCCTTCTTTATCTCGTCCTCGTTGGACTCGGGGGCAACGCCGAGGACTTTGTAGAAATCTTTGCCCACGGGCTTGATGGACAGGCAGGGTGCGTCCTGCTCCGACTTGGTGCTCTCCTGCAGGAACACAGACAAGCATATTTATGAACATCTCAAGTATTTTGCCTCTCGGTTTATTAATCAATTGAACCTTCCATCTATTATCATTTTAAACAGAACTGCATGGAATTTTTCTTTTAGCATGCAGAAAAGAACTCTCAGCGGGGGACACCCTTATCTCTGTGCCACAGAGTAAATGCTCGAATTTGATAGGCTGATGCTCCACACAACGTGAGAGATGGGGCTAAAACCATGTGAAGGGATACTAAGAGGCAAAAGCCTTCCCCCAACGACTGAGATCCTCTGCATCGATTGGCTGGAGGAGAATCAGCATCTTCAGCATGTGAATGAATCCCACAGATGCCGGTATAGTAGATATAAGTTCGGCCATAGAATTAAATACCACTTTATTTCTAAACTAATGACCAAGCCCAGACGGTTGATGAGTTTAGACATTTTAAGTAGAAATAAAGAAAAATGTACTTACAGCTGATGATGAAGAGCCTGAGCTGTCTCCCCTGTGCATAACCCGCACCTTGCACTTGACATTGCCGTTTTTTTGCTTCACACCGAACTGAGTCCAGATGAGAACCATGATCTGTTTTCTGGTTTTGTCTAAGTTTTCGAAGTGTCGCTGTCCGCTCGCTGTGGTGCTGAAGCCGCTCCTTTGCTCCGTTCTGTCTGCGAGCTCCCCGGCTCTCCGTTAAATACCCGCCCCGCCGCAGCTCCCTCTTCTACGAGCCGCTCGCTCGGCCTGCCCACGCAGCGCCGCGCTCGAGCATTCCCGGGGACCGCCCATTTCCTCGCGCGCGGCAGGGGGATGCCGGTGATGATCGCGCGGATGTTGCAGCCTCCTTCTCCATGTCGAGCCATGCTTCCGGAGTTCTTGCAGGCAGTCACGACACAGAACACCGAGTCCTCTTTCCCTCAGACAGAACAGCAGACCAGACTGTACAGCTGAAAAAAAAAAAAAGAGAAAAGAAAAGTCTGCAGAGACAAACTCCAGACAGATCTATACTCAGAGATGGACATTATGTTCTCACATAATTTGTACTTATATGTGGCACTTATGTATGTGTTTTTTTTCCGCGATAAAAATTTTAAGCTATGATTGAATGTTTACATAACAAGAGCCACACAGCAGGACTGTATATTGCCAGATCCATTACAGATTTAGACTCTTTACTTATGCATTTCTTGAAGGAATGCATATCGCCCACCGCTTTTCAAACCACAGTCAGAACTGCTTTGATCCAGATTTATTTTGCACAATCTGTTAGGGCTTGCAATATAAGTTGAGAATGACTCTGTTACCACCACATCAAATTTTAGCTCAATGTCTTTAAAGTTGATCAAATCGTAGCCATTTTTGTTTTTTTAAGATCAGATGGCTGCAGTGGCCATCTTGAATTGGTTCCGACTCCAAAAGATAATCAGTTGTAGATGCACATCCAATAATTACTTTCTGAGAGTTTCAGTAAAATCCATCCCTTAATCCATGAGATATTTTGCTAACAGACAGACAGGGCTGATGTCAATTGTTAATGGCAAAGTTTTAAACAAGCATCTCATGCAATCAACTAGCTCTCGATCTATGAGTTGGGGATGACTCCCAACTTTACCACACAAACTCTTAGCTCAGTATCTGTAAACCTGCCTGAATTACAACCATTTTTGTGTTTTATAGGGTCACTTACATGTGGGGGCAATCTCGAATGAGATTGCCTCCAAAAGTTAATCAGTTGCAGATGTGAATCCACTGATTCTTTTCTGAGAATTTCATTAAAATTCATTTACTGGTTCATGAGATTTTGATAACAGACAAACGCACACAATAAATTACCAATAAATAGTAACAATGTTTACTGTAGAAAAATACCCTGCAAGAGGTAAAAATCCTGCACTGAAAATGCAAATAAGTATTTTTCAGGACATAGTGCTGATAAACCTTTGGGTCCTATGAGTAATACCTCCTGAGCACTTTATTATAGGAACACAAAGCACCATCACAGTCTGTTGGGCTTTTATAAAACATATGCACTTCCAGGTTTTGTTCATATTCTCAGCTGTAGTGGGTGGTAATTTTCCTCATATTAGTATCCATTAGTGGATTTATTATCAGTTGAACAGGTGTCCCTAACAACAGTGTCAGGTCAGTGTATGTTTATAATACTATGTTAGATTATTAAAAGAGAATTATCATTGCTGAAATGAAGCTAGGACGCAAGGACCTTTGAGATGCCTGACAATGGCGATGAAAGCTGTTTGAAAAATGCTGGGAAAGGAACACGGAGCAGGAAGTACTCTGAGAACGCTGCTTGTGTTTTGTTGCACAATTGCAATCTGAACTGTAACAAGCAAGTGACCAGACTGCTTTAATGTGCAATTTTTGTCCTTTTCAATCTATGAGAGAGGTCGTGAACTTGTGAATTGCTGTGTCTCATCCTGCTTGACCTCATAACACATCTTAATACTTCATAATGCAGAATGAAAACTGCCCTGAGCTGAACTGTTTAAATGTTCCAGTGACCAACATTCTGTCTCTTTGTTTTGCAGCTGAACGAAGCTATTATTGAAGTTTAAAGGGCTGCGGGTGCATGGTGCACTTCAGAACAGGCAGGTAGTTATAAAAATGCAGCCACCCCCGTAGTTCGGGATAATTATGCTGCTGAATGAATGCAAACTAATGCACACAGGCTACTTTTACTTTAGAGCAAACAGATGTGGGAGGAAAGGCAGCTTGATGTTGTATAACTGAATGTGTTCACGACTTGTGATGTTTGGTAAGTGTTGACACTGTAGTCTGTGTGAAATCTGAAGCAGCTGACTGAAAGGTGGATTCAGTTTTGATTTCAAATGAGCTGTCATTTAAAAACTGGAAGCAGGCAGAGATGATAATGTCACTTCAGTCAATCAGATGAGTATTCTGGGATGTCTGGAGCATGAAATTTAACAAGGCATAATTCTCGATGCAATGAACTGTTTCTGAGTTCTGTTAGAATGCAGAATTAAGTAACAGCTTGCAGGTTAAGAAAGCGTGTATTCTTCAGAGGAATCATATCTAACAAACTATAAAACTAGTTTTGGTAGCTTTACATAATACAGCCTGATACATACAGTACCAGGTGGTTCCTTATATGTTCTGGATAAATACCAGATCCATATCGGGCTGTATTAGACTATATTGCTACCTTGGTTTCTAATTTCTCACTCTGCTTCCATCAGATTGTCGTTTTTCTCATAGCAAAAATAAATTCCTATACAAAGAAGACCTTTACTCACTGAAGTTGTTTATTGAGTTTAATCATCATTATATGCTATTTTTTACTGACATTTTCTTAAAAAAAATGATAAAAAATATAAGTTTTGTGTACAATATACAATCCCAATTCTGATGAAGTTGCAACTTTGTGTAAAATGTAAAAACCAACAGAATGCAATAATTTGAAAATCTCATAAACCCGCATTTTATTGGAACATAGTAAGTGTAACACTTAAACTAAAATATTGGACCATTTTTAGGAGAAAATAAAGTCCTTTTGAATTTGGTGGCAGCAACACATCTCAAAAAAGATGTGAAAGGGCCATGTTTACCACCCTCTTCTTTTCCAACAGTATGTAAATGTCCAGGAACTGAGGAGAGCAGCTGCTGAGTTTTTGGAGGAGAATGTTGTCTTATTGTTGTCTGACGTAGGATCCTAGCTGTTCAACAGTCCTGGATCTTTGCTGGATTTTCTGCTTTATGAGGCATCAAATGTTTTCAATTGGTTAAAGGTCTGGACTGCTGTCAGGTTAGTTCAGCACTATGAAGCCATTCTGCTGTAATGGATGCAGTTTGCAGTTTTAGCATTGTCTTGCTGAAATATGCAAGACCTTCTCTGAAAAAGACATTGTCTGGATGGGAGCATATGTTCTAAAACCTGTACAGACCTTTCTGAATTGATGGTGACTTTTCAGATGTTTAAGTGGTCCATCCCATTTAATGCTACTAATACACTGCCATACCATCAGTGAGGCAAGCTTTCGAAATGTACGCTGATAACAAACTTGTCGTCTCCAGATGTTTAAGCTGCCTATGATGTAGGCATTAATGCAGGCTTTTGAACTGTGTGCTGATTACTGTCCAGATGGCCCCTCTCCTCTTTAGTATGGAGGATGTGATGTCTGTGGTTTCTGAAAGTAAATTAGAATTTTGATTTGTATGACCAAAGAACAGTTTTTTATTTTTGCCTCAGGTAATTTTAAACAATCTTTGGCCCAGAGAAGACAACAGGTTGGTGTTCACATATATCTTCTTTGTATGAGAGAGCTTTAAGTAGCTTTTGTGGATGGCACAGTCAACTGTGTTTACAGACAATGATTTGTGGAAGTGTTCCTGAGCCATGCAGTGATGTCCAGAACAGAATCAGACCTGTTTTTAATGCAGTGCAGCCTGAGGGCTGAAGCTCATCCAATATTGACTTTCAGTCTTGTTCTTTGAACACAAAGATTTCTGTAGACTCTTGAAATCTTTTGACTATATTGTGAACTGTAGATGATGAGATATTTAAAGTCTTCCTAATTTCCTGTTGAGAAACATTATTCCGAAATTGTTCAATTTTAGACATATTTTTTCCTAGACGAACAAACCTCTGTCCATCTTTACTTCTGAGAGATTCAGCCTCTCTAAAATGCTCTTTTTATACCCAGTCTTCTTACTGACCTGTTGTCAGTTAACCTCATTATATGGAAAATGCTCCTCCAGCTATTTTTTATTTGTACGACTTTTACATCCTTTTGTTGCCCCGTCACAATTTAAAAAATGTGTTGCTGGCATAAAATTCAAAATTACCTTAATTTTCCAAAGATGGTACAGTTTCTTAATTTATAAATTTGGGTTGTGTAAGCTTCCATTCTCCCACAAAACATTAATCTAGAATTCATGTAAATGATTAAAAGAAGGTAAGTAAAATGTAATATAAAGAAAAACTACTTTGAGTGCATCAAATCTAGCTTATTTACAACACTCTCTCTATGTGTGGGTCATACGCTGATGAAATGGAGCAAGTCATCCATTCCAGTACCTCTGTCACTGCTACTGAAGTCTGTAAATCTATTTGAGGCAGCTCTACACATACTACAGGATTACGACACCGACTGTTGCTGCAGCAGCGGAGCTGAAAAGCGGTGCCACAGGGAGCGTACATACAAGGCAATGCTTCCTCCTCTGTCGAGCTTCCTCCAATCAGGAATGGAGTTTCCTGAGGATTCTCCTTTCGTCTTTCAGGAAACGGAAGACAAATTTGGTTTAAATCTGATGTGCCAGGAGCGTCATACACCAGATAGCAGCTCTTACATTTAGATACTATTCACAGCTCAGGCAGGATGGAGTGAATCAGAGCCAACATTCACTCTCTCTCTCTCCGCCCATGGGAACAGTTTGCCAAGTGTTTAGACTGATTTTTTTTTTTATGCATTCACACTATCTCATTTTTTCTTGCAGAAACACAAAGTGTCCTGTCAGTCTCACAGAAATGAATGCCAGTTAAAGTATCAAGCAGCACTGACACTGTTATTGTTAGCTGTCAAGACGGCTGGCATGCATCCTGTTGTTCTTGTGATGTTTTGCTGTTCTCACACATTCAGTTGTAACTGTAATGAAAAGCTCTATTATCTGTTGGCGCTTTTTGTCTTTTAATTCAAAGTACTTTGGCACTTTTAGGAATTGAATGTAATCTCTGTAACTCTTCAGATTGGTTTGATTTAAAGAGTTTGATATCCATAACATATGAAAGAAGTGTCCCATAGCGGTTTTTTAAGGTGATCTTATGTAACAATAAAACATACCAACAATGAGTCAGAGTTTGAAGGTGTGTAATGAAAGAAATCGAGCTTTAGTTTCATTTTTTATTTTACCATCAGCTGAATGTGAGACTTTAAGGAGCGAGAATAACCAATAAGAATAACGTACAGGGATCTGGACATTTTGATCAAAGACGCAAAACAGCACAGATGAAAAAGGTTAAAGGTCACGCGCACACAAGCAAAACCATTACTGCCACCTCGCCTTTGGTAGAGGGTGAAAAAAAAAGAAAGAATCTGTGAAAGCAATGAGGCATTTCTAAAGATGAAGAACAGGAAGATTGTACAATTACATAGTCAGTTATAGGATCCGGACCCACATAAGCTGTGTTTCAATTGCTGAGGACAAAAGTAAATTCTCTAAGAGTCTCAAACATTGGCAGATGACAGCAGCAGAAAAACAAACCCATAGGAGTACGTCACAGAAATGTAAACACCATACCTAATTTAGACCGCAATGGTTTCAGATTTAATGGAGAATGAACTGAATGTGTTTTGGTGAACAACTAAAATGAACGAACCTTTTGTGAGTGTCCAAAAATATGTTAATCTCATTGTACAAATTCACATTTTGCTTCAGTTATTTATTTATTTATTTTTTTGCTTTCATGTCACCTTTTTTTTGTTTTTAATCTTACTTGGGACACCTGTTGGCCTAAATTTCTAACGGAGACGCCCCATTCTTAACCTATGTCAGTAAAGACACACCGGCTGCTTTTTTTGTAGGCAACTGAAAGGCGAAGGCTCATCCCTTACAGCCCCTCAGCCCTGTCTTGCTCCTGCGTTTTGTGCAGCGAGCGCTTCCTGCAGGTCGTACAGGCGAAGTGATTCACCCTGCTGAGAGCCCACAGCATGGAAACAGGAAAAGGTGACACGGGCCTCATCTCACATCATCCCACTTCCAACACTTATCCTGCCCTTTAGAAGGGCACGCGGATGAATCAACATTGTTTAAAAGGCCACGGGTAGTGGAAGCAACATATTACAAACAGCCAACATGTGATGATTTATGACCTGGCAAAAAAAAAAGAAAGGAGACTTGTTCTCATTCTCAATTCCATCCCCTTCATCTCGTCTCGCACCTTCTCCCTCCTGCTGTACTGCACATCCCACACACGTCTGTAAGTGCAACGGGCTCTTATAGGTTCTCACTGGCTAGACTGTGCGCCAGATGCACGGACAGGAAGGCAAATGGCACAAGAAGATGCATTTGCAAATCTAAACACAGACATAAACCCAGACGGAGCCCTGGCGGCGTGTCACCGCTTGTCCTCTTTTCACACCGACTGGAATCTTTTTGCTCGTCCAAAAAAAAAAAAGAAAAAAGAGAGATAGGCTGTTCTAGGACGAGGAGTCAAAGACAGAGGAAGTTAGATAACAACTGAAAGGGAAATTTGGTGGAAAAGTAACAAAAGTGGAGTGAAAATGATTAATAAAAAATGATTGAATTGAGAGAAGCACAAAAGAAAAATGATAGAAAACAATAGGCCAGATTGGAGTACAGAAGGCAGTGATGGATTATGCCTGGCAGTGAAGAAGGTGTTTTTGCTGGGGGAGCACTATCCAAAATCTCCTCTGCAGCTTCTGCCTCCACTGATGAAACACTGCTGAATTTTAAATCCTCTGCAAAGAACCAATAAGCTAAACTGAGCTCTTCTTAGAGTGTTCATGGGTCTTCCTCTATTACTTGCTTTGAATGAACTGCAAATGACAGAAAATACTTTATTTGTCAGAGAAACTCTTTCATAAAAGTAAAAAAACAGGTACTCGTTTTAAGCCTTTCTGCATTTATTCCCACCAGAAAATCTGATTGCGCTGCAAACAGATTTTTCCTTGAAATGTGCTGCCCTCTGCAGAGAAGAAAATTACCTGCAGGGGAAAAACATTGCTGTGTGGTAAGTGTTCGTCACTACAAAACTAGGCATTTTATGTAACTAATCTGGTTGTGTAAGAGGCAAACTGTGCCTCATTATAATATCTTAACAGCTACACTCCTACAGAGGTAAATGTGAGAACAAAATAATTTCTCAGAATTGCACAGGTTTCCTTATGATCATTTTCCACTTTCTGCTGAACATTTGGGCCTCAATTCTCCAGTGGGGTCTTGTCTTAGCTGCTGCTCCAAGCTTTTCTTTTTTTTAATCCTGAGGCCTTTAGTTGTTTTAGGGAGTGCCGATTTTCCTCGGGGTAGGAGACAGCAGACAGCCTGCAGATGGCTGGGTTCTCTGAGGAAAGGACGAGGAAGATGAGAGTCGACGGGCAGAAAGACCACGTGCAGGCTGGTAATGCAAACTGAGACGGGACGACATTGGAGAGGGGAGCATGACACGCTATATGAGAGGCACCTGCACATGATGAAGAAAGTTTCTAACTTGCCACAGGTGTTAGTTTTTAGGTTGCTCATGTCATGAAATTAAAACATCAATAACATATTTCAACATGAAGGCTGCTGCATACCTACCTAATCAAACTGTTTTGATGAGCGCTAGTATATGTGTTTGCCACATTATTAACATAGAAGACGCTTCCAGTGGCCTGAGTAAATATCCCTGTGGGAAGCAGCTAGAACCCCAAATGTCAAAGAACAACATCCATCCATCCATCCATCCATCCATCCATCCATCCATCCATCCATCCATCCATCCATCCATCCATCCATCC
>JAOXNZ010000038.1:11810363-11825552 GCA_028566095.1 Kryptolebias brasiliensis
CTAGACAGACGGCTAGACGGCTAGCTAGACGGCTATTCTGGAGCACAGAGAGCCCCCCCCCCTCCCCAGACCTCAGCCAGGAGCTCAACAAACTACATCAGTTTGCTCGGCTCACATCACGATGCGGTTGATGAGGTCAGACAGTGAACACAGCATCTGGCTATGAGATAAAACCAAGCCCCAAATGTGTCTGACACTATCCCCTGACTATTTTTATTCACAGTACCGATATGACCGAATCCTGAGACTCTCACACATGATGTCAGCGTCTCATAAAAGATGTAAAAGTCACAAACGATTATAGCACAATTGTAACCCAATGATACTAAAATGAACTGTGTTACTAATGGATGAAGAATAGCCAACATGATGATTTTTTTTTAAAGATAGTAACATCTATCTCTGTGCTGCAAAGAGGGCTGAGAGCAATTTTTATACAACTGTAAAATGTAAAAAAATCAAAACAAACAAACAAACAAACTAAAAGCAGACTGCAATAAATTGCAAATCTCATAAATCTATATTTTAGACACACTGGAACATAATAAACATATCAATTTCCCCAGTTTTAGGAAAAAGTAAGATAATTTTGAATTTGATGGCAGCAACACATCTCAAAAGTTGAGCATCACCTCTTATTTAACAACAGTCTGTCAACATCTGGGAACTGAGGAGAGCAGTTTCTAGAGTTTTTTGGAGAGGAATGTTGTCCCATTATTGTCTGATGTAGGATTCCAGTTTTTCACCAGTCCTGGGTCTTTTTTTCTAGATATTCTTGTTTTATGAGGCATCAAATATTTGGACTGGGTGAGCGATCTGGACTGCAGACAGGTCAGTTCAGACCCTGGCCTCTTCTACTATGAAGCCATGCTGCTGTAATGGATGCAGTTTGTGGTTTTGCATCGTCTTGCTAAAATGTGTAAGGGCTTCTCAGAAACAGACATCATCTGGATGGGAGCACATTTTGTTCTATAACTTGTACTTTCCTGCAGTGATGGTGCCTTTCTAGAGCTGTAATTTGTTTATGCCATTGGCACTAATGTACCCCCATATCATCAGAGAGGCAGGGTCCTGAACTGTGTGTTGGTAGCTGGTAGCCTATGTGGTGCAATAATACAAAACAAATGAAAATGATTTAATATGAAGGCAAGCAAGAAAGACAAAGAATATTCTAGAACCCATAATTTTCTTTCATACGCTGTTAATTCTAATCAAATCCAGCCAAATCAGATATTGTTTTTCTCTTTAAGTTTTTTATGTTTTTGTTCATACTGAACATTTATCTTGATTCACTTATAGTCTGTTAAAGTCACTGTATCTCTGTTTTACTTATGTCTTATGGGTCTTGCTAATAGGTTGGTGGTTAGGTCTTTAAGGATCAAAGTTCAAGCTCACTGGGTTAATTCACAAGATCTGTGAACTTGAACTTACTTGTGAACAGTTTGTTATATTATTGATTTACATTTCTCGTCGGCCCAAACAGGTATGCTGGTGTTTTTTCCTCACATCCTTTAAATGTATTTAGCCATACTTGAGAGAGGTTTGAAATGTGATTCTGTGACAGCTGCTTCTCATTTCAGATGCTGTGGAAGGTCTGGTGAGATTTCAAATTGTGTTTTGTTTTGCTCACAATGCAACAATCCCTCTCCCACTCACACACAAAAAGAGTAAACTCCAGTGCAACAGTGGTACTGAGCAAAATCTTTGAGCTGTCATTTTGAAAATTTCCTTGTAGAGAGAGGAAAAAAAAAAAAGCTAGAATGCTGTTAGAAATACACACCAGCGACTCAATTTTCAATGTCAACACTGTTACCACAGCAGACAGTTTGGTGTTGTCTGGATACAGAAATCTATTCTGACATATAATGATGCGGCTGTCTGTTTCTAGAGACTTATTTACCTGCAGCTTCAACATATTTTAAGATGACAAAAGACTTTCACCTTGTGATTTGAGTCTTTTGTAAGGACCTTGTTTTTCACGATGTTTTGCCACAGAAACTGGAGTTCATTTACTTGATAATCCTGTGACAGAGTGTGCTTTGTAAATTTAGCTTTGTCTTTTTTAATTTTAACAAGGTTTAGCTATCAAGACTTTTTGATTAGAATTAAGAAAAATACTTGCTTTTGAAGTTTGTGCACACATTTTTTTTGATGAGCAGTTATCTTGGTTGCTCAGTGAGATTTCACCAGAGACATTCATGGACAAAAACAGATCCATTCACAGCAAAAACAGACATTTTTCACATCATGAATCTGATTAGTTTAAAACTAATTTTAGACACTTGAAGAACTTATCCAAGTGGATATATTCAGGTAGAACAAACACATATATTTTCAGTACAAAAAGTGCAAATTAATATGTTTTCTAATTTTTTTTTTCTAAATATACTCAGGAAAGATTGAAAAATGTAAAGGCCTAGCATTTCTTGAAGGAATGCATTGCTTATTGCCTACCACCTTTCATGCCAGAGCTTTCGACTATGATTAGCTTGCTTTGAGGAATGAGTGATTTGTAGCCATTTTGGTCAAACCTTCAAAAATAACATTATGCACAATCTCATGTGGTATCATGAGATGTCACACTTAGAATATGTGTTGGAGGTGACTCAGCCACAACCACACCAAATTTGACCTCAATATCTAAAAGAAATGACTGAATTATAGCCTTTTTTTGTGTTTTTTAAGGTCAGTTAGGTGTGGCAACCATCTTGAATTGGGCTGACTCCAAATGTTAATCAGTTGTAGATGGACAGCCAGTGATTACTTTCTACAAGTTTCATTCAAATTTGTCTAGTGGTTTATGAAATATTTTGGTAACAGACACAGGAAGACCCACAGACAGAGGCATAACATGATCATCTGCCTTTGCCTTTTGGCCAAGAGTGATAAAGTAGTGATGTAGATTATGTTAAACAAAATACAGTAGCCTAATAACTAAAGTAATAGTCATATTCACCACATGGAAAAACTCACAAAAAACACTGTACATCAGAGCTCTTCTGTTTGCAGAAAGAAGCCACACACTTTTACAGTCACAGCTGGAGGTCACCATTAGTACGTCTTGCTCCTGCACTAAGTGCTCAAGTGCTCATTACGCTATAAGATTCAGAGTCTTACGAGCCCCGTGCTGTCTTACCTGACGAAGTTATGTAACAGCAGCCAGTCAGCATGTCAGAAGGCTTCATTAAATCTGCAGCATCTTACTCCAAACTTAAAATGTCACTGTTAAACAACCTGAATTTTTTTTTGCATTAGTGCAAGACTGAACCTAGGCCAGAGGATACAAAATATATCCACATCTTGTACAATATTCAGTCTCCAAACTCTTGAGCCCAATTGGTTTCTAATGGTGAATGAAACACTCAGTCTTCCTGAAATCACCTAACACAGCGTAGAAGGCTTGAATAAATGTTTCTGGTCTAAAGTTAAAATTTATTCTGAGCATATGTTCTTAATGAGGCGAGGCACATTCAATTGCTGTTGTAGCTTCAGTCCTTGTCCTTCAGAGATTCAGACTGAAGTTGGTGCAAACGTGTTTTTGTTTGAGATGAATTTTTCAACAGGGCTTTTCATACCTTCAGTGGAAAATAACAAGAAAGAGATGCTTTTGCTGTTATTCATTGCCATGTTGTTTTAATGCCATTCGCCTTACTGAATCTAACCATAAAACTCTGCAAAATTGCTCAAAACAGTCTCGCTTGTGGACGTTGTAACATAAACCTGGGCTTCTTGGAAAAACACGGTTATTTTGCTGGAGGATTGATGAGAGGTGGGAAGACGGTTTCTCAGAATTACCTTAGCTCAGTGAGAGAGCGTAGCATTTCTAAAACAACAGTGCGGTTTCGATGTCTTAGTGAATTACCCGGTATTGTGCAAGGCTACTTAACAAAAGCCCCCACAAAGCCACTGTGTGATTGATGGCTTCACCATGTCTAAACCATGAGTTCACCTTCAGATCATTTCAGAATATACAGCTGCTCTTTCAGTCACACACCATCTGCTTGGTATCATTGATTCATTCCACCCCAGTAAATGTTTCACCTACACACCTCATAGAAAGACATAGCTGTAAATCACCGCTGTAGATACTTGACACCCCAGTCAGTCTTGCAGCTTTGTAAAGCTCTCCTGTTTTCACAGTGACACCTCTGCAGTACCTGTTTCCATTTTAGTTACTTTAGTAGAACTAGAAATGAGTGTCCCCTCTTCAGCCTCAACAGTTATTAGACAGCTTGTCATGACGCTTTCAGAAGTTGAATCCTCCTGATCTTTCCCCATCTTCCTTTATTAGGCTTCATTAGGCTGTCTGTGAAAGTTTTTAAGATCTTTATTGATAGATTTTTGTAAAATCCATATATATATAAAACTATGTTGTGTTGGAGCAGAAACAACAACAAAAAAAATTCTTTATCTCGTGAACTCGAGATAGAGAGCTTTTCAGAAACAATGATGTAGCAGCCTATTTCATATTTAATATTTTATTGTAATATGCTGAAATATTTAAGAACTGAGAAGAAATTGTAAACAGTCTAATAACATTTCTTTGGGTTGAATCTTTAAGGCGGCATCTCATTGGACTGTGACTAGTTAGTGAACAGCATTCATGAGGTAGTGTCCCAAATGACTTGTGACTTTTGCAGGATTTGCAAGAACTTGACGTGAGTCGTAGAGGCGTGCAGTTCTGCCACTCAAAGTTTTGAACATGTGCAAAAAGTCTGTGCAACAACTTTTTTTTGTCAAAACAGTTACAAATAGTTCTCAAGAGCGTTAGATTTGTATTTTGACACCTGCATGGGAGCTGTCCTCTGACACGACATTCGAGACAAATGTCCAGTTCAAAAACTCACGCTGATATTTGATCATATTTATTGAAAAACTAGTCCAAATCTGCCAACCTTCATTTTAAAAGTGTACAGATTAAATCATAAATGCTAGGACGGCTTTTGAGGAGGGTACAGAACTAGACAAAATGGGCAGAGGTGGGCAACATCATGTTGTGTACGACAAAGAATGCTGTTTTACAAGTCATGCACACAAAAAAAAGATTTTCAATAACTGATCACTCAAAATGTGGCCACGTGGCTCGTTGGTCACTTGGTCGCAGATGCTCCAAATTCAGTGAAACTTCAACAGAAAATTCACACATTTTCTTGCGGTTTTCCCACAATTTTCAGAGTCACCAACTAGTCTCCTAACAGCACGTTCTTTCTCTGAATTTTGACATAATGTTAATATAGACATTCTCGCCACCTTGTGGCGTGTCATGGGTGTTTCACTGTTTTTGTTAGCCTAGCATAGAAAGAGAAAAAAATGTAAAAAAATATCTTCTATTTCTTTTTCAGCTGCTTCCTCCTGCAGGGGTATAAGTGAAATAGCACAAAAGATTTGGCAACTGTTTTATGCCGAATGCCCTTCCTGACACAACCTGGGCTTGAACCCACAGCCTCAGGATTACTAGACTGTGGCGCTGACCAAACAGAGATAAAGCATATATCATTTTAAAAAAATATCAAGAAGATCTGAAGAAGCCCACATCCCTTGATTCCTGAACACTCATTATGTTGAATTTCCTTTTAATGAAAAGTTTTTTTTTAAGGCAAAACATATGTAGGATAATCTCAGGAAAGTCGGAAAAGACACACCTACGCAATATTGAGCTTCTTGTGTACGCAGAGCGAACAGCAGCGCATTGTTCTCCACTGAGTCTCATTCCAGGCGCTCCTATTAATTCTTAATACTCCCAGCACACTGAAACCAACCATGTCTGAGTTTTGAAGTTCTGCAGTGCAGTTGGAAACAGCACAGAAACAAAAAAAAAAAGAGGGAAGCGCAAGTTGGGTCATTTGTTCAAACACAATGCAGTTCACGTTCATGTTTGTACCACACTCACCCTGCATGACCGACTGTTGGGAGGAAGAAAGAGCGGCATACATAAAACAGCACGTGGAAGCAATTATTGTTCTTTCCTGGTGTGTAATCAAGCGCAGCAAACGTGATGACACGCACATGTTTGATGTCAGGAAGAAATGAAAAATGCATCACATCATTATACATATATATNNNNGCAGCAAGCTTTGGTTGTTACCTTTAACAGTAGTGTATTTAATATTTAAACTAAATGTAAAAATACAACTACAAAGGCACAGCAATCACCTCTTACATTCATTTTATATTTTTAACCTCCTGAGACCCTGTGTCCTCATACGAGGTCATTGCATTGAAAAAATGCACACCACACAAAAACTTGGGTCTCAGGAGGATAAAAAAATATATAAAATAAGGGGGATTAGTGTTTAATTCGCATGAACGTAATCTACGCCCACGCAATGCAAACAAACTGTTATTTTTGCTTGTGTTGGAGTTTGCTGGTTTCGTCATGTGCATTCAATTATATGTCTCATTTTCGAGTAGGAGTTTGTCAGTCTCTTATACAGAATTATAACCTACTATTTCCCATAATAAGTGGTTCAGCAGGAGGAAATGGGCCACAGCCACATGTGGTAAAGTGGAGTATCTTGAGATGAAATCAGCGGCCATGTTTTAGTGCTGAGGCACAGACGCTGCGCCAGCTCAATGATATTCTTCTGTTACATCCAAACTCTTTGAAACTGAACTTGCTTTTTTTCCCCTCCTGTCTAGCAGCATTGATGTGGGAAGATAATGCATTTCCCAGAAAGACAGATTCGCAGTCCAGGAAATGAACAGAGTTCTTTTGAATTCTGTCTTAGCTGTAGCTCTATCTTCATGGACGGAATTAGAATTTTTTTATTATAACGCAAAATGTTCAGACTCACTTTTATCATCCCAGTCGACGTGTACCTCGAAGTCCACTCTCACACAGGAAAATAACAGCTGGTGTTGAATGTTGCTCTCTGTAGTAATTGTCCCTTTTTTCTGGGAGGATATTACAGGGTTGATAGATTTTAACACAGCCCCCTGTGAAGATGTCACAAAAGATCACAGAAAAACGGTACATAACAGTGTAAGAACACAATGATTTACTGGTCTGTTCCACTTGTGGCCTCTGGCTTCTCTTAAGCAAAGGATGGATGGTTAAAGAGGTACTGAAGCAGGAAATGTCTACTTGTCAAAACTGGCAGCCCGAGGATCCAAATCACTTTCTTTAAATTTGTGAGTGTTTAAGCAGTAGGCTGCATTCTCTAAATGCTTTTCAGTTGTTTTTTTTAGTGTCTGTTTCATTTACATTTATTTAATTTGCTGTTTTCGTTGACAGCTGCTATGGTTTTGTCTGTGGTATTTGGCTGAAAGATTGTCAACAGCAAAATTTTCCTATCCAGAATTGTTTTATCCACACAAGCTCACCGCCTGCAAAGAGAAAATCATGAGCTGGTGGTGAGTAGCAAGTGATGCCAGGGGCCTAGGTAGCTGATTCCCAACATCACAAACTGGTCCTTGGGTCATTTATACAGACAGAGGGGAATAAAATTTGACTTTGGAGTTCAGAAATGGCCACAAAAGAAAAAACTGCATTGTGTGCATAAGATAAAATTAATTTGCACCTCTTGGTTACTGCATCTGCATGTTGTAATTATTTTTTAATGTTCAAGTATATATGTGCACCAAAGTAAATGTATAAACATAGAAGCCGCACAGCAGGTTTGCACACTAAAGAAGGGTTGGTACACAAGCTGCCCTGAAAACATTCTTTGTTTTGAAGGGACTCTTAAAAATGGACATCTTCTTGTCTCTGTCATGCATTTCCATTTTTTACAAATCAAACACAATATCAGTATCTTTTGCCACTCTTGTGTTGCATAGATGAACAATATAAAAGGGCATGAATTAATCAAGCATTAAAGTTCTGAAAAGGTTTGGCTTCATTAGGGCACAGGAAATGCCCACAATAAGTCCTTAAATTAGGTTAAAGTAAATTTGATTTTTAATATTCAACATTTGTGTTTTTCTTCTCACATTATTAAAAATATGTCTTTATTTACCCATGCCCGTATTTAAATAATTATAAGTACTAATAATTTATGAAAGTATTTACATCTTCTGATGGTCTTTCCATTCTAATTTAAAAGGAAACAGTACATTTTTCAGTCAGTAAAATGTAATTAAATATGAGATGTTATAGAAATGTTGATTATAAAAACATTTATGGATGATAAAAGTATGGTTTTAGATTATGTTAAAATATTTCTGTCAAAGTTAAAAATGCTGTTACTCTGGCACCATGCTGATGCTCATGTTTGTGTGTTTTTATAGCAAAACATATCGAGCTGATAAACTTTCAACAGGTCTTCATGGTTCCCACAAGAAGTGTCCTTGTGACTAACACAACATCCTTTCACATTAGCAGTTAATTTTGAGTTAACAGTTTTCATGGTTTTGTCCTTGTTTTTTTTTTTTTTTTTCTTTTACTGAAATACCATCAAGAGAAAAACTTTTCCATCAGGATGCTTTTGTCCACATGAGTCCACCACCTGCAGAAAGAGAAATCATTATTGGGTGTGATGTGTAGTGAGTAGCAAGAAGTGCCAGGGGCCTAGGTGAGCTGATCCCCAACATCACAAACACTTTTGGTCATTGGCAATAAAAGGATCAGGAGTGCGTATGTATGTGTATGTGTGTGTGTGTGTGAGAGAGAGAGAGGTTGAGCATATTCAGTAGTTGGTCTCGCCTTCATACACAGCTTGGGTTTTGGAATGAAACTGAACTTTTTATTACTTTAGAGTTGTCCATAAAAGAGGTATTGGTGTGTGTTAGGATACTCATAAGCCCCCAGCAGAGTACCTCAGTGTTGAAGTTCCTGGTGAACGAGCGAGGCACCCTTCTGTGGCTTTGACCTGCATAGGGAAAGTTTCTGACTTGTTGTGCTTAAGATTAGATTACCCACCCTCTTGGAGTCCATTGTTGTCCCAGGGGACTTCAGCGTCCATGTGGACAATGACAGAGTTACCTGGAGAGAGGCAATTGTGAAAAATGGTCTCCTTGATCTGTATTTGAACAATTTTGCTTGGCATAGATTGTCCATAATGAACACAATGTTCAAGCATAGAGCTATCAACTGGTGGTGAGTTGGAGCCAGCAATCGGGAGGTTGTCAGACAGACCTTGGAAACTCTAACAAGTAATGACAGTGAACTTGGAATGTCTTGTATAGGCCCTTGTTTGGGAGAATTTTTCACACATCCTGGGGAAAGTTGGGGACAATCCAAATAGGTCATGTTCAGAGCCTGTATTGCAAATGCAGCTTCTAGGACAGTGGTGCCCAATCCTGGACTTTGCTGTCCTTAGGATCTTTTGACACAGCTGACATGCACCAGGTTGCGAAGGTAATTAAAAAACTTCTCAGTGGCAGGGCACCAAGGATGGATGAGATTTGCATTGATTTGTTCAAAACTCTGAATATTGTGGGATTGTCCTAGTTGGCACATCTCTTTAATGTTGCAGGGATTTTTTTCAAAAGATGTGATTCTGTTGGTATCTTCAGGATGTGACTTTCAGCATGTTTTGAAGTAATTCAAAGCTGAGTGTGATGTGGCTTAGATTAAAGTCTGCTCCTCTAAATTTAAGACCACGGTTCTCTACAGGAAAAAAGGTGAGTTACTCCCGCTGGGTTGGGGATGAGTATCTACCTCAAGTAGAGTATTTTTAGCTTCACTGTGCCTTGTTCTTGAGTGACAGCAGGATGGAACAAGATATGGATAGATGGATTGGAGCTTTGTCTGCAGTAATGAGGGCTCAGTTCCCATCTGTGGTGGTAAAGCAGGAGCTGAGCCAAAGACAAAGCTCTTGATTAACTGTTCCATCTACCTTCCAATCCTTAACTACGGTCATGAGACATAGATCATGACTAAAAGAATACATTAGCAAGTGAAATGAGTTTTCTCTGTACAGTGTCTGGGCTCAGCCTGAAGATGAGCCTTAGGGTGAGAAGCTATGCCATCTGAGAGGGACTTGGAGTAATTCTTTTTCAAAAAAAAGGAATCAGCATGAGAGTTCAGATGTTCGCCTGCAGATCACCTGCCTTTGAAGGATTTTGGGTGCATCGTGTATGAAGGAGACCCTGGGGCAGACCCAGAACTCACTGGAGGGATTGTATATCCCCTCTGGCCTGAGGATGCTTTTGGGATTGGAGCTGGAGAATAATGCTGCAGGGTAAGGAATTCTGAGATTTCCTCCTGAACCTGTTGCCTCCATAACCCAACTTCCAATAAGAATATACAGATAGATGGGGATGGTTTTTAAACCTTATACAAGCGCCACTAAGTTTTTAGTGAACAGTAAAAATATGCCGAGTTGTAAAGTACTGTTATTTGTCCCTTTAAATGTTCAGTGCAACAAATCTAGGGACATCTAGTGGCAGGAACTGTACATTCTTTTGCAAACTTGGCCCTCACCTATTCACAAATTATGGTGGATATAAACAAACATTACAGGCCTTTTTCAAATTTTGTTTGTGTCTTGTCCCTTCAAGGCTTTTTTTTTTTGGAAACAGGTGTTGCAAAATGGCAGAGTGTTGGGGGGTCTTTAGAAATAATATATGTGCTTTGTGTTAAATACAACTGTTTTTGCCACACGTAATGATACACAAATAAAAAGATATGGTTATCTGGAACTATGAATCAAAGAATGCAGCCATTTTCTTTTGTAGAAATTTAACATTGTATCAATAAAGGCTGATGCCACTCAGAGACAAATAAACATTATTTGGAACAACACTACAAATGTTTTTTGTTCTTTATAATATAAGAAAGTGCAAGAACCTCCATTACTAACTTGCCTTGGAATGTTGTGCTCACATTTGCATGATGCATGTGGTTGCGAATGGAAACCAGGTACTTTGTGTTTGTTTTGCTTGATGTTGCATCGTCAGCTTGGTGTGTCTAGAAGAGGCTTAACAAGCCCAGCAGGACGTCTCGCATCAAACGCTTTGCTAATAGCTGATAAACTCAATGGGCTTGGCCAGGCTGGATGATAAACTGGCATGTTCACGTTCCAGACAGCACAGCAAAAGCCTCAGTGTGCCTTTCAAACCCTCCGCTCAAATTCCAAGGCAAGAATTTTCACGAGATGTTAAGAAAGGTTTCCACTTTATGGGAAAGCAATAAAATGTCAAACTCATGGCAGTTTAAAGCAACAGCTTGTTAAAAAAGGAGGTCTTATGTGAGGTAAACAATGACAAATGCAGATGGAGGGGTGCTGGTGTGATGTCATGGCATTTGTGTTAGACACAAGGAAGAGTCATCACTAGTGGAGACTGTAAATAAACAACACCACAGGCACACACACACACACACATACACACACTCACAGAAAAGGTCATGAGAACAAGCCGACAGTCATTTGCAGTGATTTACCTCACATGGAAACACGAACAAAACTTAAACAGATGTTGTGGTTCATTTACAGGTTGTTAACAGCGACCTGTAAATGAAAAAGTCTTTCATTTTTGTTGCCTATGTCTGCATGCAAATAATCTCCAGACTCCTAAAACCACAAACTAAAAATACATTTTGGCAGGAGCTAAAGCTTACTTCAGCAAATCTTAGTGGTTTGCTGGCTGAAAACGCTTCACTTTCGCCTCATTCGGTAAACGAGATGAGCATGTGTGCCACCGGTATGAGTGTGAAAAAGAAAAGGAATAAAAGTCCTGAGAGGCACATTAAGGTTCTGAGGAGTAAAGTTTAATGGGATCATGACTGCCTTTGTCAGAGGTCAAATATTTCATTGGTTTATGGAACAAAAAGCACAATCAGAGCCATTTGTACAATTCACTTGGCCAACTAAAAGCGTCTACATCGGATTCACCACCAGGGTGGACAAAAACCCAAGAACCTCTTTCAGCAGCTTGGGCATACAGAGGGTCATTATTTTTGACAAATGACAGACGTCTTGCTTTATCAAAGATTTGGGAAATGGCTACCACATATTATCTACCTCATTTAATCAGAACACTCTGTTCCCATCGAAACATTTTCATCTCCCCTTATCAAAAGGATGAATTGTTCTCTTTCTCTCATTTCTCTTGTATCTGAGCAATCCCTTCCCCCTGATTGTGCTGCAGCCTGTTGAGATCAGTGTTACTCTGCAGAAGAGTAATAGTGACCTCAGCCTGACTCTTTGGTCGGCTATCCATCCGCTCCTTGGGCACTACCACATGTACAGTTTGAAAAGAAAGGCTGACAAAAAAGACAGAGTGCTGCTGGATAGACAGAGGTACATACAGGCAGGTCCTATGTTTGCCCCGTTAAAAAGGAAGGAGGCAAATTAGTGTTGGAAAGAGGGTGAACTGTGACCGTATTGGCCAGACAGGAACGCCGGCCTGCAGCCAACATCACAGCGTGCTGGTTGTGGAAGCGGCCAAACGCTTCCCTATGTAGATACTGAAAAGAGAAGAGAGAAAGCAGGAATGAATTATTCAGGCTGCACTAAGTAACCTCTTCAAACTCTCAAGTGGCAAACTTCCAGCATCATTTTGAGGCAATGATGAGAAGTTTCCCTCTGCGGTTTGCCAGGAGAGCTAAATCTCAATTAGTCCCCTTTTACCAAGTTCACAGTTGAGAATTTTTTTTAACTGAGATGTTTTATCTCATCTCCTGCTCTAGTTTGTTGGAGATTGCCCCTCGGTGCTGTGATTAGCCTTGTCACATCAAATATAAGTTAGTCAAAAGCAGGAAACATTCTAGCAAACATGCAGCAAAAAGGAGTTTAAAATAATTTTGGGGCAAATTTCCAACAAAATCTACAGCCAGTTTGGCCACAGACCTCTTTAAAATAGACACTTTAGTCTTGCTTCAATAGATTTTTACCTTCTGCATCTGAAGACTTTGAGCTTTTTACTTTAATAAGACAAAATAAAATGAACAGAAACACCAAAGGTAAAATTCTGGGAAACATATTAAATATTCTCTGTGTTCCAGTGAAGCAAACTGACTGCCTTAGTTTGGATAAAGTTGATGTTACAAAGGGTTTTAATGTCTGAAGTATGAATACCTAAAATTTCTGACGACAAATTTATTTCTTTATTGCTTAAATTTTAATTAAGAGGCAGGACCAATCTTTTATCTACTCGAACACATTACACAATATGTACTTTATGTATGATATAATTATGTCCTCAGTGTAACATATAATTTTCTTTTTTAAATGGGTGAATGTTTATTAAAGTCAACAACACATATTCAGACTGTGGTGTCTGGCATTTTGACTCTGACAGTGTTAACCTCCTGTTTAAACATTAAACGACAAAAGGTGAGTTCATGCAAATGTCTCACCCGACTCCAAGTGTGAGCAGGTGTGAAGCCAGCAGAGAGGGAATGAAGATAAGGAGAACATCAGAGGAGAAGATTCTTCTTTTCATCACTTCTGTCTTCCTGACGCTGAGGGAGCTCTGCTGTTTCGGGTGCTGAAACACAAACTCTCTACACAAAAACAGAAGCAAGCGAGCAGTCAGAGATAAAATATGCCTAAAGATCAAAGACTCAAAGAGGAAAAAAACAAAGACAATGAAAACTGACAATGAGACCAGTCAGAACTTGTGCATGTCAAATAATGTTATTTTAGTACAAGAGATATAATGTGCAAATAAAAATGAGGGTGATTCAACTTCCTAAAAGGCATAATTCATAAAGAAATCTTGAAACTTAAACCAAACAATTACGCTTAAAGTGAATGTCAAATGTTATGTTTTGAAAGTGAAGCAAGTCACTACATTTATTAGTAAAGACAGAACAAAACAAAAGAAATGACAATTTTTATTGTAATAGATGTTTTTTATATACGTAAATACATGGACAGAATTATTCCAGTAAAATAGGTTGTTAATTTTTAACTTTCTTTGCCTAAAATCTTTGTAGACCTGTGAAAACTGTTGAATAGCACTGTTGAATAAAACAGAAATTACTTTGGGGGCATATTTTCAGGCCTACTGGACCAATCCCACACCCACTCCGTGTCCACTCGCCTCTCAGCTTCCTCCTGCATTATACACAAAAACAAAACAAAAAACAATTAGAGATCAGCAGTGAAGAGTTGTGTTATTGTAAAATGGATCATGTCGATTTTTAGAGGATAAAAATGCAAAATAAACTTCAGAATACCATCAGTCTATCTAAAACAAGCATTGTCTCCATAAGTGGATTATTTTTAAACTGTACCGTAGAAGATAGGAAGCATTTGAAAAGTGTTGTTTATTATGTCTGTCTAACAAATACCACCGAATTGAGATGAGGAAGGGGTTCAAAAAATGAATACCTGTATAGTCACACAGTCACTATCCTGCTCACTGGTGGGTCTGGGGGAACCAGTAGACTGAGGAGTTGAGACCTGTGGAGGACTGTGGACATATATGTGTTTATGAAATGGATGGACAGCAGCTTTATAGTTCAACATTTATTGTACTAAACCTAAAATATAAAAAGTCAATACACACATAAAACAAAGGCTTTCAGCATCATCACCTGTCTCTACTCCTCTCACACTCCAGCTGTGCCTCCAGAAGGATCCTCTCTAGCTCCCCCTGCAGGGCGGAGGAGATGCTGTCCTGAGGTCCTGTCAGACTCTCCCTGCGGCTCACAGCTGTGATCAGCTCCTCCAGCTCAACCCAGGAACCTGATGAGGAGACAACACACATGGATTTAAACATAATGACAGCATTAAAAACAACCTCTTAATTAAAGAAGTTATAAAAACTCACCTACATGTAATTCATGTACATTTTGAGGTAGACATATTACAATATTGTCATTTATATCACAATGATAATTTCATGTCAGTGAAAAATGGCCATGTTTGTTTTCCCAATACAGAAGCAGCTGATTATTCACATGGAGTATCATGTTTATTACATGAAAATGTCTTAGTTTGTGCTTCCATCTAACTTTAAACGCCTAAAGACAGTATTATAAATTTAGTAAAATTCATAAACTTTTAAAAATTATTATACCTTTTTAGTTTAGACAGTTAAAAACATGACACATCTAGTGGAATACCTTACCTATTGCAACAACCCACCTATACCTTTCTATCACGTCAGAAAAACTTGTATTTGTAAAAAAATATAACATTCTAATCATTTTTGTTTTCTCTGTGTGACCAACTATAGGACTATTTTTTAAACTGATTTTCTGCATAATGGACAAAATCCTAACTTAATTTTTGGTCCACTTTGTTAAAATTGCTGTTGTTTCCTTGTCATGCTGATTCATTCAAACTGTGTAAA
>JAOXNZ010000038.1:11825652-11836205 GCA_028566095.1 Kryptolebias brasiliensis
CCTAACTTAATTTTTGGTCCACTTTGTTAAAATTGCTGTTGTTTCCTTGTCATGCTGATTCATTCAAACTGTGTAAAGTGTCCTATAATATTACCAAACCCAGCTTTTGTTGCTAAAAATAACCAACTGTATTTTACTAATACACAATTAGCACTTTTATCAAATGAAATGTTATGTTACATGACTACAGTAAGGAACATTAAAGAGAGAAGAGATACGTGGACGAAGTGGCCCATTTGCTTTCTTCTAAAACCCTTCAGAAGTGCGCACTGAATGGAAACATGTGTGCTATTGTGCACCAACGTATGGTGACTCAGAGATGCCACAGATGACCTTAAGCGACCACAGATGACTTGTGAGACTGTGTACTATGAATTCTGGGCTAAGTGACATATCGTGCTAAACATGTGCTTGCAAACAGAAAGAACCAAGAACAGAGGAAAATAATATGTATCCTTCTGTCTATGAGGTTTGAAAACATCAACAGGATACTGTATGAATGAGTCTTACTGAGCAGGAAGGACTTAAGCATGCACGCCGATGTGTGTGGCGTGCACAGGCCCAGAGCTAAACACCAGGGCATTGCTAACTCAGGCTGACAGCATGCCTGCTTACGTAAGATTTTATTTTGGTTTCAGATTAGCCATTCACGCCCTCCCATCCTCCCCTTGTTTCTGGTCCTGCTGCGCTGTTTGTTTCCTTCTGTGACACGGGCAGCATTTCTAAAATATCTCACCTAATCTGCCGATCAAAGTTGCTCTCATTTGATCTCTGTAATCCTCACTGTGCAAAAGTTTGTGACACTGGGATCACACAAACAGCAGCAGAGTGGGGTGACAGCACGAGTGGGCACTGTGCTGCTGGAGGGGGGGCGGGGGTGGGAGGGCAGAGGGAACTGTGCCATTGCCCTAGTTATTTTTTCTACAGAGGAGAGTTACGACATAACTGCGTAGCTGCCCTTCTTATCTGTAGTCATTCTGCAGCACTAAATCAGTTTCTATGGTGCAATCCAGTACTCATCTGTGCTGCTGCTGCCAAATCAGCTTTATGTAATGAGGGCAGGAGCTGGATGGGAGAAGACTCAATGAACTGCAGCACTACAGAGATTCTTTCCCCCCTCATTTTCCCTGGTTATGAGTACCTGGTTAGAAATAATGAGGCTGTGAGATAAGGCTTGTTGGACTTCTTGGTAAAATTTTTGGTTTGCAAGAAAAGAGCCATGTTTGTTCAATGAATGATAAGTGAAAACAATCATACTGGAAGTCAAAAGGCTTTTTCCAAAATTGCAGTGGAAAAAAAAAAAAGATATTTTAACTATGTTGTTAAAGAAATAAGAACCAAATAAGACACATAAAAAATACAAACTTTTCACGTTAGTTACATTAGTTAAAAGTCTTCTATGTTCTCTAAATCTGAGACTAAATGACCACACCTGAAAGGATAAGTTTAGCTGTGGCTGACTTAGTTCTTGCAATTTCCTTTTCTTTTTTTTTGTTTTTTTACCAAAATGCAGACATGAACATATTAAATGTAAAATTCAGGTTGAGTCATTGAGCTGGAAGGTGTTCCTGAGGCATTAAACAATGTTCTCTAGCCAAATCCTGTTACTTTTCCAAGAAATGCAAAACTTAGGATTTTTTTAGTTTCACTACTTTTTTCCTACTCACTGATTTGTTAGATTGAGCCAATAAAAGCTGTTTGGTTTAGGGAATGAAATAGTAACATTTAATGACAAAACAATCATGTTTTGGTGAGAAAAGTACATTTTTATGGCTTAAAATGTAGCTTTTCACAAAATTACACCCAATGTTTTACTATTTGAAGTGAAAAGTTCTTGACAAAACAGGGAAATTCTGGCATTTCAGACCAAGTAAAACAAACTATTGTAAATTTTCATCATTCATCGGCTTATTGAGCACAATGTAGTTGCGTCCCTGTTTGAAAGCTTAAGAAGTAGAAGAACAAATGTGCCAATCTCCGACTGAGAGGGTCTCCATTACAGTGTTTATTTATTATTAAAGCATAGACAGTTTTGTATTTCATGTGTAAAATGTCCTGCCCAGTTTGTATCTCAGTCAAAGCTCCCAGGAAATAAAATAAAAAAACACTGAATAGGATGTATATGCATAATCGTGTTTGAAAATTTCTTATTAATAGTGTTATAATTTATCAAGATATAATACATTTTAACATAAGCTCTCCCTCATGACATTGTTTTTTCAAACTGTCACTGTTTGGCTTCTTATCCACATGTTTTACCCATCATCCTCTGTGCTGAGCCATGTGCAGCCGGCACAGAGGAGCTATAAGTGTCAGGAAATCTCCACATCTTAATTGGCTTACAGAGATCTGAACAGGTGAGTCAGGGAATCCGTTTATACAATGACAGCGGCAACAACAACAACGACAACTGTGAAGGCAGCATGGCCTGTTTTCTGCCTGAGTTTGACAGGAAGTTAATGTCATGTCTCAGATCATAACAGCAGAGGTTGAATGTGTCTGACTGAATGTTATTGTTTACATTGTTTATTTTGATTTATAAAAACAAAATGCTATTCTTAATCTACCTAAAACAAATCTGGGCACACAAAATGGGGAAAACAACAGCCTGGCCCACCATTAGAACTCACCATAAAGTCCCTCCTCTGGTGTTTCCGAACCGGACAGAGACATCCCTGCACGCTGGACAGAAGCTGGAGACGGAGCTCGGAGAGATGCTGACACTGACCGGAGAGGACAAAGAGGTGAAAATGAGTGTCTGTCCTGTAGCAGTCTCCTTCAATCACTCCCGTGTTTGGACCTATGCTGTGAACACTAATCCTCCCTCCACCCCCTCCCCCTCCTTCTCCTCTCCTCTCCTACCTCCCCCCTCTTGTTTCCACATGTCAGCAGGCCGGAGGTAAACAAAACAACCTGAGAACTTAGCAGGTAAAACACTGACCAAACAAACAACACATATTCACTGAAATCAAGGTGAACGACACAGTCCTCACATTTGATTATTTAAAGGTTTCATGGGAAAGTGTTTTTTTACGTAATAAAAGCATCTGAAAATAGAAGCTTGTATTGTTCACTTCAGTTTGAACAACAAAACCAAAACCAAAGCAAGGAAATAGTTTTTTATTTTATTATTTTATTGTAAAATAAACAGACACAGATTCCTGTCACATTTATGTGGAGGATGTGTGTACAGTTTTTAATAACGTCACGCTTGAAATTTGTACTGTTGATTAAAAAAACACTCTTCTGAGGAGAGATTAAGAGGGACTGAAAGTCCCACCTTTACAAATTCCAACTTGTGTCAGGAAAAACCTCATAATGCAACATCCTGCAATCATCAGACAGCAAAAAGTCTGAGGCTATGAAATAAGAAAGAAGCTTTCTGCTCCCTGCTTGGTGATTATCAGGAGAGTCATTGGATAGGCGCCAGCTGCAGCTGAAATTAGAGACTTATCTGAGGGTGGAGTGACATGACCTTCTCCATGACAAGCGGTTTCCAAAAGATGTAAAAACAAACAAACAAACAAACAAAAAATGTTACAATGACCTCTACATAACATGCAAACCTTACAAACTTTAATCTGACAAGTTTTAAATGTTGAAATTGTGTTTACTGCTGTGTCACGTCACACACAGTCTTGGAACTGAAGGGACTATTTGCAGTGCTGTTCTAATTTGTTCTAAATATATATATATATGTCTTAAGATAATGTAGGTTTTTAATGCTGCTCAATAGTTCACAAGATCTTTCATTGTATGTTTTACTTCATAATATGCCAAATATCTTTAATACACACACTAGTTTAAACCTGGAGAGCCAGACTGTTTTTATACATGCGGGGTGAGCTTTTGAATTGTCTTATTAGAAAAAGCAAGGTCTTCCCTAAAAAATACCTCATCAAAAAGGCAGCATATTGCACTAAAAGCTTTATATCTCCAAGGTTCCTTGACATATGTGCAAGTGACTCATACCAATCACCCTGGCCATCAGAATACCACAAGCTTGTCCACTGAACGACTAATCCGATAAACCATATAGTATTAAAATGAAGAAGGAGAAAATCAATTCAGAATAAATTGATAACAGGTTTCATGAATTTCCACAGAAGCTGAGAGAGGACATGCTTAGAATATTTGTTTGCAAATCTGAAAACCAATCAGGATGCTCATTCTGACCTGGATTAACAACTAAATCCACCTAGAATGGACAACTAAGCTTTATATTTGGACTACGGAGCAAGAAGAATATACACTAGCCTATAATAATCCATCCATCTATTATCTTGACCTGCTTCTCCTTTCCAGGTCGAGTGGAGCTGGTGCCTATCTTCAGCAGTCAGCCTGTACTAATGATTTACTAATTTGTGTTTGTTGCTTACCAGGAGAAAGCATGGAACAATGGTCTTCTAAGAAACCTTGGGTCCTGCCATTCATGTGGATGTAACATTGATCTTTTTAGTCCAATTGTGCATCTTGGGGACAAACAAGTCCAACCCACAGAGGTTCCACCTCATAACTTACAAGACAGATTTGTTGTACTGACAGCCTGGTACCACAGGGGACATTCAGAGGTCCAGTGGAGTCCAAACCTATGACAGCCCAGGCCTATTTTAGCAGCAAAAGGAGGATATTTTCAGTAGAAGAGGCATAATGTTATTCCTAATTAGTGTATAGTATGTGTTAGCAGCTCCAGGCAGTAAGGTAGTTCTCAATACTTATATCCTAATTTGTCAATGGTTGATAAAATAATCTCAGACCGAAGCAAAACAACACTATGCACAGAAATTGTCCTCTACGACTCCCACCCATGAAAGTTTTATAATTACAATATACATATGCTGATGTAAATGTGGAGAAAAGCTGATTATTCTCGTGACTAATTGAAGTGGAAATTACTGCGTCTGGCTCCAGTTTAAAATGATTTTCTTCAATGATTAAGTCAGAAAGTTAGAAAAAGCCCACAATGTTTGCTTTGGCCAAACAAAAAAAAAAAAGAGAACCTGATAGCAAAATTTACAGCAAGTTTATAGTAACTTTCTTTTCATCTAATTAAAACTTTAACAGTACATTACACAATACTTCATTTTTTAAGTCTAAGTTTTATTTAGAAACATTTTCATGTAATGTAATTTTTTTGCAGCCCCGCAGTAACTTCACTTCCTTTCCTTATTTGACGATAGGCTGAATAAGATAAAGTATACATTATAATCTTTTTGCTATAGAACTATATAGTGAAGTATTGGTACATCAGTTAAACAGTTTAGCTTTGTATTTAAATGAAAGTACATTTGTTACATTCTGTTACTGCACACACTTTCTTATCAACCATCTGCTTAAACCCGTTCAGGTTCAGTAGGAGCTGAACCCCACCTTTCACCCCCAGTGGGTGAGAGGTGGGGTACACCAGGGACAGGTCTCCTGTCCATAACAAAGCCAACAAAGAAACACACCAGACAGACATCATGCAAATGCTCACACTCACACCTATGGCCAATTTAGAATCACCAAATAATCTCACATGCATGTTTCTGTGCTGTGGGAGGGAACTGGGGTACCTGAGGAAAACCTGCACATGCACACGGGGGAACATGCAAACTCCATCCTATCAAGATTTGAACCTGCAACCTTCGTGCTGTGAAGCAACAATCTAATGACCTACAGCACCATGCAGCCCACTACAATAAGCATTTTAAATTTTTTTTATTTTTTTTTATTTGCAAGATTTCTCAATTCTCAAAGCTTGTTATCAAAAATATATATATTTGAGTATAAAATGACATTTGTGTCCTCTACCTTGACTACCATGATTTAAGGCTGGTGTCAAACTGGAGTCGAAACCACAGTCTTTCATTTTCTAACCCTTGAATGCAGACTTGTTGGCTGATTTACAATTCATTAACAAAAAAACATGCAGCTTCTGTTTCCTGGAATAATGTTCAAAAGGACTAGAAATCACCAGAAATAGTTATCATGAGGAAGTTTAAATCCATTCTAAAGAAAAGAGGAAGTAGTCCTCTTGGCCAATGTACAGTAACTGAAAAAGAGAAAGATTTTTAGTCTCAATCAGACTTCTACCTGGATAAATACAACAATATATCATGGCACTAGCTGGGAATTGTTTGCTAAAAACTTTGAGAACAAACATGTTGTGGTTACCAGAAATGCGTATAGCTAACATTAAACCCTGGGGTTGGGTAATACACACACACCCACACACAAATAAATGCACGCAGTCCTTTTAATCAGGTTTTAGAAACAAACGAGAAAACTATAAATTTTTAGTGGTTACGTAAAGTTTGTTTGTTGTAGAGACAATTATTTCACCAATTACAAACAATTATTTACCATAAAATATATATGGCTTTAGGGTTATTGCAAAAATAGAAACATTTTAAAATAGTGTTTTCTTTCATGTTTGGCAAGCTGTATGGGGGGAAGAATAGCCTTTGATGTGTTCCTTAAAGCAAAGCAGATTAGGATGTTCATGCTGCTTTGTCAGCATCGTGTACCTGAAACTTGTGAGAACTCTGCTCCCAATTTAAATGAACTTCAGATCAAGAGTCTCTTTCACATTCTCCTGTTTGTGTCTGCGTACCTCACGGCCACAGATTATTCTATTCCTGTGACATTTCTTTAGGAAACCTGTCATCCATGACATCAGCAGGACACAGACTTAGTCCTTGAAATCATTTACGAAGCCCAAAGCTAAAAGACACAACACTACACATGCCTGTCTCTGCACACACGACGCTCTTTATCATCAATGTGTTTACCCCTTTATTGCCCATTTGCTAATAATTAACAGTTCAACAAACAAACAACCCTTCAGAATTAACTGCATAAGAAGGGAAAAAATTATTTTTTTTGTTCTTCTCTTGAAAATGTTTTGTGATGCAACATTGCCCAACACTTTATGAACAACATCACCACCTGGTGGAAAGAGTCATTAAAAATCATGTTCTGAGGCGATTTTCTCCACCAGCAGAGCAACCAGAACTGCCACATGCTGTGTTTATCTAAATTAATTAAAGTACGGCTGGTTTAAAGCATCTAAACCACTTTATAACTCCATTTTGAAAAAAGACTTATTGTGGGGCAGTGAAGAAAAGCAGGGATTAAGAATTGTGCCCTTGACTGCACATAGCAGCAGCCAGAACCCTTTCTATTTTCACAGCGTATCCTCTCATCCATTTATTATGTTGCCGAGCAGCATTTCTTTTCTGACCTCCAGCCTCGTCTCGAGACAAGAGGACAAACACAGAGAAGTCATTATTCAGCCTCAAAACAAAGCAGGAAAGGTTCCCTCATCCATTAAAGCAACCTAAGATCTATGACAATGTCCAGGGCATGGCTCAGATCAAAGAAGGGAGATGCCACCTTTACTCAGGTCCTGCAAAAGTCTGGCTGGCCTTGTTCATCCATCATGCTTGAAACTGAGATATCCAAACAATAAAAGCTTTTCGGGTAATAGCCACAGTTAGAGCTCATCGTAAAAAGACACGTCCTCCTCGCCTGCAACCTGGCATTAAGCCGTGATTGATGACTTGATCTGTTTTTCTTTTTTTTTTTTTTTTTACCAGATCTGTTTTAAAGTTCCTATTTTTGTTGCCAGGCAGACACTGGAGGCTGATTAATGAGAGTCGGAGGAAAGTTTCAGTGGTCTTTATGTGATTTTGTAGTCTCAATTATAACAAAATGTGACTGACAATATGCAGTGGATTAGAGTGATAAATAATTAAAGGCCTACCATTTTTTTAAGGAATACATATCACCCACTGCCCTTTTTGTCAGAGTTTTAGACTAAGATCATCTAATGTTCAGAAATTAAGGAATTATATCCATTTTGGTCAAACCTTGAAAATAACATTATGCCTATTTTCATATCTCACTCAGAATATGTGTTGTGACTCTCAGTTACTCCCATATCAAATTTTTGCTGATTTATAGCCATTTTTGGGTTGGCTAATGTTGATTAGCTGTCCCATATTGTATTAGATTAACTCCAAAAGTCAATCAGTTTTAGATGTACATCCAAAGATTACTTTGGGCAAGTTACATGAACACACACAGACACAGGCTAAACGTTACACCATTGTTTGCTTTCACCTTTTGATGGTGGGATAATAAATTCAGTTCATCTCAGGAAGTAAAGCTGAGTGTGACAGCTTTACAGAGGAACAAAATAACTAAATACATCTAGAGTGACTTTAGCCAAACATGTCATCTCTTAAGCAATAATAACAATATACTATCTTATATGTTTCATTTAAACCATTGTTTATTTGTTTGTGTTTTTGCTTTTTTATGTAATTTTGTACTTTGTAATGTAATTTACACATAAATACTCGATAGCTCATGTTTAGTTTCACTGGACAAACAGCTAGCTAGCTGAAAACCTTTTTTAGGTCACTAAAAATGGCTTGACTTTCGTACAACTCCAGTATAACCCCCAGTGGAACAGCTGAGATGGCAGAGAGCTTCAAACGTCAAAATATAATGGTCAATCTACTAAAGAAAAAACACCCAAAACACTGCCAGCGGACTTGCTTTGTTGTCAAGGTCCTCTCTGTAGCCAGCAGGCTCCTCTGCCTGTTTAGACGACTCATGGAGTCTGTCCTCCTCTAATTATCCTGCACTGCTCCATCTGCCGTATCACCGCGCCGACAGCCTCCACCAGCTACAGAGACGCTCACATCACTGTTCTTTCAACTCTCGCAGACATCAGAGTTGATGCAGTTGTGCGACGCCAAACCCTCTTTGCAGCAAATGACCCTGAACACCCCCTTTAGACCACGTGTCACTCGCTTCAGTCCAGCTGAAGTTGCAAATCCTGGGGCCGGATGCACAGTTTTTTTATTTTTAAAGTTCAAATTAAATCCAGAACACAAAGTTAGCATTTAACTATATGAGTAAAATCTCTGAAATGTCTTGAGAATCTGCTAATACAAGTTGACCTGTGACAATGCATCCTAAAAATGATGACCAAGCTACACTTATTTTACCAAGACACAATGCTAACAAATTAATCCAATAATATATAAAACAAACAAAAAAAAGCAACAACTTTATTGTAACTTGTTTATTGCTATTTTATTTACCACTGTTGTTTCAGCTACTTGTATTCAATTGTTTTGTTTTTTTATTTAATGTTTTTCCACATTGTTCTTGGCGCAATGTAATTCTAAATATGTGTATGTTTGTACATACTGTATGTGGGCAGGTATGTATTTGTATTTATTCACCCTTTATTTCCCAGGCATGTCCCAATGACATCCAGCACCTCTTCTTACAGGGAGCTGTATATATATGCATGGTTATAAAAACAGAGTCATGCTAAAGCTTTAAAACAAATAGAATATATATTAAAATCTTTACACTCAAATACAAAATAAAACAAAGCATAGGTTAAAGAAATATCCAAATACATATACACTGTTGGAAAGAAATGTGAAATTTACAGTAAAATATCAGGAGCTGTGCTTGCCAGGATTTCATTGTAAAAACTATGATGACAATATATGACAACATGTTTGTATGTATGCAATGGAAATAGCTGCTTGCTTTCACATGGGAAACCAGAGATCAAATCAAACAGAATTTCTAAATGTTAATATAAAACCACTGTAGACATTTATGAAGCTTTCACTTTTAGTCCACATTTAGTCCAAGTTTTGCCTAGATGTCACATGCTCACATGGACTCTCACACATCTACGTACGAGCCCCGGTCCAGGTAAATGTCGATGTAAGACCAGCATAAAGCGATTATTTCCTGCTTTTTTAGGAACTGGTGGATAGCTTGTGTTCTTAAATAGTGCAGTATCCCTCAAAGTTTTTATTCTATTCTGTCTGATTCATTAGCACAATTTTAACCATAGAAAAAAAGAAAGACCTAGTTTTCTTTCTCATCTCCACAGCCTCCAGGGTGTCATGAGTAGTAAATAAATGTGAGGTTGTAAGAATCTGTTCCCTCAGTTCAAACTGCACGCACAGATTTTCATTACAATTGGTGTCTATGTGCACCCGGTGTTGCACTTGGTTTTGTTTTTTGTTTGTACTGGGAAACAGACAGAAATGCAGCACCAGGAGTGAGATCAGGGTTTAGGGAATCCTCTACAACTTGCAAAATCAGGCTGTAATATTTAAGAACATCAATAGAGTTGTCTGTGTTTTCACCTAAATCACTGTTGACATTTATGACTCGGACATTTATATCTCATTTTAATATCATTCCAAAAGTTAAATTAGAAACTTGCCAGTTTGTATAATTTTGGAAAAAAATATTCTTGTCCTACTTTATTGACTATTCCTAAACATTTATTAAGTTCAGAGTTTAACTTGTTTTGAATGAAATTAGACTATAGTTTCCATAGATTCACTAAACCAAAGGATGAAGCAATGGATTTCGAATCTGTGTGCACAATTTGTTAAACTGAGGAAATGGATTCTTATTATCCCAAGTTTTTTTTCTACCGTAGTGGAACTGTTGAAAAGAGAGCTAGTAGCCACCGATGTAACTAAGTTGGACAGAACCAACTCAAAGCTGAGGGAGGG
>JAOXNZ010000038.1:11837700-11853387 GCA_028566095.1 Kryptolebias brasiliensis
CTTGTCTCTCTGTGTCCCTTGGTTACGCCTCCTGGATCACTTAGTTACCCCTCTCTCCTCCTCCTGCTGTCTCCTTCGTTGCTCTCTGCAGCTGTACATACTCTGCTTTTTAATTAGACCGACTCACATAGCTCCACCTCCCTGTGCCTCCTATACGCTCCATCCACACACACACACAAGCACACACTCCCTCCCTTTTGCTTACAAGGATACAGAAGCTTGCATGGCGACGGGGAGAGGAGGTCATGATGAAGAAATGCAGAAAGAAAACAGGGAGAAGTGAGAGGAGCGTCTGAGAGTATAAACTGCCTGTTTGCTCACTCTTGTCTTCTTGCTCCCCCTCCTGTCCTTTCACTTCCACTCACAGCACAAAACACACAGACAACTAGGTAGGCACAGCGAAGCGCAGAGCTATGAGGGATGGAGAGGAAGGTTCCCACGTGAAAGGCATGAATCCACGGGAGAAGAAGAGGAGGGCAAGATAGAAGGAGACACAACTGGAGAGGAGAGGAGAGGAGAAGCAGAGTTGAGGAGGAGGAGAGGAGCAGATGGACTCAGGAGAGGAAACGACGTGAAGCTTGCCGAGCAGCGGTGACAGAGAGGTGAGGATTAAAGCAAACACGAGGGATAGGAAGAATGGGAGGAAGCAACGTGAAGGAATAACAGAAGAGGAGCGAGCGCTCGTGGGAGAAAGAGAAAAGCACAGAGGGCAGCAAGAACAGGGAGATGTGGTATGTGTGACTCAGTTCTGTGTCCTGATGGAAGATAGTACAGCAATCTACCCAGCAGCCTTCTCTCAGCATCACCATAGAGATAGCAAAGTGAGAATAACCAGACATGAGGACAGATTTGAAAGCAACACATAAGAGTCTGTTTATATTTTTTGTATCATACAAATCACATTATTTTTACCTCTTTATGTGAACTAATCGAGGAAAAAAGGCAGCGTACAGTGTGTCCTTGCATGTGTGAGTAGACTACACGTGCACGCTTACATTTTGTTTATGTTTTTGACAGGTGAGTGTATGAGCACTTATTCATACTGACACTAGAAGTGTGTTCGTGTGCTGGCACTGCACATGAGCTCAGTTTACGTGTGTGAAATCCTGGAGAAATGGATTGCTCGTCTATGGATATTGGGATTTTCTTTACTGCAGGTGTGGGAGTTATTTCCTGAGTATGTGCAGGTTTATGAGAAGCTTTACAGAGTGAGGAGCTCAGATTGCTGTAGCAGTTGATGTAGCTTTGCAGATTCCAGCATCGTTCTTTCATTGCAGATTTGTCATGACTCTTAATGTGTGTGTGTGTATGTGTGTGTGTGGTGGGAAGTGGGTGCTCACAGAAAGTTTGAGAAGGAGGAGGAGGTTCTGACGGAGGGAATACCACCTGTATCTAGGACAAGCTGTTGGGACTACACAAAGACTTCATTTTACAGAGTTTTGTGTGAAATTGTCTGACTTAAGTCATATAAATCTATTTGGACAAGCAGTCTCTCATGTACTTATACACACACCTTTGCTTTGTAATGAAGTTATGTCAGATGTTGCACAAGTCTTTCTTCTTTGTCTCTCACTTTTTCTGCTGCACGGTACCACATCTTTCCCTTTCATCTTATCTCATTAGCTTATCTTTTAAAGGGTCAGCTATCTTCACAGCCAGCACACTTTGCTCATAAATCTGTTGTCTGTCTCCACTTCATATACTCTCTTTTCCCAAGAACAGTCTGTTGTTTTCTGTCATTCCCTGTCTCCACAGTCTATCTGTCTGCTGGCCAGGTGTTTCCATTGAGCTGACACTAAATTGGCTTTAAAGATAACAAACAATGATGTACTCCTGGGATATTAGTGAGGACAAGGACATTGCTTCACAACAGTCCAGCAGAGACTATAACTCTCATAGGAAGTGGATTGTACAATTTCAGTAGCATACTGTTAGACAGTGAACATATCAATGCGACACACTGTTTTGTCTTGTTGCTGACATAGATTTAGCTTCTATGAAATTTTGGGCAATGAGCGAAAACAACAAATACAAACTAGAGCATACACACACTAAAAAGCCAGTGAAACCAGATGATTAGGTTGAATGCTGAGTGCAAGAAAGTAAACAATGTTTGCTTAAGCTTCTTTTACTAGCCAAACTTCCTCAGATTTGCACACAATTGCTTAAGTATGCTTATCACAATCCACTGGCCAACAAATAAGGATTTTATGTTGGGCAGAGAATTTTGGTCAAAAAGGACAGATGGAACAAATCACTTCTGGCACACACACATACTCTAAAAGTTAGAAACCATCCTGGATCGAAACTTGGAAAAAACAGGAGTCCACAATGTTCCATTTGGTAAAAAGAGATTTTCCTGCAATTCTGCAAACTAATGACTTCAAACTAATGACAGAGCAGAAGAAGTTCATTTTGAACAAAACATTTTTATGTAACTATATAAAGTATTTTTAAATTTTAGCGACAAACTCTAAACTTATTTGACAGGTCAGTATTTCTTCATAAAGGATAGAGCTTTGAAAGTACAAGGAAGAAGTAACAAGTGTTGGAGTAGACATGTTTTACCTCAAATCACAATGCCAAATTGAGCAACAAACTTTTTAAAAAGTACTTACACTCAGACAAGACTTTGTTTTTGTTGAGCACCATTGCTGCATTCTTTATTTCTTTTTGTTGTAGCATTTGTTTGTACATGATCAATTAATTTATTGAGCAATTCATATTTTTGTATTTATTCCTAATAATGCATGCAATTCATGTAATGCTGTCAAAAATGGTTGAAAAACTTTTAAAGAAATGCAAAGCAGAAAGACAATTTTTTTTATAAATCTAGTCCCAATTTGACCAGGTAGCCCTTCAAGCTAATTTTTTAAGCCTGTAAGCTGATATAAAGTTTTAGTGCACAACCTGTGGCTGCCCAAAATTGCATTGAGCTGAAGTTGTGAGGCTGTCAAAATTTGATTTTCACTTGTTAAGGGGCTACAATGGTTGTAGAGTGGATGAGTGCTTTGTGTTTTATGAAACCCCAGAAGAAGAAGAAGAAGAGAGCGAGAGAGAGAAAGAAGCCTATATAAAACACAGCATACAACTAAACGAACAGCAGATATAACTTGGATTAAAACACAATAACTCATGAACACATTTACGCTCTTTAACAAGATCCAATAAACACATTGAGGTTACTGAATCAAATGTCAGCTTTTTCATATGAACTAGTTTGGGGGCTTCATTAAAACCGCAGCCAAATGGTTTCTGGGATGGGTTGCTATGGGTAACCCACACAATGGAGAAGAGGTGTGTTGAAGAAAGAGCCAGTATACTTTCTAACACTACCTTCTGAGGGTAATAGTTTTTGTCAGCTGAACCTGAAAGAAACTGCAACTAAAATATTAAGAGCTTTAACTATTGTCTAACAATAATGGTCCCATGTAGACTTCTACCACTTCTAAAATTCCATCCATCCATCCATTTTCTTTACCCGTTTTTCCATTCCGGGTCGCGGGGAGCCGTTGCCTATCTCCAGCAGTCACTTCTAAAATTATTTAATAATAATTGTGGACTTGCTAGTCTTTCAAAGACCTTCACGTGCAAGACTCAAACATGCATCTCCATTCTATATAATAAAAAGCAGGTGAAATGTTGTGACAAGTTTAGAATGGACTGTTGTCTTATTTTCTTCTTATTTTTCAATAATACATTGATGCAGTTGTGAAGAATGCAAAACAAAATATATGCAGGGACAACAAATTCATTGCAATGAAGTAAAAGAAGGTATGGGCTACACTGCAGCAGTAACAGGATAAGATGATTTGTAAAACACATTGAGAAAACAACTGACATCCAGAGGTCAAACGCTTCAGTGCTTTCCCACGGTGCAAGGATTTTAATAGTAATTGTATTTTGATGGGAAAAAACAAGCAAAATTCTCTTTCTGTGTATGTTATTGTATATAAAACTTACTGGAGCAAGTGGATATGGCTCACTGGGATTTGAAAAGGCCAAATCAAACATCTAATAAACAAACTGGTAATAAAAAAAACTGGATCTGACAAGAACAACAATAACTGTGTTCACTGTGTTGTCCCGTAATAAATTTTGTTTCATACGACTGTTTTGAGTGATTTAATTAACTGTTTAGGATCAACAAACTTAACATTTCATCAGGCGTGTGCAGCAACATCCAGTAATGTTTCAAGTTTTGATGCTACTGAGGATGTTAAATTCACTGCATGCATATATGTATCTGTGGTGTTGAATTCTTGTTTTGCCCTTTCTTACATATGCAAATATCTCTGTTTACAGAGAAACCATTGCGTCCACAAAGTCTTACATGTACATTTTTGAATATGCTTGCTGCTTTTATTGTATTAAATAAAGCAAAACACCCCCCTGTGTGGGACTTTGCTGCGCTCTGCTGCACACAATGCTTACCTAACAAAATAGGTGTCTAATGGCAACTCCCAAGGAGCTGTTCTTGAACTGGAGATCTCTTTTGACAAGAGCGCACAAAACCCACAGTGGCGCATTCATCTGCTGTGAGATTTGGCTGTATTGTAAATTTCTGACAGAGTGCAGGTAGAGCTCGCACTCTGCTTGTGTTCAGAAGGCCAATAACTGATCATATAGGTTTTCTTAGTTCCTCTCCGGTACCCCCTTAAATGCCCTGATACGCTGATGCTCCCGATTTACCACTTCACTGAACCCTAACCATGACATTTCCTCTGCTGCCAGGGGTTGTTCCCTCCTGCTTTGCGCTCTGTCCCCATATACCTCTGCTTGTCTGTCTTCCTTCGCCCCGTCTCCCTCTTACTTATTCAGAGTCCTACTCCTCTCAGTTCGCTGTGTGTCTCATAGCATCTCTAAATATAACCATGCATGTCTATCTCTTCTCCTTCCTCTTTCTGCCTCCTCCTCGTCTCAGTCCTGTCTGACAAATTTAAGCATGCCTAGACAATCAGATCTGACATGATTTTACATAGCAATCCAATCCTCGGAATTCTTCCGCCTCCTCGGCACAGAGGGACCCAAAGGTGTGTTATTGTCATGGATAAAATTCTCAACATCCCTTTAGGATCCAGGCTCCAAATATTATTAGATCTGCGCAAGTGGAGTTTTCACTTCTAGTATCCTGAACGCATGAGATACGTTTCCCAGGCACTGCGTGGCTTAGAAAAGGAGGATCAGATGTGACCTTTGCATAATCATCACACACACACAACCATGAAGCTGCACGCACAAGAAAAAAAGATTCATAGTAAAGCCTTCTTCACAGACGTAGACAGGAAGCGAACAGGCTAGAGTAAATCTTAAATAATAACCGCAAAGAGTTATGACCCTTGTTGGCATTATGCTGTTGCACACCCTCGTCCTCTTGCCTGGTGATTTATTTCTTGTCTGCCAATAAAGCTCAACATGGAAATGTCACATGTGGGAAAGGGCTGGCCTCAGCCCCAGGAGTGAGCCCATGCGGCATTAAGAGGGTACGGATTCATTAAACTGTCGGCATAAATTTTGACCCAAGGGTAGTTTGCAGAGCAAGAGGGAGAAACCATGGAGAGGAGGGGGACAAGAGGAGAGATTTTCAACAGACCCAGTGTTGTTGTGGTGAAGGTTAAAAGGAAGCTACAAATGACAGAGGTGAAACGAGAAAAATAGGGCCAGATGGGAGAACGATAGAAAGAAGGTACACTCAGGGTGACACCCCCACTGAATGAGTGAGGGTAATGGTCCTACAGCTCATGGATGAAACTCAAGAAAATCTGTCAGGGTGAAGGTTGAGAGTGCTTTTTATATAAAATGGGCAGGAAGACTGACGACCTGAATGAAATAGGATATTAATGGCAAAAAAACCAGAACTGGAAACACAATTTTATCTGGGGAGAGATGAGAAAGAATATCACTATCAAGTACGGGCTGAGATCAAAGAGGGTACGCATTCAGCTAAAGATAAACCTTTGCTTTTTTTTTTTTTTTTTGCCTCTGCAGTGCAAGATTCAACCTTCCATGCCTGAGAAAATGTGCATCAAATATGATTTCATCTTTGTGATTCATAGTTATGCAGTTCATTTGTAAATACTGCTATGATAAGAAAGTAAAATGAGAAAAAATTTCCATGGTTTGTATCTTAATCCATCATGGTTAATATTCTCCTTGAGGCTCTGTCTGTGTGACTGTAATCATAATTAATCCTAATAACCGTGTTTTTAAAGAGGTTGACGAGAGGTTGTGACAAAAATCCTCCTCATCAGTGCCACAAAAAGAGAAAGCAGGAAAAAAACTAAACAAAACAGTGGATGTAAATAAAAGTGGCAGCCCCTCGGGGATCTCACTCCCTAAATAACCTGGGAGCTGTGAAGGAGTCACTAATTACCCCTCCCACAGAAGATAAGAGTACGTCCAGTCACACTCGCACCTAGAATTAGCGCGCAGGCCTGTCAGTGTCAGGGGCTATCACGAGCAGATAACAAGGAACAAATCCATAGATCCTGTGATTCAGGCGACAGCATCATGCCAGACTGCCACTAGCAAAGACAAGAAGTGGAAGTGATACATACATATTAAAAACAAGCCGCAAAATCAGAGTGACGAGAACATACTACTAACCACAGCATGGCGGACAGACTGTCACAAAGTGACCAGATGAATCAGAGAGGATGTCACCATGGCAGATCATCAGGGACTGATAACAGGGCCTCAGACTGTTAAAACGTAGAGGAAAGGAAAAGTCTGCAAGTCACACACATTCACGGGGAGTATGAAATCAGTCACGTTGTGTTCCCATGAGCTGGAATAACACTGAATTCTGCCGGTGCTGCTACACTAATGCTACTTTTAACAATAGCTAATGAGAGAGAGAAAATCAAACAGACATAAAACATAAGTATCCCCTTCAGAGAATCTGAATAGGTCTTAATTACAATTTCTTTTCACTTGTTTTGGGTGTATATTTTCTCATGTGCTTTTCTTTTGCCACCTCCAACCTTTTACTAGTTTCTTTTAACTAATGCATTCTTCTCTCTGCTGTGTTGGCTTTGTTCTTTTGCATTTTATTGTAGATGCCAATCTTACATCTTCCTCTTTTTCTTGAATACATGATGTTTCAAAAGAAATGCAATAATATACAAACAATAACACACTCGCCTTTTCTTTTTCTGTGTGTGTTTGCCTCTCTTTAGGAGCCCACGCTATCTTAAGCCATGAGAGAATGAGAAACCAACAAAAAGAAATGGAATAAGCCGAAGCCAAATGAAGACTTTCAAAGAACGAGCCCATATGGGAAAGCACTCGAGATCATCCCATTCTTTGGTCGTTCAATCTTCTGTGCAAGTAGGGGACAAAGAAGGTGGAGAAGCAGGGAATACCATGTAGACAAGCCAAAAGATGGACGGGCTGCATTTCTTATCTGTCTGCTTATTTGTGCTTAGCTTCTCTGGCCTCAACAAAACTTCATCAGCATGGAAACTTAAAAAGAAATGGGAATAATAAGAAAGAGTACACAAATTCAGAAAAATATGGACATGTACAATTTTAGGGTATTTGATGATGAATTTGTTTAATTTACTTTATGATTTTAATCTTTATATTTTATGTGCAACTAAAATTAGGGATCCATCTTTCTGTAGAGGTAAGGATTAGTCCAAGGGATCTCATACATTGTTTTTACGTTTTGTCCTGTACCTGTGGATGTGATACTCTTCTATAGTTTCTTCAGGACAATCCTAGCTGTACAATTAAATTGAGCAACAATGAACAATACTATAAAGGGACTGGTATAACCTAAGTACCTTTTGTGATGAAACTGGAAATCATCAATCAATTTTATGGATCTCTAATGCTTTCATTACTATGAACAGATAGTAATGAAGGACCATGTTCTTTGCTGACACATGAACAAAACAAGGCCTTTACTACTGCAAACTGACTGCAGAGCCTGTGGATGTTGGGGGATGGAAAGAAACTAAAAAAATGGTCAGCAAAGAGCCCAATCACTTGCTCACAGGTCAGAGCAACAGCAAGAGCACCTTGGCAGACAAGCTACCAGGGACAATGACTGTACGCTCTGTGCTCCTCAATCGAGACTCTCCAGATATTGAGAGCCGCCTGAAGCGACGCCGCAACCGTACCCATCAGGTTCGCTTTAAAGACCTAGAGGATGGCAGCAGCAGCAGTGGCAACAGTGCAATAGGAGAAAATAATGGCCATCAAAGGCCCGCCACAAACTGCAACAGTCCACATCCTCTTCGCAAACACAGCAACATGTCTCCCAACCCATGGACTAATAGGCTACAGGCTGAGAGTCTACTTGGCCAGACTTCTGTGGTGGGGGCCGTGCGTGAGGACATGGCCAGTACAATAGAAAAGGTGGCAGCTTTTTTAGCACGGGCTCCTCCTCATCCATTGACACCTGGTGCCACACGAAGATGCTGGGCACCACCACAGACTAATTCCCTGACTTTGCCGATGACACGAAGGCCCAGTACAAGCACCAGCACAGCCATCCAGACCTCCCCATGCCTCAAAAAACCCCAGTCTCTCTCATCTACCCACAAAAGTAGCCACAGCATTGGGGACTCAGTTGGTGTTGATGGGGATGATGAACATGACTCTCAAGATGAGTACACTACGCACAACCATGTGTTGCTGCCTGGGTCCAAAGGTCAGTCCAGAGCTCTTGCCCTTGGTGATAAAACTGTGGTAGAACGAAGATCTAAAGCTTTAAGGACAGATAATAAGTCAGCTGCTACTGCAAAAACTTTGAGACACAGCTGCCCACCTTCAGTCCTTCACAGCACTGAGCCGTGTCACTGTTCCTCTGTAACCTGCCGTGACGGCACCAAGCGCCAGGGTAGCAGCACTCCCTCAGTGGTAAGAAGGAGAAAACGCCTAAACAGAACAGCAAGTGATCCTGGAAAGGAAGTTCATTACTGCACCACCCCAACGCAGACTGAAAGCCCCAGTCGATCCCCTCCACCTTTAAATACAAATCTCTGTACCACTCAAGTTCAAACTGAGAGCCCCTCCCCACCTCCAAATTCAAAATACTGCACCGCCCAAAGTCAAACAGAACATCAACATCAGTCTCCATCTTTGAGTGATGAACACTGCACAACTCAAATTCAAACCACCAGTTCTGGTCCAACCCTACCTCCAGACGTTGAGCAGTGTACCACTCAAATACAAACAGACTCTCCCTGTCACACTTCTCCAAATCATGACCCTTGCACTAGACAGATGCAAACTTGTAGCTCTATTGCTTCTCCACCGCTGTCTGAATCACCCATCTCAGCACAAATTCAGTCTGACAACCCTGTATCTCCACCTTTTACTCCAAATACTCCAACCACCAAAATTACTACTGTGCCTTACTGTACTTCTCCTCCGCCTACAAGAGCACCAGTACAAACCCCTAACGACTGCACAAAGCAACCTTGCTCATCTCCTTCCAAGCCAGCTTGTGCCACCCCTCCTCCACCCAGTGCCCTCTCAATTTCATCCTCCACCTCCATACCTATTGTTGCCCAAAACTCTATCCCCTATTATACTGTTGTGTCACCACTAACAATCCCCAGCACAGCTGTTGCCTGTTCTAGTCTTTCCCCAAATGCACCTCAATGCTTACCACAAACTTGCACCTCCCCAATTCCAAATCCAATATCATCCTCTTCTTTAACCTGTTCCACTCTTACCCCAACTATCAGCCCTATTTTAACACCCTCTGACCCAAGCAAACTTTCAACCAGTGTCCCAAATATAACACAACAGCCACCAAGAAATAACATACCCCTCACAAATCTAACACCCTGCACATTTGTGACTCAGACTGCCCTGTCTTGCACCTCCATATCATATTACACAACCACACATCCAGTTGGTCCCCAACCACCTCACCTACATCCAACTCCCCCCTCTTATGCCACACTCATACAAACTGTATCTCATTGTAACATCCCATGTCAAGCACTGCAACATGCCTCCTCTGTTGGTACAGGCATAACCCCCTACTCCTCCCCTATGCCAAAAGTCAAATCTTGCACTTCTCCACCTCCAATTGTGAAAGCCTACGTGTCCACTCTTCAGAATGCTCAATCTTGTGCGACTCCAACTAAAGCTGTTCCTCTGTACTCTTCCACATTTCGTGCTGCGCCACCTTACACCCCCCCCTCTCAGGCTCCCCATAATGCTCAGGATAAGAGGGGCATTCGACTCCCACCTCCTCCTCCTCCACCGCCACCCTACACACCACGGAAAAGCGATCCGCCAGGTCCTGCAGCCCGAACACCGATGCTCAGGGTGGAGAACAAGGCCAGTGAAAAGGATAAAGAGAAGGAAAACGAGAAAAAGGAGGATATTAAATGTACAGACTCACCCAAGCTCTGTGAGAAAGCCAGCTCTCTGAAGCACAGAGCTCAAACGCCGCCAGTTGCTGTGATGAAGGGAGAGAGGCACTCTTCTACTTCCTCCCCTGCCAAGGCCTGTTTTAAACCCAGCTGTCTTAGTTCGGCCCAGGCTCAGCTTGGGGTGCTACACAAAATGCTCTGCTCAGGAGCCAATGCCAGACCCAACACGCCCAACAGTCAACACATGCTCCCTCCAAACCAGCAGGGTTGCTCTGGAGCCAGGGGTTGCTCTGTCTCCGGGGAGCAGTCTACAACTCGACCCCTGACTCCCACCCAAGCTGACACTATAAGACAGGTCCAGGAAATTCTGGGAGGGTTGATGTCAGGGGCCAGGTGTAAACTGGACCCATCACGGGTGACAGAGAAGCTCCTGAGTCCTAATGGTCCTCTGCATGACATACGTAGCCTGCAGAACCAGCTCCAGAGTCTGGAAGGGGTCCTGGAGACGAGTCAGAATACAATAAAAGTTCTGCTGGATGTCATTCAAGACCTTGAAAAAAAGGAAGCAGAGAGAGATGGGTGAGTAATGCAGCCTTCCTTACTGAAGTGGTATGAGAACACTTTTAACCTAAGGTCACGCTAAACTTTTAAAACTACTTGAATTTCAAGCCAATTTGGGGTCAGTCTATTTGAAATGATACAGGTGGAAGGTTAAAAAACTTCCCAGGACATCATTTTTTAAAAAAGTTTAGCAGAGTAAGAAAATACTGTATGACCTAAGATTGGAGTATTGTTCTGTTCTCGACAAATGTGCTCAGGTAGAGATAGCAGTATAGGAAAAGTTTTGTAACTTCTTTCAAGTATTTGGAAAGGAGTTGTTCAGGATTGAATTAATGTGAAAACCCTGGGCCAAAAGAGGAACCAGCATTTAGATGTGTAAATACAAAAGACCAAAACCCACAGGCCAAAGAGCAATAAATCCTTGCCTTACTGGACCTCTAAGCCCAGGGCCAGAAGTAGTATAAAAAGCCATCTGGTCATCTTTACTGTTCGGTATTTTCTCTATTTATACAGACACAAAGATGAAGAGACAGGGGGAGCTAGAGAGAAACAAATTGTTGGACAGTATTAGTTATGACAGTCTGATATATTGGAGTGTTGTAAGGTAAATGTCACCATCACATAAGTGTCTGCTGTTTAATGGAATGACAGGTAATTTTTCCAGAGGAGTTTTGATTTGCTCCAGACATACACACACACACACACCCACACACACACATAGAAATGAGGCATTTAAACAATGTAATTGCAAAATAAACGCTACAAAATAGTCCTCTCTATCTTGGACTGGAGTTGAAAATGGGTTCTTATTGGCATATTATCTTCACCAAGAACTAGGGGGTTGTTGTGCCAAGGTTTTGCTGTGACACAGCTCCTTTATTTATAGCCAATCAAATCCCAAGATTGTAAGTCTTGTAAATACAAAACTATATAGATGGAGCACAATGTATTTTTGGTCAGAATGAGAAGGCAACTGAAATAAACTAAGCTAAAACATCTGAGCGTGTGAGGGTAAGAGAGCGAGAAGAAAACCAGACAGAATGCAGGGAGCCCTCTGTAGTGTTTTTTTAAATTATTATTTTTAAAGAAGTCTCATATCAGTCATACAAGTCTCAGCTCTCGGTACGCTGAAGAATATATGTCACATCATACCACAAGGAGGGTTTCAGGAGCTTTGCTGCACCCATTTTGCAGCAGCTCTTTCGTCTAGCATGTGTGCAGCTTGCATGCAGCGACTGATAGAAATCTGCGTTTGACTGTCGTCGCGTTGGTGGTTTCAGATGCTCCAAGCCTCTTAGTGTAAACCCTTTACCATTCCCATCAAGTCTTTAATTAATCTGCTTCCTACATTGTAAGCTGATTAGTAATTTCTCTCACTTTATCAATCCAAAACAGTACATACATGATGAAGCATGACAACATTCTTGGACAGGAAATGACTCACATGGATGCATCTGCATCTGTGAATCCATGGAAAGACTTGACTGATATCTGGACAGTATAATCAGCGTTAACATCAATGTCAGCACAGTTCTTTGCAAGCATGCCAACATGTGACTAAACGGCCTTCTGTCTTGTAAAGGAACACGTCTTGCCTGCTCCAGTACTAGAATTTCAACTTTGGTCTTATGCATGCAGACTTCACTTTCACTTCATAAGCATTATTTTATGCCTGGAGTGACACAGTGATTCATGGTTTACGTAACAGACTGAGCCTGTTGGAGGGTGTATAGTTCATTAAAAAATGATCAGGGGTGAGTTCAGGGAGGAGATTTGTCTACTCTCAGCGATGTGTATGCCAGAGCATTTTCTCAACAATGGAACTTGAATTTTTCCTTTTACTTGCTTGCACAAACACATGCATACAAAACATGTCTCTTATATCCCTGATATGTCATCGATGTGCTTTTCAATAGAAGACATTCATACAGGACTGGACAGGACATTGAGAACTGTGGGACCTGCAGGGACTGTGCTTGCATCATTTACAGGTATGTTGATCCACGTATGTGTGAATTTTTGCATATTTATCGCCTGCTTTTTGCCACGTGAGTGCTGAGCGCACAGGGCTTTTCTCAGTGCACATTCGTGTGTGTGTGCATCACACTGTCATTTCAAATCACATCAGATTCAGAGGTTCAGTTTTATGGTTTGGTAAGATTGTCATTCTGCTCTGTGTGACAGCACAGCCGGGTGCAGCTCTTTTGAGAATGGCCACTCATTGCCTAAAACCTGCTGCAGGTTTGGTCATTAAACACACTTATTGGACACGCACTAAGACTTATCCCACACATCCTCATCCTGTCAAATTTAACGAGATGAACAGCAGCACAGATGTAAATTGTACCCACTTTTCCTTCCTTTTTCTCTTACTTCACAGATAAACACACAACTACACACATCATTCTGCTCTTAGATTTAAATTTTAATCAGTCTTTAAAAAGATTTTCCCACTTTACACAATAAATGTGAAAACGGAAATATCTAAGTTGTAAAATGTCGAAGAGATCCTGACAGAAAAAGAGGAGGTATAAAAAAGACAGAGATATGAAGGGGGACTTAGTACAAAGCACTACTCTAATTATTAAAACTTTCATGCAAACAGCTTTGAGGTGTTACATTACTCTCATTTTTTCATAAAACTGAAAAAAAAGAAAGAAGCACAACTCAATTAACCAGCCAAAATTCATCATCAGTCTTTCTAATTGTGCGCTGAAGCTGAGAAAATTGGCATGTACACAACTTTGGCTGAGCGCTTACCTACTCAGTCATTTATTATTCATTATTTTGCGCTGGTAATAAGGTGTTTCCCAAAGCTGCAACATATCTTCAACCTCAACTCCATTACAAACAAATGATATTATAGCTGGAGCTTTAGTTACTGTACACCACATAAATGATTCAGCCAAGGCGCTATCTTAATCCGTTTGTTCTCAGTAATTTATTTATGCTGTGTTTGCAAACCTCCTCAATCAGGACGCATGAAAAAAGCAAAAAGACAGTGAGAGAGGACAGGAAGATAGAAAGAAGGCTGAGAAAGGAGAGTGGGAAGATAAAAAGCAAAATGAATGAAGAATCAAAGGGATTGGAGAGAAGAGATTTTGAAATTAAACAGGAAAAGGAACAAACATGAGGATAAAAGGTCCATAAAAAAATGATTTATTCAGTAACTAAATATGATTTTAGCTTGAGATATTACAATTTTAATGCTTTGGAATGTCAGTGTGAAGCTGTTATGGTTGCTCATTTTTAAATACCGTAAAAACTAAACACTATTCCTTTAAGTCTTACTGTGTCAAACTGTGTATGAGGCAGTTTTCAATCACTTTACCTAAAGAGATAGTTCAGATCTTTTGAAGAGGGTTTTTATTTAATTATTTTACAAGCATTTAATTTCTTACCTGTTGAAGTTAGCTCTTTGAATGACCTTAATTTGGAAAAACAGAGTTTAATGCTGTCCAGAGCTAATTGTTTGCGTGAGACCAACAACAAAGTAGACTGCTTTTGTCTTAAAACAACTTCATTCTTTAACATTTGACGACAATTCATGCAAACGCTGTTTGATAAACTTTTACACCACCATCACTTTTGCATTATGTGGTATTCTGGCAAAAAATATGATAACATTCCTGCAAAAGTTGACCCAGGCTGCAACAGTTAGCTAAGTTATTAACACTCTCAAATTTATTTAAGCAACTGTGCAAAACTGATGGCAATGTAAAGGTTTTTAAAACAGTGTTTTAATGAATCACTTTGAAGTTTTTCAAATTGGAGTTTTTTTTTTAATCGACAGCGATCCACTTTGGTTTTGACCCCACTTGTTCTAACAGTTAGCTCATCAGACTGGTCAGAATTAAACTCTGTTTCTCCAAACAGAGGCATCTACAACAGGTAAGATTATATTTGTTCATACCCTATCCCCAGAACATCACTTCAAAAAAATCTGAGCTATATCTTTAATGTTAAACTACATATTGACATACAGTAGCTAGAGTTTTATGATCACTATATCAAGTGAATACATTTCACTCATGTGTGACAAGAGGATTTTCCCGTATTGAGAGGGGGAGGAAATCCTATTTTCTCTCAGCCTTAAAGTTTAGCTGAATTTAAAAATAAAACCTGGCAGCTGTGGATAAAAATGGGAAGATAAAGTGTAGCTTGAAAACCACTGAGTGATGGCGCTGCTGTCAATTAAAAAGCTGCTGAGATGTTGCTCCTAAAATAAATAAAAAAGCATACCTCGTAGCATCATTTACTGTCAATCCACTTGTAAAGCTCAGTGAAGACTTACTAAAATTATTAGATTTTTGCATCAGAATTGACCAGTAACTCACTGAGATTTGACCAGCTCTAATGCAGTATGATTTACTGAGATCAAATTGTGACAGTAAATATTTGTTCTACAATGTGTAGAAAATGGTCACAGCAAAAATGAATGGCTTTACTGATATGGCCATCTAGCAAAGGTTAAAGGTGGAACTTGTACACACAAATGTACATTGATGTATTTTCAGCTCTGGGATGTTCAATTGTTTTAGATCATAGTTTTGATTTCTAATGAAGTTTCTAGAATTGGTAAAAAAAAAGATGTCCACACCTATCTGTCATTTCCTGTAGTTTGGAAGCACCTCAGGTATCTCACCACAGTTTTACTGTGGCGCAAAAGGGAATTAAAAGGGATTTTAATGGCAAAAATCCAATTTAACATATTATTATTAGTATTGAAATCCAGTAAAATCTCACAAAATTGCTGTTTTTTAACCTTTAAACGAGCTTTTAATCT
>JAOXNZ010000038.1:11853487-11868585 GCA_028566095.1 Kryptolebias brasiliensis
TGTGTCCTGTCATGGCATTTCAGCCATACTTTCCATGGCATTTTTAATTGAGAACGGTTGTGTTTTTTTTTTGTGGCTATCTCAGTTTGTTTTTCTCACTTGGAAATATATGAGAGATATGACAGGAAAATTCACCTGGTTGAACTTTACAACTTTCGTACCTAATACTTACTTACTTACTTTACTTTTATTTCAGACACGATATATGATCCATATATAAAACAAACAACAAAAACACAGAGTTAAAAAGGTTTTCTATAGAGGCTCAAACGCCATTGAGTCCATAAAATAGAAAAGTATCTCACAGAGCTTAGTCCAGGGTTGGTCAGTGTAGCGATGATACAGTTTTCAGATTCAGACAGCCTACACATGCATCTATACATGAGCTTACGCAGCACCGCAGGGCAGGTAGGCACACCTGAGTCTACAAACATTTGACTCACACTACTCCATCGAGGTACCCTCAGCAGCCTCCGCATGCCATCATTATATACCACATTCAGTCTATGCATACTGCTCCTTTTATAACGTCTCCCCAGGTGAGCGGTATACATAGGAGTGCAGTAGGCCTTGAAGAGTTTGGCCTTAACAGATAATGTTAGTAGATCCTTCATATTAGACCTTTAACTTGGCTAATATTTAAGCTGGTATGGAAACAACTTTTGGAAGTTCTGGGATTAGAACACATACATTTTTTTGCAGTAGCATATTTCTTCCATCATAACTTTTCCAATTAAAGGCGCTTTTGAAACGTTATTATGCATTTAGTCTTGAGTGGCTTTGACTTTTGGCTTCCAACCTTCCATTATAGTTTTTAATTTAAAAAGTATGTTAACCTTGGGAAGAAAGTGGACTTTCTTCCTGCTCCCTCTCTGCTGGGCTTTAACTTTATTTTCAAAGGCACTCAGTAAAAACACCAACTGTAGCAATAGCAGAGACTCACCTTCTGGTATTGCCATCTTCTAATACCATCAATTTTTATACATTTTTTTATGTTTTCTCTTAAAAGAATAAAATCAGTGAATACTAGTGACTACAGAGTGTAACAGTCTGTACCCAAGACTTATAAATAAGTGTGTTTTTGTTCTGCTCCTTAAGTTTTACTATTTAAAGAAGAATAATGCATGATGTATCTGATGTTTATTATCCAGCTCCAGTGGAACAATAACTGCATATTAATAGGTAAATCCAATTGTGTGGCTGTGCAGAAGTGTTAATAGTGAGTCGAACTGTGATTTGCTCTCTTAGGATTTTTTTCTTTTCTTTTTTCACTAACAGCAAATTTGTTGTATGGAACAAATTACGAAGGTCTAACGAGGAGCTGTTGTGCTTAATCCCTGTGGAGTGAGCAAAGACAGCAGCCTAATCAGATCTGTGCTCTGCTGCTTTATCTCTGCAACTGCCCTGTCTTTGGCTCGATCACGCATTTCACTGGAGTAGTTCAACGGGCCGCTACTCTCAGATGGATTAATGACTCTCTTGACCATAGATTTTCAGCTAAACTTTAAGTCCACTATGAGTTTTTTTCCCCCTTCCTTCATGTATAATCCATCATCGTCTTCACTGAACAACAGATAACCGAGGAAGAAAATAAATAAAGCTGCTGAGGAAGCATTCTTTCTCTCTTCCCTGGTTGCTGACTGTTATCTGTGGCCTCAATTCAGACATATTTCTTTTTATTGACTCACATTTTTTTACATCAGTAATCCCTGTATGTGTTTTATGCCAAGTGCAATGATATGTTATGTGTTTGAGTCCTCCTTGGACTCTCCAAAAACTTTAAAGTTTAGAAAGAAATATTGAGGAGGGTTCAAGCTAAACAACTACACCAGTGATCTTCAACTGAGCCACATTAGTTCCACAAGCTTATTTCATTGGGCTCACGTATAAAGTTATTAATAAATTATGAACAATCTGACGCAGGAAACAGCTGAAACACAGCAGCAAAAGAAGATTATTGATCAATTATGATGTGGCTGCTTATCTCAGTAATAAGTGATAAGAGTTCAGAGATGTCAAGTTTAACTTATGAATAGAGCATATTTTATTATTCTTGGCTTAATGCAGACGTCTATTAGACATCCTCAAAATAACCTCTCGATTAGCCTGGAGATCATTTACAAGTTAGAAAAAGTTAGAATGTTGCGTAAAATGTAAAAAAAAAACAAAAAAAAAACTCAGAAGGCATTGATTTGCAAATCTCATAAACCCAAATTTTATTCACAATGGAACATAGCAAACATATTAAATGTGTAAATTAAGAAGTTGGACCATTTTTTAACATTTATTTAGTAATTTTGAATTTAATGATGGCAACACATCTTTAAAAAGTTGTAACAGGGGCAATAAAAGTAAGTGGTATGAATAAGAAACAGCTGGAGGAGCATTTTTCAACTAAGTAGGTTAATTGGCAGTCAGTAAGAGGACTGAGTATAAAAAGAATCTCTCAGACGTAAAGATAGGCAGAGGTTTACTGTGTTTAAAACAGGTATGATTTTGATATGGACATCACTGCATGGGTTCAGGAACATTTCCACAAATCATTGTCTGTAAACACTGCTGTAACATCCACAAATGTTGGTCAACCTGCTGAGACTCAGGCAAAGAAGAAGCCATATGTGAACACCATCCAGTAATGCCACTGTCTTCTCTGGGCCAAAGCTCATTTAAAATGGGCTGAGGCAAAGAGAAAAGCTGTTCTGTGGTCAGACAAATCAACATTTGAAATAATGTGGAAACTACGAACACCACATCCTCCATCCTCAAGAGGACATGGACCATCCAGCCTGTTAACAGTGCATACTTCAAAGGCCTGCCTCTCTGATGGTATAGAGATGCATTAGTACCTATGGCATGGGCAGCTTCCACAGCTTGAAAAACAAGATCAGTGCAGAACGGTACAAGTTTGAGAACTACATAGATTACGTCTTTTTCAGAGAAGGCCTTGCATATTTCAGCAAGACCATGCTAAACCGCAAACTGGATCCATTACAGCAGCATGGCTTCATAGTTGAAGAGTCTGGGTGCTGAATTGACCTGCCGCCAGCTCCGACGTCTCACCACCAATTGACAACATTTGTCACATCATGAAACAAAAGATCTGGCAAAAAGGACAGCTAGAGTTCTACTTCAGACAGGAATGAGACAACAGACCCCTCCAAAGACTCCAGCAACTGGTCTCCTTCATTTCTAGACGATTACAGTCTGTTGTTAAAAGGAGAGCAGATGCTTCACAGTGGTAAACATGGCCCTATCCCAACTTTATTTGAGATGTGCTGCTGCCATAAAGTTCAAAATTACCTAATTTTTTCCTAAAAGGGTACAATTTCCTAGTTTAAACATTTGATATGTTAACTTTGTTCCATTGTAATTAAAAGATGGGTTTATGGGATTTGCAAATCATTGCATTAAGTTTTTAATAACATTTCAAGCAACGTTCCCTTTTGTTTTTGTCAGAACTGGGGTTGTAGATGTCCTTTTAACCTTATAAAGCACACTGCCTCCTGCTTCTTGTTCATAAAACTAACTCCTAAATTGGTGAATAGCTAGGAGAAATTATTGCAATGCTGCACCAGTCGGTGTTGGGCTAAGTTAATAAGTTTTAATTAATTTAACAGTGATCAATGTTATCAGCCAATATTTTAAGTTAGTTTTCTAAGAAGTTTTAGCTGTCTTCTTAGAAACTCTCTGACCCTTGAGCAAAATTTGTTGACGGCCTCTGACCTGCAGTGACAGCTCATCACTCATATTCTTCACAAATATGAATCAGTGCTTCCCGCCGCAGATCTCCAATGACACGTCACGTCACGTGACAGTCCACAGAATGGGTTGGTGGAGCAGAACAGACTGGAAAATGAGTGCAGAAAAGAACACGGGATGCCTCTGCATCTTAATATTTCCAACCATTCCCCCCCCACCACGCATCCCTCATTTTGTCTTAAGTCTCCCACTATTCCTTTTTGTAACTCTAGTGTGCAGTGAAATATTCATTTGTATTAATAATTAATTGTAGCAGCTCTAAAAGATTTTAAAAAGTAATAATATCAGAGATATCTCTTTGTTGGCTCCCTGCCTCACTGCGTTGCTCACATGTTTAAACATACAAAGGCATAGCATGATTTTCAGAGGGGATTAATTAATTGTGTTCTAAAATATCAGGCCATGGCACATAGCTACACACACACAAAAACTGCTACTTTAGGAGCGAGGAATTGCACATAATGTAAAGTTTGTTGTTTCTTTATCTTCCTCACTGAAACGTCTTCATGCCCAAACCATGACAGTTCCGGCCTCAAGAATATGTTTATTGATTCTGCTGGCATATCTGGCACTGGTGCTCCATATGAGAGCTTTTTTGTTTGTTTATAAGAAATCACTGTGGAATGAGATTGGAGAGGTTGCTGTTGGTGTCAGATATTGCTGCAATTTGTCTGTCTGAGCACCAAATTTCAAAAGAAAACCATGTGTGTATCTCACACACGCCCTTGCATGAGAAGGGGCTGAATATATCAATATAATATATGCAAATATAAGGTGCAACTAGCAGGACTGTGCTGTAGTGAAACTAATTTCTCCTTTTAACGTGACAGCAATTAAATTTGGTGTGTCTTGAGAGTGAATAAGAATTAGATTTGGAATGCTGCTCATCAGACACAGCCTACTCTTTGAATTGAATCATAAGCAAATCTCAATCTGTCTAATTGCTCATTCAATTTAGGTACAGTTTTTTTTTTTTCTGTTTAGCCAATTTAAATTCATAAAACCTTGAATGTGATCTGATAAACCTAATCTACCTGACTGTAAGGTCACATGGTTCCAATCTCGAACCAAATCTCAGCTGGGATCATTTCTGTGTGCAGCTTGCATGTTCTCCTCACGCCAGAGTGACTATTTTATTTTCTTTGCGTTCTAAAACATGCATGTTTTTTAGTTTTATTGTAGATTCTAAATGAACCAGAGGTGTGAGCAGAATATGGTTGGTATGGAGAACGGATTAAATAAAAATCTTTGCTGACTTTCTTTTTTTCTTGAAAACAGTTTGATTATAATGATATGCATCTTTAAAAGAAAGATTTGTATTTTCATTGGCAGCTTCATTACTACATAGTTCAGTTCATGGCGTGCACAAGTTTGATCTTTATTCTAAAAATCTAAAGTTTCAGAAAAAGTTGCAGGCATACAATGATTTGAATGGTATTTCTGTAAAGTTTCAGTCTGGTTTTAAAGCACTTAAATGGTTTAACTATCTATTTATCAGATAGGCGGTTCTCTGTTTAGTTAGGGAAGTATTCCTCAACTGTGATCCCTCTTAAATTGGGGAACCTCAGGGCTTAATTTTAGGCCCCATTCTTTTTTTTCCAGTTAGAGTCTATCTTCAGAAAGCATAACATCACCTTTCACTGTTTTGCTGATGATCGTTAGATCTATTTGTCCATTCCAGCTAACAGTCACACTGCTAATCAAGTTTTACTGAATTGTTATATCAATGTACAAATATGGTGGGTAAAAACATTTCCTAACCTAAACAAAAACTAAACAGAACTCTTTTAATTTGAACAGTCTAATCTCCTAAATGGTTTTGACAGTGCATTACATTTTTGTTGTCACTCCTACTAGAAACCTTGACATTTTTTTGACTGTGCGTTCACATTTGAGCAACAGATAGACAAGCTTTTTAGTAAAGTTAAGGCCTAAGTTCCAATAGGTGACTTTGAGACAGTTTTTCATGCCTTTGTTGGATCTCATTTGGATAGCTGATTACTTTTGGAAGTAATCCCTGATAAAAACAGAGGTGACAGCGCTCTAATCTTTGGAACAGCCTATGTTTGAAAATGAGTTCAGTTCAGACCACCGATCATGTTGAAAATGTTCCGGATAGCTTGGTCCCTCAGATTGTTTGAAACCTGGTTTTCCTTTCCACTTACAATAAACACACCTTTAAAATCTGGAGGTGACTTTTGGTAGTAATCTGCCCTTTGACCCATATATCAAAAGTGTTGGGTTTATTTTTTTAGTTAGGAAATATCATTTAACAGAGTGCTATAATTTCTAATGTTGAGATGGAGGTGGCCACTGATGCTTTCATTTTATTCTACATTGACTTTCCTCAGTTAAACTTCCTTGGACTGTCTGCAGCTCGTCCAAAATGCAGCTGCTAAGCTTCTAACCTGGTCCTCCAAATGCTTTCAAGTCACATCTTTGCAAATCTCTCTGCACTGGCTTCCTTTTTAACACAGAACTCAGTTCAAGATTCTGGTCTGGTCTTTTAAGGCTCTGCATGGTGATGCACCTTCATACATTTCCAAACTTTTACAGCCGTATGTCACCACCACCTGAGGTGATCGGTCGACCCTGAGGTCGACTGATTCTGAGGTTGACTGATCAGGGACTTTTATGTGTCTGTAACTCAAGGCTAAAAACTAAAGATGAATTTGCAGCCATTGCTCCAACACTCATCTGTGGACTCAATAGATGTAGTTAAGAAAAAGGTGAACTTGTCTTTTTAAATTGGCACTTGAGCAGCATTCTATTTTACTTGATTGGATTTTAGCTTATTTTATTACTTTTTTTTTATTTTACCTTGATTTGTTTTATCTTTTGTCTTTTATGCTATTTTAATGTGAAGCACCTTCACATTTTTATTTTGAAAGGTGCTATATATTTCTTTTCTAACTATTTACTTACTTATTTAATTCCCAATTCTAAATATTTCATAACTTCAATAACCCTATTTTAAATCAGATTTCACATGACTTACTGTTCTCGATTGTATAGCCCTATAGATTTAAGTGATTTTCATTGCTGCAGTCTGAGCAGGTCAGTCGTCTCATCTAAGCTATTACCTGTGTGAAACAGTAATTTTTGTTCCGAACTGGTTAAACATTTTCTAAACAGCATGTGGCCTTTTGTGCATCTGTCAGGCTGTGAAAGGCTAAACACTGGAATGTGGAGAAAGAGAACAGACTCTTCTAAAGTGGAGAACCTGAAAGGAATAATGCACAATGTCTCCACTGTCACTCAAGTCGGAGTTAAGAGCTGTGAGACGTTGAGCATGGAGGCCTCACGTACCACTCCTGCCCTCTATAATATGCTTCTGTCTGCTTCCCATTTCCAGAGTACTACCTCTCAGCTTGGACTTTCACTTCCTTTCGTCGGTCCTGAATCACCTTTCTTATGTGGCCCAGAAGGGCAAAGGCAGTTGAATTCGAGTATTCTCCACATGGTTCTAAGACCGTCCTGTAGCCACTGACAGCTCCTTGTTGTTCTGGTTTAATCCGGAGGAATATGCAATTTTACAGGCATCTGAAAGAGGTGATTTTTCCATTAAGATTGCTTGTGTCACTTCCTCCACTTCCCCATCACTCTTCTCCATTTTTCACCGCTGTGAATAGAAATACATTTCACAGCTAAATGGAGATGAGGAGAAGAGGTGCAAACTGGCAGCTTTAGGCGCCGTGTAGAAGCAGCAAGGAAAAATGGGCGAGAGGAGCGCCATAAAAGAGAAAGGGAGAAGGAAAGTTTCCTTTTGTAGTTTCTCACAGCTTTGGTGTATCATTCACGGGTAAATGAACCAGTACCTGGCATGTTTTTGAAGAGTTTACCAAGATCTGAACAAAAAAGTATTCAAATGAGGAGAAATTTGTTGTGTGTCTCAGCTTGAGCACATTTAAATTCAGACATTCACATTCATAGATGAACTCATGTGTTCAGGATTTTTCTGAACCTGAACCTAGCCTCCAGTCTTTCATTAAACATTGACATTTCTCTGCTATTATCATAACAAGAGAATACAATCCTGACTGGAGACAATGAAAAACGAAAAAGAAAACAGAAAAAACAGGAAAAGTGCTTTTGTGGGAAGAAGCAAGGATGGAAAACAAAAAATATGTTCACACCACAGGCAAATGTGGTCTGATCTTCTGATCTTTTTGTCCACATGTGACCCATATCTGATTGAGTCACATATGGTGTGGTAGTAGCTGAGAGTCATTCTCTCAGTTCTTGCAAGATTTCACAGTGTTGCATGAGGTCATGCATATTGACATTTATTACCATATATAACCCTCCACGTTTTCAAGTACAAAATAGAAGTCCAGTTGCTTTGTTGTTTTTTTTTTTTTGTTCTTTTACATTTGCCATGTCCTGGATCATTGAGAATTTATTTCAACATATGATACCAATGTTTGTTTCATGTCATAATGATACTACTGTGATAGGATCAATACATGAGTTTGTTTCTGCTTTCAGTACGTTGCTCCTTTTTCAGAAGTGCAATTTTGTGCCAGAGCAAGAGGGAAGTGGCAAGATCAAATGTAAACATTGTATAAAACAAGTATGTCAGATAATAATTTAGTTGGTTCTGATTGCACAACAACCTTAGAATCGATACACACATGCTAACATGTGTAGCATCCATATTTACTTTCATAAACACAGCCTGCTGCATGTGATGTCACGTCTTTTTTTGTGCACGCCGGTCGCTTCAGGGCTATAAACTGTTCAGACTGGATTTTGATGATGTCACAACTAAAATATCATGTGAAAAAACTATGAATCTGAGCAAAAAAAACTGGAATTGGGAATTAAGGTCTAGAATTCTTCAAAAAATAAAATAAAAAATGCACCACCGCACACCATGCCAGAGATTTAAACTAGAATCATATTATGCTGGGAAGGAGTGGAGTTATTGCCCTTTAGGTTGTAAATGACATTATGCAAGACCTCATGCAATGCTACGAGATCTCGCAAGAACTGAGAGGATTGAGAACTGAGACTCTCAGATACTACCACACCAAATTTAGGTTAGTATTTGTGAAACTGACTGCGTATAGCTATTTTTGTGTTAGCTAAGGTTTATTAGCTGTGGTGGCCATCTTGAATTGGGTTGACTCCAAACGCTAATCAGTTGTAGATGTACATCCAGTGATTACTTTCTGAAAGTTTCATTAAAATCCGTCCAGTGCTTCATAAAATATTTTGCTAATGCTACAGACAAACAAACACATACACACCAACACACACAGGCAAAAGCATTATCGCCTTTTGCCTTCAGCAGCAGGTAATAAACTTGAGGCAGTACAGTTTCACATTGGCAGAGGCTGTATGTGTTAAGGAGATTTATTTGAGAGATGAAATAGCTTTGTAAAATTCGGCAGCCTAATATCTGTGGAAATAATGCCTCTATTCGACTTTTCGGCATTTAATGATGTAGGTCTAAGTTTGGTGTCAGTACAGCAGAGTTTCTGTGTCTGTTTTGAAAAATACTGTGTCCAATTCTGTATCCAGCTTTTCTGTAGAAATGCAAAAGTTCAAGCAAACGATTGGTCCCTCAAGTGTGTTCGTTATTGTTATATAAAGATCTTTAAGTTCCTTGTCAGCTCTGTGCCTTGATTTATTTTTTTCATATTGCTAAAATATTCACATACTCAAAAGCATAGTTTATAGAACAACTGGCAACATTATGAAAGCTATAGCCTTTCAGTTTTGTTAATGTTGTCAACTTATTTTTGCAGTTTATGAAAAATTCCCCATTTCTAATTTTTTGATTACTGCTTTGAGTTTAGGACTTTTTCTTTAAATGTTATGTACTTGGAAGAGCAAATATAGGAGTACAATTTCATCACATTTTGTAAATTTGTTTAGAAAGTGTTTTTGGTTTTAAATAAAAGTCTCTGTTTGTAGGTTGAAGGTGTTGTTCATGTCTATTATCCAGGAGAACTTAGTTCACCCTCCCCCCCCCCATCACTTGCAACAATTTCTACTTATTAGGTTTTACACTTTAACTTGCAAATGCTCCTAATTCATAAATAGGGTCTTTATAAATGCAGATCCCTAACACTCCAAATCATGTATTGTGACCTTACTGTTTGTCTTGTGCTTTGGCTTGACATAACATTTTGTGAAAGGATGGACGTTGCCCTTTTCTTCTGAACCCAATCGTTTGTCATGACATCTTAATGGCATAAAGAGAGACGTGAACAGCTTATAATGTTTGTAAATGACCTGCAAAAAGTGCCAGAAATGGCTATTTAAAGGTTAAGGTTAATTGATGTCTAGAATTAAATACCTTTCAGTGAGGGTTAGAAAAACATTAGGGCTTGCCTGGAATACTCTCCCAGTACGTTTAAACTGAACTGTCTTTCGTTTTTTGGGTACAGCCAGTTTGAGCATCTCAAAAAAGTGTAGCTCTGTCCAACTGCACAAAACTCAGCTTCATTAGGGATAGGGTTGTAATTCTTTGCAGTGTGTTTCAAAGAAACGTTCCTGTGAACGCCAGAAGGCAGGATTTCCCAGGAGAACATTGCATTGCAACAAAAATGAGCAGAGTTACTAACTTTTACCTGCCAGTGTTTAATGTTGTGGCTGATTGGTGTACATTCCAGAGCACAAAGTGAGTCAGCAAAACATTTTTTGAATATATTGCACAAACTGTAACACCCCAGTTTTGTCATTACTGGGTGAAATTCTTGCAGATCTTAGAATGCAAATAAAAACACTTAAACACTGCAACTTGAACACCACTCTGACCCAGCAAAAAGTGTGGATAGATGATAAGAAGGACAGAAGATGATTCTTAGATTTCTTAGATCCCATTCAGGCAAGTAATAGGTATTATTAGTTATGTGTGCAATTGCTGAATGCAGAGATTGTCAGCCTGGATTTTGTGTCTGTGTGTCTGTCGTTTATCACAATATCTCATGAACCACTGGACCAATTTTAATGAAAATCTCAGAAAATCATTGGATATACATCTACAACTGATTAACTTTTGGAGTCACCACAATTTAAGATGGCTGATACAGTCAACTGACCTTTAACACAAAAATGGCAATAATTCAGTTAAATTTACAAATGTCAAGTAAAAATTTGATCTGACGGTTGCTGAGGGTCATTTACAATACATATTCTGAGCGTGACATCTTGCAATTTTGCATGAGATCATGCAAAATGTCATTTTAAAAGTTTGACCAGAACAGCTCTAATTTAGTCTTTTCTCAACATTAAGTCAGTGGGTGATATGCATTCTTTCAAAGAAATGCTAGACCATTTTTTTTACTATTCTTATCAATAACGGCTTCCTAATCTGGTTCATAGCTCACAAGAAATCAATGAGACTATAAAGCTGATATCTTGGTTATTGTTCATCTTTGCAGAAAAATACCCAGAGAGAGAGAGAGAGAGAGATAAATACGAACTGATGGAAAGACAAATAGAGGCAAAATATTTGCTGTTGTTTTCAGTTTAACTTGATACGAGAGGCGTTCGTCTCTCTAAAAACAGATCTGTCAGATTTGTGACTCTGACCTTTTGCTAACAACCGTGTCAGAGCGTTCAGACCTGTATGGATTAAAGTATTTCAGTTTCTTTGTGTGTAGGTGTATGTGTACACGCGCATTTCTTCCCGTGGATGAAGCTGATAATGGAGAAGTGGTTTGTGTGAAACGTGTAAAGGGCAGGGCACGCAATTCTTCTGCAGTAATCCATCTTTACTACAGGGCTGAGCCGTCGAGCAACAGGCGTCTCATCGGGGAGAGGGAGGAAACACACTGTAGGCATCACTCTCATTCATATGAAACTATGGAGAAGAAAGGCTCAGCCAGCAGGAGCATTAGATTTTCACAGCAAGAAAACAAGAAAAACGAAATGAAGGGATTATTTGGTTCATACATTTCTTTTCCATGCATCACTGACAGCAAGAAAAAAAAAAACAACCCTCAGCAGTTTGTAATGTTAGCTGTTTGCATCCGACCATTCACCGGCAATGCGAAACCATAAAATTGTGATATGTCCTTACAAATGTGTATCCATCCACTTGTGAGTTTGTTTATGCGAGGAAATGACAGATATAGGCCTGGGTGCGAAACAGAAGAAGAGGGAGACACACCAAGGAACGAGGGAGAGTGAAAACCCTTGTTCATGCTGTTTGGCAATAATCACTGAGCCGAACTCGTGCCAGCAGCGAGCGCCAGATGGTTCCCATCACCACTGTGCCTTGTCTTTTAAACAGGGAGGGGAGAGCGAGATCTAGAGTGGCGTGTGGAACAGAAAAGCAGTGCCTAATGTGGATGATGTGTCATATAAATACTAATTATGCTGAAATCATATTCACAGCTAAATTAGATCCTTAGAGCTCATCCTCTCTCAATCATCTCCTGTTTAGCACTGCACCTCTGTCATTATCAGAAATAATCAAAGGATGAGATATTAAATGCTGATTGCGAACCTGAAAGTTCTTCCACTTATATTAGTATCCTCCATCTCACTGTGCCAGCGATGACCAAAAGCAATGATCATTGAGATTATTAGGGATAATAAATCTCTTTCTAATGGTTTATTGAGAGTTTTAAATTGCAGGTCTCATTGGCTTTCATTTCTAGCTTAAACATGCTATGTAACAAGAATAAGCTTTTACACCTCCTTGTGTACAGCATGAAACAAGCAAAAAACGAGCAGGAAACAAGCATGAAACGAGCAAAAAAGGAGACATCTTTGCAGCATTTTAGTGTAATCTCTGTGGAACAAGAGCAAAGTGCTTTTTCAGCTCTGAAACATATAATGTGACAAGTTAAAATTTAACATTTTTGGCTGCTAAATTTTTTTTGGTTCCACCCTTCCAAATAAGTCCTCCTACATGAACAACCAAAAAGGTCTCTTGTCTTCACAATCTGTGGACCGAAGTGTTAAGTAGCAAATTCATTTTCTCTGTGAGAGCTTTAATTTTCACTGTTCCAATAATGAACAAGCTTTCGAGATTAAAGAACAGTCATAGGTCAGCGGTGGCTTGGAACAGGAGTGCAGTGCACAGTGGCCATTCACTAATCTAAAGGCTAATGGTTTTTTCCCCTGCTCTCCCGGACCATGTGTCCAAGTGTCAAAACTGAGCCCTACATGGCCCCTGATGCATCCCCTGGTGTGTGGATGTGCATAGAGGAGAGTAATACACTAAATAGTGCTGTATAGCATTGGCAAATAAGATAAGTTACTGTAAAGTGGTTAGAATTGTTTATAAATGCAATTTTATTTTTTGTGTTTTAAATGACAGTGTGGTAGATATTTTGAACCTCATTCACGACTGTGTTTTTATTAGTGTGCAATGACAAACATGTTTTAAATAAAAACAAAGCTTGCAATTAGGCTTTCTCTAAACAGTGAATTTGCAATCTGACATGTTTTACAGTGTAAAGATGAGATGATTAGACTCAAAGTTTGTTGACCTATCTATCTACTCTAACCTCCTTTCTGTGCTGCCATCTAATGTCTTGTCACATTCTGAGCTAAATACACAGAAAAGTGACTAAGTAAACAGGAGGCATGCATATGACAGAAACAAGAACAATAATAAAGAAAATGTTTATTTTTAACAAATTCAAAGCACTACAGAAGCAGGGAATCTGAGAACTAAACTTGAGCAAACAAAAAATCAGATCAAGAAGGGAGATCTAATAGGGAGAAATAATAACAAAAAATGGCAGCAGATCAACTGAAGATCTGATAAGGAAGTGACTGGAAGCAGTATAAATATGGGTATGAGACTGAGCAAGTGGATGTAGTTGAGCGGATGACAAATAGAGAACGGGTGGTGACATGACAACCTGATGTCAAGATAAGGTTTTCTGAGGACATCGAAGGTAAATGACAGCCAAAAGCAGAGTAACTCAAATCCCAAAACGTTAAAGGTAAAATGAAAAGCTCCTAAAGAATTCAAGAATGAATGAAAAAAAAAATCACCAACTAAAGCTGCATAGACAACATCATTAAACATAAAACATTTGTTCAGTTCAGATAACCAAGGGTCAAAACTGATTGAGATTTCTTATAATTACAACTGTTAAAAATAATTAAAAATACCCAATAATATAGTACTATAATATTATTTTCAGGCAAAGCTATTATACAGTGCAAAAGATGACAAAACGGGCTTCCTCAGATAGCTTTATTTTCTCTTTACATCTATTTTGAAGTCTTGAGATTTAACTATTTCTAGCATGTTATTTATTTAGTCAAAAAAATGGCCCAACTGGTGCCCCACAAAGGAGACCAAAGTCATCATCTAACATAAGTAGACCTCTGCACCCCTTGTGACCTAATGCATCATGCAGTTCTGAATATGACTCTTGAGTACCCTCTTGAGAAAACTTTTCAACAGTCTCATGAAGACAGTTTTAATGCGTTAGTCTGTGCGGATGAATGGACGTGAAAGAAATAGGAATGGATAGAAGCTAACTTAGTTATTTTTTCAGGTGGCGAACTGCCATCATGCTGTCACACCTCTCTCTGTCAAATCTCCTGAACAGCCTCTCATCCATCAGAGCCTTCCGCTCCAGCAGCTGTCACTCAATACCTCAGTGGTGCCGAGGATAAAGTAGTATTGTGTGCAACCAGCCATCACGTTTAGCCTTTTTATTCACTTCAGCTGACTCACTGAACTGTGGCTTTGTCTTTGTAATATTGAGACAAATAATGGAGCGACTTTTGCAATAAACAGGAAAGCCGTGCAGGGCTTTTGTTTGCATCACTGCTGAGCTCTGGATGAATATCGATTGTGGGCGGGTGCTGAAGGAAAATCCTGGCTTGAATGTTAGGACAGACTGGGTAAGCACACCTCATCACATATGCTGCACTAAATTTGGCCCGCTAACAGCCCCGGGAGGCTGAACAGTAAATTTTGGACCAATTTTCTCATTAACAGCCCTCAGCTCAACACAAATCTACACTGATTTCTGTTTAACTGCTCCTAGACGCCGAAGCTGTTCAGACTTACTCTGAGCACAACTAAATTGAAATGACGTGTTTTGCAGCTCGTGGCTCACAGCAGCTGGGACTGGGTCAAAGTTTGCTGCTCAGCAGTCCAGAAACAGTGCTGTATAGGCAAACTGAAGACATGTGAAGGATTTACTGATGAAGCCTGACTCCTCCTGTTTCTTTTACCAAACAAATGATTGGATTATGTGTTTGATTTCCCATTTTTCATAGAAAAAAAAGGATTATTTTAAAGGAGGAGTTGTTCCTAATGCTTGAAGACTATTGGGACAGTTAAAACCCGCTATAGTCTACTTGCTCCAAAAAAAATAAAAAAATACAACTAGAAACTGAAGAAA
>JAOXNZ010000038.1:11868685-11890091 GCA_028566095.1 Kryptolebias brasiliensis
CTGCTGGGCCTGCTGGTGGGCGTGGCCACCCTGGTGGGCATGGCGGAGCTGTCCGAGGACCCGTCGCGCTCCGTCTGAAAAATCATCTTATACTGATAAGGGTTGGTAAATGGTATTATGTGCCATTTCATGCAAGATTTTGTGAGACGTGTTAGTTCTCCAAGTATCTGTTTTTAGTTTCTGTCAGCTACCACCACATTGGATTTTAGCTCTATATCTGTAAAAAATGACTGAATTATGAATTATACCCAATTATTTGGTGCCCAAAGTTGATTAGCTATGGTGGACATCCTAATTTAGGGTGATTCCAGAAGGTAATCAGTTGAATTCCACTAAAACATGTCTATTAGTTCATGAAATACTTTGCTAACAGATGAACAGGGTTGGTGCCAACAGTTAATGACAAAGTTTTAAGCAAAAATATTGCACAATGGATAGTGCTTGGAGCATGTATTGGGGATGATGCTCATCTACTACCACAACAAATTTTTGATAAATATCTGTAAAACTGGTTGAGTTAGAAACATTTTGTGTTTGCTAAGGTCAGTTATCTATGGTGACCATTATGAATGGGATATATGAGATACTTTGCTAATGCTACAGTCGAACACACAAACATAGGCAAAAATGTTATCGCCCTTTCACTTTTAGCAGTGGGTAATAATTAACTATTAAGCAGATGAGTTTCCAGAATCAGGATATCTATTTGTTTTTTTATCTGAAGAGCAAGCCTTTCTGGAACTGACTTTTTTTTTTTTGGCTTTTTATAGCTCTTTAGCTAGGTGAAAGCCCCAGTCAATGAAGTAGATTTAGGTGCTTAAACCAAGCAATGAGTAAATGTGAAACTGAGGTTTTGAAACAACAAAGAGTGTAGAAAGTTTTAGGTCCGGCAGAAGACAAACTGCTCTCTTGGACATTCATTGATTGTTACTCCACTGCCTTCCCCAAACCCTTTAAAGGAATTTTTGACTTGTTAAACTGATGCAGTTCTTTTACAACAGTCTCTCTATATGCATCGAATCTGTTTGGTCTCTAGACACATAGTTTTAGCAGGCAGTGCTTTAAAAAAAATTGGAACCAGCAATGGTACCATCTGCAGGAGAAAATAAAGTGGGAGGAAGTACCCCGTGTTAAAACTGAGCAGAGCCATAGTAAGTTGTACACAGCAGAAGAAAAATTAGTCCCCCCCAGCTACTCAGGAGGTTCAGGATGTGCTGGCATAGGTCTACATCTCACCTACTGTTTCCTGTATAATGCCACATTGAATAATCAAATGCTCACAGCAGTTCCTGACAGCAACAGTTAGATGATAGCAGCATGCATGCTCAGCCACCTCTAAAAGTAAACAAGTAATGAGTGTGAATTCACAGCAAACAGACTTTTTTTCTCCGCAGAACACTCCCTGGATGCTCACGACTGCCAGGCTTCCCTCCGGCTGCTGGTTCGTTGTATACAATTTTGTCTCATTTATACACTTTGTACAGCACCTTCCTTAGGTGCAATGTGCTCTCCTGAGCAGACAAAGCCCTGAGTGTTAGAGGCAGGAGTAGGTACTGGTACTTTGACGTGGCTGGAAACTCCTGGCCTACATCTGCTTTTACTTTCTTAGTTATCACTTTTAACCTCAATTGCTCTAAATTTACAAAGCTATTTGATGTAGAAGATTTTTCTTTGATCTGAAACCTTTCAGGTTCTTCACCTGGTCGTTTCACCAAACAAGACTTTGTGTTATTAATTCATGCACATGGGTGGGAGAAATACACCAAAGTCAAATTCATCTCTTTATCTCACAGGGAATGGCTCGTGTGTTGGTTCTTTAAAAAATTGAGACACTGCAGAAAGTGCCAGAGGTCACTAATTAGGTTGCATTAGTGAAGTCTACGTGGCTCAATCATCGCAGTTTAAAAAAAAGCAGAGAAACGGGATAAGACGATGATATTCAGAACGCTCAAGCATAAACTCATCCAGAACAGTTTTTTCTTCTTTTTTTTTGTTTATTCTGAATTGCTGCCAAGATCTTCAACTCTTTATAATGAAGCCAAATATTCTGACCTTGAGAAAGTCACATTGTGTACAAGCATAGACTGTTTCAGTATTGTTCTGTCTTGTGCTAAGAGGTGCTGCATTGTAATTTCATCTGAACACTGACGATATGCGCTTATATGTTTGGTGTAAATTGTATTGTCAAAAACTAAGTATTGATGGCATAAATCACGCAATGATGTGTCCCTGAGGTTTTAGCTGTGTTTATAGTAGTTTTTTTTTTTTTTTGCTTGTTCTAACAGTGTTTTTCAATTGAGCTGTTCTCAGTCTGTAGATATAATCTTTTTCGCTTCTCGCCTGAGTCCACTATCTTGTTTGTGAAGCCTTTTTTATCTTCAGATGTTTAATTAGATTTCTTCCAGAGTCCTTTGAGCTTGATAAATCGAGGTTTGGAAATTACTGATATCTTAGTTTCTCTGATAACTCTGCGGGCACACTGAGAGTAATGGCAGTTCAACAAAACTTGGTTATGCTCACTGGATGCCATACTTAAGATCATGCCTTAATTTCTTATGATCTTTAGATATAACGCAATTCCTTGGGATCACATCATAATTACTGCATGTATCTATGAATCATATTACATTTTAGGACTGTCATCATATGTTATTGGTTGTAAAGTATGATGGTCAGCCATTGAAGATGGTGAGGGAGCTGCTTCTGTGTCTGGTGTTTCTATAGTTCAGGGGTCTGTAGCACCTACAGGAACTAAATAGTTGTAAAGGTTTAAGCTTGTAGTGTGAGGGGTCAGTGAGGATTTATCCTTGCCTGCTTCATGTTTCTTTAGTTGGGCAATTCCTTGAGAGAGGGCACGGATGGTCAAATCATTTTCTTCGATGTCTTTACTCTATGTTGCAGATTGTATAAGTCTTATATCCTCTTCAAACTAGATGAAAACCCTGCTACAATGTGAAAATATCTGCCAAAACACGGATGTTCTTTGCAGGTTCTTGGTGAGATCTTCAGGTGCATATGGACATTGTAGTGTGCATCCCAACACATGTGCCAGACATTGATAGGTCCATAATGGTTTTGAGCATGAACAAAACTTATATAGTAAGGTCATAGTGGTTTATCATGGGGATGGCAGTGAAGTGTGGTGACAGGGATGGCAGCATATACAAGCTCGATCATCAAGACTTTGAAGCAGAACTGGACATACTGGCCAGGTGACATGATCATGGAAACAATCTAGCTGAGATGTGATACCCATAGCTGCAGCTTGCCACAATCTGAGAGACTTGTGGCAGAGTGGGTATATAGACCAGAGCATCTTGGGGATGTAGAACGTAAAACCTATTTGGTGAGTAAGAGCATAGCAGTGTCATGATTGCTTTCACACTGAAGCAAGTTTTCTAAATTTGCCACAATCCTGTCAAGTTCTAATAATGTAAGTCGTGTAGGTCATAGAGAGCATAGTAAGGTGCTCATCCAGTGTGAAGAGGGGCTTTAAAAGCTCTTGTTACTTGCTATGCTTCCTCCATTATCTCAAAAAGCACATCCTGAAGTTGACAGTATACTCCCTTTTTAGGTCTTTCGACATGCATGTCCCTAAAAGCTTGAAAGCTTACACAGTATGGCTCGATACTAAGAGGACGGATTGTTGATAAATGTTTTCTAAAGTCTACTATAATCTCCATTGTCTTGAAAGTGCTCATCTTCAGGATGGTTTGACTACACCAAAGCACTGACCACTGAACTTCTCATCTTTATGCTGAATCATCATCAGTTTGAATGATTTAACAAATTTCAAAATTTTGACAGGCGGTTCCTTGGAGCTGGTTTCAATGGTACAAATGGAGAAAACTAGTGGAGAGAGAACACATCCTTGTGGAGCACCAATGTCTGAATGACCGTTGAGTCAAAAGTGATTTCCCCTAGCCTCACCTTGTCAATAGGTTTTTATCTTTTGTGCAATTGTCACTTCATGAGTAGTTTTGTGTTTTTGTAACTGATTATTATTGGTCTGTGTTTAGTCTTTCACAGTTTCTTTGCTTTGAATTCTGTTAGTTTTACTTTACTGTTTTATTTGGTAGAGCCTTTTCCTTTGTTTGCTCTGTACTGTCCACCCGTTTTCTTTTTGCTCATAGACACTCAGCTATTGTTCTTCAGTTGTTAGTTTTCCCAGTATATATTCTGCCTAGTTCTATTTGCTTTTCATCAGCTCATTGTCAGTGCCTTGTTCCTGCTGTTTGTATTTTCTTGGAACATTTATTTGGATTCTTTAGCTTGGGTTTCTGTTAGTTTGGCATTGGCTCACTGTAAGTTAAATGAAATGCTTTGCTCTGGATCTTGCCTGCCTTGGACTTTGATGGTTGGTTATGTTATGGATGTGACGAAATCCTCTACAATTCCATATCTTTGTGACACACCTGCTGTTTCCTGCCTGTCAGGAAGCTGGTGCTCCACTGACAGATATTGGAGAGACACCCAGCTGAGAAAGTTTGTAGGACAGGACATCTGGCATGACATTGCTGGACAATGAGGTGATTCATTTAAACAGGATTGTTGCATAAGAGCCTGTGCAGATAAGGTGATGCAGCCACATGTTGACAACACAGTCCGCAGACTTCACTTTAAGTCACAACATGGATCAGTGTTTTGAGGAAAAGCTTTGAGTGGGGCTCAATAAAATGGGTGAGGTCAATAAATAATCCTTGATTGGCTAATGTAACACTTTATGGCAGAATACAAGGTAAATCCAATGACAATGCAACCTTGAAAACTATTTTAAAAAGCTATGGTTTGCTGGTATGACTATTTTAGATCACAAACAGGAGGGTGGCACAGCCAGTTTATCTCAGCTGCGATAGGGGAGTTACTGTGTTTGTGTGGATGTCAGTGGGGTCTGAGATTGCAATCTGTACAGTCTTACTATGTTGCGTGTTAGCATATACACACATTTATGGGTGTGGTGGCTCATCATATGGATCTTAACTGAGCCTGACAGCTCATGTAACTCCTGTAGAAATGAAAAGCTGTTTTTTTCCCCAAGGATATTCACCCTATACACCACGAAAGAACATTACAAATATATTTTTATGTTGATTGCCTTTGTGCTACTATATTTCTTCTGAAAGTCTCATCTCGGAGAAGAAGAGATGGGGGAAAAATGATGATCTCCTGCTGGCACAGAAGAATGAATGTTTCATGGATGGACGGATAAAAAAGAGATGAGGTCTTGTCTGGTCTCTGCTTAAAATACAATTTTAAAATATTGTTTTCAGCATGCCAAATTTAGCCCGTTTTAGTCTCGACTGTACCTGACGTTTTTCTTTACAAAAGGTGCAACACAGTGCACAAATCTTGCATGACTAAGAGCCAGCAGTGAAAGTAGCAAGAATATTGACACAGAATAAAGTTATTTATTTCAAATATTGATGTTGATTTTCTTGCTAACTCACATTTATTTTTTTTAAATGAACAACCTTGGAATTCATTATGTGGGCACAACAAATCTGCTGATTTAGTCCCATTTAGAGATGCGCGGGTGTAGCGCTCTTGTGCAAGGTCGCTGTCTCCCAAGCTAAATGACTGCAACGCAGGAGATTTGTACAGCAAATCTCTTAGGATAGAATAATGTGTGCGAGGTAAGGACACTCAGTAAGAATAAATGATACACACTGACTCGAACAGCAAGAAAAATCATCACTGGTTAATGCAAGTTGACTTTGGAGTCACTTTGATCTCCCTTCTGATATTCTGTCATCAGAACTGTTGCAGTTAGATTGGGGTATTTTGGGGCAAAAAGTAAAATATATATTTAAAAATATGTTCTTTGGTTGATAATTTGTGATTTAAGTTATTTATGTGGAAAATATGTCATTGTTGTAAGTCTCAGATCTGAGCAGTAAGGAGATGTGGAGGTTGGCATTGTCATCTCACATCAAGAAGGTCTATAACATTCCATGCAAACTGCTAAATGCATTATGTAAATGTTATAAAGGCATAAAACAAAGGATAAATGTTCACCCTAAGGACGATCTCTTTCTAACCCTAATCATTTAGTTGATTTCTAACCATAACCTAGAGAGCTTATTGCCTAAAATCAACAAGGAAGTGACAAAACTCTTGACGTACCATAGCTTTTTGATGAGACGGAACTAAAGCAACTAACTGCATAGCATATAATAATGTGAAAGAGTTGTATAAATATATATTTTTTGCTAAAATAATGACTTCTGACTTCTAAGAGTTTCCCTCATCCCAACCGGTACAGTAGTGTTTTCATAACTTGAAGTAATTTTATTTTCTAAGGTTGAAACATTATGAACAAACAAGCCTTGAAGTCTGATCTAAGACTTTGAAATGTCTTCGAACAACAGGAGTCCAATCACTTTTTCTTTGCTTTAATAATTGCCATGACCTGGATGACTGAGAATCTACTTTAACATAGCTGAAGTCTGGTAAGTTGGACACATTTCCATCTCTAACCTGATGGCATTAACACAGCAAGTTTCAAATTAATGCATCTTTATATCATACTGTGCAGTATGAAAGTGTTTGGTTTGTCCCTGTGCTTCAGTGCATTTCATTTGAAATGAACAAATATGTACTTTAATCCAAAGAAATAGGCACAAATATTAAATTATAATTTGTTTGCCAAACTAACAGCTTGGTTGGAGGTGGGGACATCCTGGAAAACCACAAAATAGTAAAAGAAGTTGATAAACAAAGAAGTCCCGAGAATGATTAGATAATCTTTCTTAGTTTGATAAAGAAAAAATAAACACTTTTATGAAGCACAGCATTTTACAAAGCATCTAGTATCTGGATGAACAGGTTTTAAAAAAATAATTTATTTACTTAATTGAGAATCTTTGCAGTTTTTGCTAGTTTATAAAGAAAAGGTCTCCTCAAAACAAAAGTTCAGTTTTAAAAACATATTATTTCAACTGCTTGTAAAATACAGTGGAAACAAAGTTGCATTTCACTCAGAGGGCGTGAATGCAAAAAGAAGTTGACAAAGAGCATAACAAAAAAAGAACAATGCAGAGTGAAGATTAGGAAAAGTCAGTCATAAAATATCCCTAACTGTAGATGTTACGATTACATGTCAAATAGTAAAATAGTAAACAAACTTGAGTTTAAAACTGTTAAATGATCAGTAACATTAAAAACAACACTGTTAAAGATTAGAAGTATTTAAAAGAGATTTCTATAATGTTAAAGTTATAGAGACTTTAGCAGTTTTATCACCTGAACAATGAGGCTGTTGCACATTGTCGCTGTTCATTATTTGGTGAAGTGATGTCTTCTACCTGATGGCAGCAGATTAAACAGCCCATAAGAGTCTGTAACAATACAAAGAGCTTTTTACCTTGAATTTGTAAAGGGGGTCCATGGAAGAGAAAAACTCAGATGAAATGTAAAATACTGAAACCTATATTTAAATAATTTTAAGGAGACACAAACCACATCTGTTTTTGCCAGAGGGCAGAAAATCACAGAAATGTGTACGGAGAATGAAAGAGGAGTAGTGGGAAGAGCCGTGTTAGGTTCACAGCTTCCCTGAATGCCTCTGTTTGTGAACTTAGAGTGTAGATAGTTCGAGCTGGGGGTGTCCAGCTCCCTACGGTGTCCCGGAGCCTTGATCACGCAGAACTGTGGTCTGAAGCGATTTATTTTCCTCAGAGAGGGAACAGAGGAGTCACAGAGCAGATCTTTAGGGTGCTGAGCTGTATGGTGGCACTAATAGAGAGGCAGTCAAGATGAGGAAGTGGTATATTTTATTTATTCTATCCATTTCATCGCAGTGGAAACAGCAAAGACAACTTTTATGACTTACTTTCCCACAGACCAGGGCCTCATTTTACGCAGCTATGGAGGATTGGTTGTTTTTTGTTTTTTTCACACTGTGAAGCAGCTGCCACACAGAAGTTTAGTTGAAGTGGCTTTTTTTTTCTGCAGTAAATATTGTGGAGCGAAGAAATCCTCTCTTCTGCTCTTTGTACCCACTCACCTTTTTCCTTTTTTTCCCTTACTGTTTACTCTGTCCACATCCACTGCCCGCACTACGCTGCTGTCTGGAATTTGAAGTTTCATTTGGTTTGTTATGCATTAGAATAACAGTGGGCATCCAGGGTGAAGTATTTGAGTGACTGAGGGGGTGCGAGTTGTGAAAGCAGATGGATATGAATGTGAGAGTCCTCTCTGTTCTTGCCTGGAAAAAAAACAACAAAAAAAACCAGAACAAAACAAAGAAAAACTACTTCAGACCCTGCTGCTGCTGATCTCAGTCCTCGTTGTTTCCTCTGCAACATTTCTCCCCTCGTATCATCACCGAGGGAGTCCTCTTTATTTTCAGCATCTGTGCTGTGATGATGAGAAACACCAGCTAACTAGGCCACTGCATAATAAGCAAAAAATAGCAGCAAAGTAAAAAGAATAGAAAAGAAAAGTGGGAGAAGAATAAGCTAATGAGGGGAAATGCTTACTATAACGCGTAACTGCTGACAAAACGAAGTCAGCAAGCAAAGATTTTCCCTATATTCCCGTATTGCAGATTCATTCTTTTATTACTGCTTACCTTTACCTATAACTTCCACAGAGGTTCATCATCTAATTTTGCCTGTGAAGCCCCTGAGCTGTGCTGTCATGTGACTGGCAATAAGCCTTGCTGACTTTTCCTTTGGTGTCTGTATCAACTGCAACCCTGGAATCTCTGCTGCAGCAACATTTATTTGTGATACTCAGCGTTTCTGCACTTGATTTACTTTGTCAAAGGCTCCATTATGTTCTTCTGGAAGATGCCAGATGTGAGATTCATCATTCCTTCTTACTGATGTTTGGGGGGTTTTTTTCACTTTTTTTGTTTCTCACAAAAGAAATACTTGACATTTAGCTTGGCATATACTGTAGTTAAGTGCATCATGGTGGGTAAAAATGAACTGTAACTGATTCACTAAGTAGTTTTTGATTGTTTAAAGCAGCCATGTTGGGAGACAAATCTTGTTATTATGGAAAGTTTGTAACATTGTTTCAAAAGGGTCAAATTATTGGTTTACAACAAGTGAACAAACCAAAACTGAAAAAATAGTTGAACCATAATTCCCAAATAAGAACTGAATGAATTAATAAATGAAGTAATTTGTTCATTTTGATCACATATTTAATTAAAAATAGCACTTACATTGACAACATAAAACAAAACAACTGAAAAAGGAGTAGGGTAAAGCCAAAGCCAACTCAAAAATCCCACAGGAATCCTCAAGATAGGAAAAAAAAAACTGATGTTATGTAACTTAGATCAGCGGAATGAATAAATATATTTTCTTCCCTGATGGCACTGGCATACATCCGGATATGGATGGCAGTATTTGTTGGCCTTGAACTGTGAAAGATTTTTTCAGCTGTTATGGGATATTAATTTCATGCATTGGGTCCTCCACAAAATCCAGACCTGAACCCCCCTCTGAAAACTTTTAAGCTCTGCCAACGAAAATGATGCAGCTGTCTGACTTTTTCCATCACTAATGGAGGACCTTGGCAAAAAAAAAGTTATGCTAATATGGAATAAAACTAAATGGGTTAAGATTTCTTTGACTGATTAATGAATAATTCACAGTGCAAATGCTTTTGATTTTTTTTTTCAACAATATTTAAGCAGGCTTCTGTTATTGATTGATGAATCTATCATAGGAAAATATTAAAAAAAATAAAGAAAGGTCAATGTGAAAGCAACCTTTTTCTTCTAGAGTATTATAACCTCATCTTTATGGAGCTGTACAATGAGTTTCAGCTAGTGATGTAAGATGATTTGAAGCAGAATTAAAAAAAGAGAGAAAACCTTTAATCGGGAGTCCTTGACTCAATCTTGGCGCCACCACTCATTTAGTATTTTGGGCACTCTCTTCAATATCCATATTAAAAAATGAGGCATTGAAAACCTCTGAATAAGTAATATTAAACAAAAATGAGTCTTTTGGAGTTTAATCAAAGCAAAGTGGGAGGTTTTATGATTATATGTCAAGTTGTGTTTATGACCGGATACCTGATCGTGTGCTGCATTATTTCTCCTTTTCTCTCTGTGCAGCGTTGAGCACGACTTTCGTCTACAAGAAGGTCAGGTGGTGCGCACATGGAAGGTGGGCGACCCCCCAGAGGGCCCGCCGCAGACTCCCACTCCCCAGGCCGCAACGCCGCACCAACAAGACTCTCCACTGCTAGTGCGGCCCCCTGCCACCGCTAAGAAGAACCGCAAGAAATGCTTCTGGTTCCTCTGAGCATCGGGGACGGAGAAAAAGACATTTTGATACTGTCATGCACCTCACATGCTCATTTAAAAAGATGGCAACGCTTGGCTTTTGGGATTTTGTTCGAAAAAAGAATTGAAATGCAAATATTAAACTGTAGGAGGAGAGAGAGTGACAAAAGTTATGTTTTATTTATTTTTTTCTACCTGCTTCTGTTGGAGTTGATGAGAAAAGGTTTAACAAGGCTGCACATGTTGTTACTGTTGTTTTTAAATGCCTCTTCAGCACTTACAGATTTGATGCAGGTGCAGAGGAGTAAAAGTGCTGAATTCGAGGAAAAGCAAAAAGTTTAGTCGATGTTATAACTCATGGTTACGAAGCAATTAGGAGATATAAAGACAATATATAGTGTCCGGGGACACAGAATGAGAGGGAAGGCAGCAGATAGGATAGAGCATATTTTTAAAGGTTAAATTCATTGAATTTATGAACAAAGAGAAAAAGATACAGAAAGTAATTGATCCCCATTAATGAACTAATGAGGGTCAGAACACCAGCTTTTCTATCTTAACACAATTAAAATAAAAAGAATTATAATGACCCAACTAAAATGTTTTACTATGATGTAACTGATGAAACCACTATGTGTGTCTACATGTACGTACAGCACACACACACTCACACACACACACAAACAAATAGACATATTTACACGAAGAGCATTGTGTCAAAAGAGAAAATGGTTGATTGAGTTCTGTACATATCAGAGCTACTCTGCTTGGATGCTTTATTTCAGATATGGATTATTGCTCTATAAAAGTATTTTACCACAGCTGCCTGGTGTGTGTTGTCATTTAGCTTCAACATTGGTTTTATTATCTGCAAAAATCAAATTTTCTCAATAGTTTAGTACTTTTAATAGCAAAAATCAAATTAATATAAATGAAGATAAATGATATGGAGACCCCAACATGACATAGCTTTTCTATGACAGTGTATAAAAATGTTGGAAATGCTGCTAAGTACTGACTTTAAAACATCTTTGGCTTCAGTAGTCTCTCATGCAAAGAGCATCAACCTCTCTCATAAAAGTCAGTGCTTCTGTCTGAGGGTTATGTGGTCTCATTAGCTAGATTCACTCCTTCTGATCACAGCGTACTTCTAAAAATTAAAGCTTGTTGCCTTTAAGGGACATATATTAGTCTAATAAGGTTATTCTACAGCTCAAACCTTTGGTTCAAACGAGGGTTAGTTATGACTTCAAACGAAACAAGTGTTGATGACCAAATGTCAAAGTCAAAGACTTTATAACATCAGTTACCAAACCATTAGTTGACATCGTAAAGGTTTTATCAGATGGGGGAACAAAAAACCCAAATAATTTCACCAAAACAAAAAAAATCAAAATGCAAACATAATTTTCTCCAAGGAAAACATTAAAACTGCTCAGTTCTCAGACGACAAAACTTGAGCAAGTACTTTTAATCAAACAGCAATACAACAAAACAAATCTAATCTGCAAAAGCTTTTGACTCTACACAAATTAAAACTGCCTATCTTCTGGGCAGAAATCCTGTGTTTGCTTCATCTGTACAACATTCAACATAAAGAAGCCACCAAATAGCTTTAAAAATCCACCAAGTTTTGAGTTTTTAAATGAAAGTAAACATCAGAAGCTTTTTGAAACAATCAATGTTCAAATTATTTTTCCCTTGTTGTGAACTTGAAAAAAAACCCAGTTTAAATATTATTTTGACATACTACTGCAATGGCATGACAAAAAATAAAGTCCCAACATGAGCTGCAGGTGTTTGGGAACAAGATTTTAACATTTACTCTGCATTCTGACTTCTTCATGGCATAGTTGGAATATTCATTTTAGCACCAATTTAAACACAATTTGCTGATTCATGTTATTTTTAAACCTTATACTGTATTTCAGCAACTTACAGTTCAGTCTTAGAAATAAAGTAGAGCAAGCTAATTCAAATTATACTTAATTTTATTTATGCTAAGTTGTGTGATGATGGGAACAAACCAAATCACGGGCCAGTTTCAGGACACAAATGGGTAAAACAATAAACCTTACTTTTAAGAATAACAAAAGACGCATCACCAGCGAGGAACTTGAGCTGAAAATTGAGTGAAAAAAACAGATTTATAAGTGGGATGAGTTTCAGATGAGGAGCAGGTAAAAACCTGGATTACCCTGAAACTAAAGCAGATAAATGACCCCCAACAGGCGTGATAAATGGAAAACTAGGAACGGGCGTTGAGGAGATTAGAGCGCAAAACTAAAGCTCTGTGAAATTTTGTCTGTCTTTGGAAAAAAAACTTTGTCGTGAAAAAATTGTAAGGAAAAATTTGGTCATGAGCTTGAGTCAGTGGTCTGGTCATTCAGTGTGACAGGTTCGCTGACAGCTGATTTGACGCTTGCACGGCCAAGGATGACCTGTGACAAATATCAAGCAGAGTCAGAAAAGTTCAGGAAAAATCATGCAGTGTGACTGCTGCTGCGACCAGCGTCTCTTTCACAGCTATGAGCAGATTCACAACTGTCTATTTTCCTGACACCCCCCGCCCCTTTAAAAGTTTGAATCCAACAATAAAAGCATTAACTGCAGCGTGTGCTTTCCAATCATTGTTGGATATCTCAAGTCAGTTTTGGCCCTGTGCTTTACGGCCAAACATCTCTACTTTGGTCTCATCTGTCCAAAGGACATTGTCCCATAAGTCTTGTGGTTAATTCAGATGCAACTTTGCGAAGTCCTGCTGTCATATTCCTTTTAGGGAAAACGATGTGTCTCCTGGTGACCCTTTCAAACAAGCCAGATTCATTGTTTTTTTGTACTGTGATAAAGTTTAACTGAGGCCCGTAGAGTCTTAGATGGAGCTCTTGTTTTCTTTTGTTTTTTTTGGTTTATTTGCAATTTTTCCGAGCGCTGCATGGTCTGACCTCGGGGTGATTTTACTGAGATGTCCACTCCAGGAGAGATTGGCAACTGTCTTAAATATTTATGAATATTTTTTCTCATTGTCAAATAATAGCTTGGATTTTCCAGATTGTTTGAAAATCGCCTTCAAGCCTTCCCCGATTGACAGACAGTTGCGTCTCTAGGGTAACTGCTGATGCCTTTCCACCTTGACATTGAGTTAACACACACTTGTATGCCCCAGAGCAGCAAACTGACTAAACTCCTGTATTTTTACAGGTGGTCACACTGATGATGATGATCAATTAGTCAAGTGCATTTCATCAGCAGCACCTGGCTGTTATTTTCCCTCTTAAAGCCTATGGAAACAAAAGAGCGTACTTAGTTTTTTTACACACCTTTTTTATTTTGGCTTCGTTTTTGTTTAATAAATAATGACATGGTGGAATATGTTGTGCCTTTTTTTACACTTGAGGTTAGATCTGAATATTTTTAGAACTGGTTAAAAAAAACCCATAATTTTTAATAAGTCCTGTAAAAACCTAGGTTCCCACCTCGACTTTATATGCAACGTGACATTAATAATAACAAAGCAACATGATTTTATTCCAGAATATGTAACAAGTACGTTGATCCAAAGTGCAAAACAGTGGGAGCTTCTGTGATGTCACTTCACACAAAACAACCTGCAAGGAAAACATTGCTATCTGAATATTTTTAACCACAAATTGCTTTTTGGTTAGGCACAGAAATATCCCTGATGTTCTTGGTTAAACTGAAATCAACCTGTTAGATAAAAATTTGCATTTAATCACTTCTAAAAAACAAACCTGAGCAAATGTCTGCTAATTTCCTGAACACACACTGAAAATTTCACAACAGTACTCAACCAAAAGAGGCTTTTTATTCCTCAGACGGTGGCTCAGACAGCCCACTTTTGTGGACACTCCAGGGCAACTCTCAGGAAATTAAGCCTCAGCTGTTTGATGGCAGTGAGAAGCCCCAAATATTACTACTTAGTAATTCATGACACACATAAGCTGCTTCTGTGAGGCTCTGAGGTGGTACGAAATCTTGGCCTAATTTCATTTGAAAGTTGCAAAGTGTTCGCCTTCAGTTTGTTTGCCTGCTTGTGGAGCAACTGCCAGTGTCATCTTCGCCTCAAACAAAGCACTTAGAAACAGAAACAGTTTTGTTTTTGTTGGGAAAGAGTTGTGAGCTGATTTCAAGCGTCCGTCTCAAGCAGCAGTGAAGGACCTCCTGGTCTTGTAACACCATTTCTTTTAAATTTTCCTGGACTCACAAGCCACTGATACACAGCGGTGCACGAGAATACACACACACCTTGGCTCGGGCAACAACAGAGGGCCTGAGTTTTACAATTTAACTCTAACCTGCTGTGCTGTATTGAGGTGTGGAGGTTGAAAAGCCTTTGCAGCACATACCAAAGCTTTAAAATAGGCAACACATTCACGCACAAACCCTGTCGCACACACTACTGCTCACAGTCTTGCTGCTAACATATTGTTCCTAGACCAACACAATGCATTATCTCCCCCGCAGTTGTTCCTCTCTTGATCACAACCAGGCACACGCTCCGTCCTGGTAACTCTGTGTGTGCCGCGCAATGCTGAGAGGAGTGTAGAGTTGTCAGTCATTAATCTGCTACAGCACAGCCTGTAATCCTGATGACAGAGCGGAGCAGGCTTACAGAGCAGAGAGGATGTGAGCCCAGCCTGGAGTTGGGAACAAAGGAGCCTGAGAAGACTGGCTTTGAATCCACAAAGAGAACAAAAATGTGTGTGTGTTTGCGCGCGCATGTGTAGGGATTCTGGAGTGAGGCAGGTAACTATTTTGTCAGCATTGCTGCATTGCTGTTTCAGAATGCTGGCGCACACACAAAAGCTTTAAAAGGTTGACGTGAAAAGCAACTCCACCTGCTGGGTTGTGACACTGACACATCAGGTCAACCAGCTCTAGACTGGTCATTATGGTGCACCGGAGAGAGACATGGAAGTCTGCACAGAACGCTACGGAACAAGCTTATTTTGAGGGCTCCCTAAAAAAAACATCAAGGGTCAAAGTGGGCTCACGCAATTCCTTGCAACATAAGTCAAAGCTCGGCTGAAAACGAGTAAGAAAAAAATAACCATGTCTTGCGGCATCAACAAGCATGCATAATGGCCGTGTAAAAACAGCTACAACTGGCCCTGCCTGCTGAGAAGAAGCCGCAAAGCTAATACTGCATGAGTCATTGATCTTAGGCTGCTACAGAGGTATTATGTTTCACTTTACCTCATTACAATCAAAGAGGCTGTTTCACAGTCAATCAGACTGAAAAGTCAGAGGTGCTGCAGCTTGTCCTCCAGTCCAGAGGCAAATTATTTGAATGCTAATGCAATAAATGAACAAACATCAACTGTCTATTTTCAATGATTTAATAATGATGTTTTTAAACAAGCCCCAAACCTGGGATTATACTTAAAACAAATTTCATCTTTTTGAACCCAGACATGAGGCTCATTATTGCATCAAATGAATGAAAGCTGAATGTTGACGAAGGTATCGGAAATAAAAAGTACACAAGTACAAACACACTGTCTGACACAATGCCTGGGCAAATCCTCAATCTTTACGTTTCTGAGGCATTGCAGACAAATACTGAGAACAGTTAAATAATGAAAGAGAAAGTACTCATTTAAAAATGACCTGCTAAGTTTCTGAGTCAACTCCAATAGCTTCAAATTGGTTCAATAAAATATAAGCTAAATTTCCCCCTGATGCTGCTATCACTGATGCAAGAAAAAAAAGGGGGGAGGAGGAAATCAAATTTAAATACAGCATGGCTGAAATCAGCAGGACACAGAGCTGAAGCAGAAGCAGGGCAAAGAAATATGATTAGAAATGAATGTCATGTGTGAATGCAAACGGAAGAAAAAGTAAAACACCAGTTAAGTAATGCACCAGGGCTTCTTATACAAAGTAAATTTGCTTAGTTCAACACATTTTGCCTTTACTGAAAACCTCAAAGCAACCAGACAGAGCAATTATTTTAAGATGGAGGATTTATGACGAGGTTGCTGATACGATTTATGTTGGACAAAGTTCTGAAGAATCGGATAAATCTCTCAAATGTATATATTTGTGGTTTAAGACATCTTAAAAGTGAGCTGTGGATTTTCACTTTCATTTTTTTTCTTTATTCTCATTTTTTTCACATTGAATAGCTTTTGTGGTTCTTATTTGTTTTGAGCTGCGACACAGTGATCAGTATTCAGATCACCAACTTACTTAAACCACCTTAAAATTCTGCACTGTCTTGGGATGAATGCAGATTCCTTTCTCTGCTGTCAAACTACAGGATGAGATTCTTCTATTCTGTTAACGCTAAAGAACTTAATGCTAATTTATCTAGAGAGTCAAATCAAATATGCTATGAAACAGGACGACATTTAGAAAGAAAGAAAGAAAGAAGGAAAGAAAGAAAGAAGTCTTTGCCAAGGTTGTTTACAGGCTACAGACAGCTGAGGTTGTGCCCAGAGAGTATCATTCTGAAAGCCAGGTGACATGATTAGTAATCCTGAACTGGATTTTTAAATTAGAAGTACATTTTGATAGATGGATCTGCCAGATCTGTGTTTGTTGGGTAGACTTCCTCCCAAGTCACAGAAATTAATTTATTTTCATCTGATTTTGACTTAATTTCTCATTAGTTTTCAGCTATACTCAGTTACATCAGGGAACCAGAAAAACATTAGTAAATTTGAAAAAAGATGTGCAATCAAATCAGCTATCAAGGTCTAGAGTCTCCAGACATTATTGACAAAGCCTAGAATATATAAATTTTCATCCTAAACATTTCCAAATTGTTGCATTGACTGTGGGTTTGGAAAGTCCTGGGTGGGTTTTTTTTTTCAATTCTTTTCTCTTGGTCCTTTATCTCAGGTGGAGCTGTGGACTGTGGTGGCGCTTCAGCCACACCATCTGGCATTACCTGACTGCAGATTGCTGCTCATCTATTTATCAAGAATACTGCTATTTTAGACCAGCCTGGACCCACACTTACAGCCGTATTGTACATGGTGAACTATTGCCATCTTAGATGTTCCTCTTGCTCTTTAGTTGAACCTCCTGTGTTTTTGTTTTGTGAAGTTTCTGCAGCCATTGCTGCGAACAGAACCCAAAGTTTCCTTTTCATCTCTGTGGAACTCTTACTCTCCTGCCACTCACCCTCAGCTCACATGCCTGCCCGATCTCCACCATTGCTCCATACCCCATCCCCTGGTTGTTTCTGAATTCGTTAATAAAAAAACAAACAAGTAAGGCTTTTAACAGTCCATCATTTCAGGGAATTAATTCATCTTGTTTCTGATGATCTAACTATCATCTCCATCTTTGTAGGCAACCTAAAACCCCACAACTTTACAAGCTGTGCATTCAGTATTTATTTTTTGTAAACAACTCATTTTACACAAATGGGTTATTTTTTTGTGCCGGTGGTCACCTCGTTTGAATCTTCCAAACCTGAACCATGACAGATAAGGTTAAGCCAGCTCTTGTCAAATTTATGGTATAAATTTTCCTCTGCCACTGCTGTCAGTGATGCAACAAATAGAAATAAAATGTTTGTCTCATCCTGTGTTAGCATATATAATGCATTTCTAAGATGTGGGAGACATTCAGTTTTTCCTACAGTTATTTCTAGCTGGGGGTCAACCAAGGACTCACACCACTGCCTTTTGTTGTATCTCCTTTTTTGACGCTTTGGTCTCAGACACCACTCTGTTTCCTAGTGACATTTGTAACACAGCCTATGGTGCCGTCTTGTGACAACAGCCTATTTTATTTGCACTGATCCTTGCCTGGTGCACATTTGAGCAACCTTTCAAAACATTTGCTTAAGATTTCTCTGACTCTTTAAAATGGCAACGCAGCTTATGTGTTTGTTCTCAAACATGAACTAAATAAACTATTTTGTTCTCATTTCAGAAGAGAGCATTCAGCGCTTGAAAATGTAAACTTCTCACCCCAACATGCACAAACACTAATAATGTCAAACAAGAGAGCTTATAATACAGCAAAACATTTTGAACAAAGAATAACAAAAGTTCAAATCTGTGCTGCCTGCAGGGCAGTGAGTGTGCTCCCGAACACATTTGACAATTATTTTCAGGGGAATATGTCACTGTCTGAGAGCTTTCTGAACATCAAAGTAGGCCTCTCTGAAGACAAGTTAGATAACTTCAAAGTCTTGTGACTGCTTTGCCAAGAGGTGCTTTTCCTTTGTTTTGTTCTGGTAGCGTGTTTTGCTCTCCATTGTTGGAGGAGATGATAGGAACTGTGGGGGCATGTTGCATCAGGAAACTGTTCCTTTGAATTTACTATTCAAGGGCACAATGGACTTTGAAGGCACTATATGCAAGAAAATTAAGGGCATTTAAAACCCACACATTGGAAATTAAAGGAAACATTTAAACTAAAACAATGCCTTCTCAAAGTATAACGTTTCGACGTCAATGATCAGGCCGCAAGTTTGGCACTTCCAAATAGAAAGAGCGGTTTGTAAATTGTGTTGCCTTTGCTACTTCCTTGTTCCAGAGCCAGTCACATTTTGACATCTTGCCATATAGCAGAAGAAAATGCCTCTGAACAAAACAGTTTCTGTAATTATAGAAGCAAACAAATACAACAGATTTGTCACATCTAGCTTCATAACTGTTGTTTAGCTAACTGAATGGAATGGGTGTAGAGTATTTATAAACTTGTGTATCAATCAAGTTAGAGATGAATGAACCCAATTCTTCTCTTACAGAGGCTCTAACATGACAACGTGTTTCGACCGAGCTCACTGAGCCAAGACTGAACACAACGTTCAGAGTTTTTATTTAAAAAAAAAAAAAACAGATCATTTAGGAAAAAATGCCTCTACAAACCAGCACAACAAACCCAACAGCCTGTGGTGATCTGGTCTCAACAAGCCAGCATGCCAAACAGCCAGAAACCTCAATGGTAATCTGACTCAAGACTCAACAGGCATGCAAGAGGTCCCGAGTTCAGATCCCTGATGAGCCCCCAATTTATGTTACAACCCGGCTTGTTGGGCCGCAACATAACATGGAGACTGAACGCTTTGTTGAGAGTTTAAGACTTTTATTATTTAGACTAGCCCTCTAAGATAAAACCATTTGTTTGCTGTGAGATCCAGGCAACCAGCAGAGAAATCACATTTCTCTAGTTTTAGCCTCTCTCCATTAGCTTTTCTGTAAAATCCAGAATAAATCTAAACATTGTTTTTCTAGCATATAAAGCTCTTAATGACCGCACTCCATCTTCTCTTAAAGAGCATATTGTTTCATATTTCCCAGCAGAGCACTTTGCTCTCAGACTGCAGGTTTACTTGTCATTCCAAAGGTTTCTAAAATTGACACCTCAAAGCATGTATTTTTTTTCTTTGTTTATTTATTGCAATGAATCAAAATATCTGCTATTGAAAGTAAAATTTCAGATTTTGGTTGTTTTAGTTGTCTTTAAATTGTTACTTCATTACATGTTACTTATAATAATTCCTTCTGTTGTTTTCTTCAACTTGTCCAAGACCTGCTCAGACTCCCAGTTTATGTGAAAGACATTGAAAAAACATTAAAAAGGAAATGTGCATTTAACACTGAAAAATTGCTTTTTTGCTGCATACAAAGTGCACAGACTGCCTTGATTTAAAGTTAAATGGCTGCTCGTGGTATAAATATATCATATTTAGGACCATCTGGTATGCAAAACCTAATAGAAAGGATCATCTGCTACCTCATTAGAAATGATCAGCTGTGCTGCTGCGTTCATTTACCTCAGCATGAAAGCAGAAACAATAGTTACCTACAAGACTCCTTAATTAGTAAGGCACCATGCAGAATGCATTCCATTATGAGCCTTGTATACGTGCTGCATTTCTACTGGGTCTCAAGTGACATAATTATATGAGTATTGCTGCTGCATTAATTGGAATCACTATCTCTGAAGCTCAGTGTCCATGTATATCATCAAGCAATCTCTGTGATATTGGCCAGCAGCCCATTCAGGCAAAGCAGAGCCTCGGCGTGTGAAATATAGGATGAACCAGATCAGCATTTGTTAAATTAAAGCCATAATCCATCAAATCTGTGTCTCGCCACCAAATTACGAGAAGGCATTTATCATTAAACAAATTTGGATTGTTTCACTTTGCACTATTGTTTTTTTGTAATCAATTAGATAAGGTAAATGTATAAAGAATGACATATTGTTTTAAAACAATTACACACCAAGGCTTTGATGAAAGGCTAAACAAGACCAAAGATTTCTCATCGCCTGGATTAATGCAAACAGATTAGGCTATAATTAACTGGGATATGGGGATGCGTTGCGTCACAAATTCTGGTTATCGTACTCCAATTGCTATCAACCGCCAGCCCTTCACTGAGTATTGTGAAATAAATAAAACAAGCAATATTAAGCTCTTTGGCTCAGGATGATAAGATTTGCTTCCTCTGTGTTACCTGCTGCAATATAACAAGCGGAACAGGAGCTATTCAAAGTTTAGACGTAATACAAACGACTTAATTTAGTTCATCTCCTTTTCTAATGTTTCTTCACTAATAACTTTATGCAAATTTGGTTTAATTGAATGTTAAATACAATGCTGTTGTGAGAAATTGGTAAATGTGATTCTTCCTTTTCACGTCAAGAAAACTAGGTTAATAACTGTAGAGATCCAACTCTTACGGTTGAATTTCTATGTCTATCACTGTGACTTATCACCTCTGGAGTTGCTGAACTTCTCACTTTGCAGCGAGATGGAACATTAAATTTTCAGAATATTTTGATGGTCTCTTTTTAAAAGACATTGAAGGATTTTCTTGCGATTGCTTCAGACTGACCCAGTTTAAGTGACAAATTTCCAAACGCGGGGATATATATTCACAATGCACACTGCACTGTGGTGCCAAGACGAAAGGCTGTTGGCCAAAAAAAATATAAATAAATAAATGAAAGATAAATAAATAAATATAATTACAATAAAACTGAGATTGCAAGCTGCCTGCGACCATCTTTTTCATCCCTTAGACATTCTCTGGGTTCAGACTGATTACAGCAAACATACAGACCATATGAGGATCTGTCATTAAATGATTTGGTGATTATAATGTTTTGGCTTATGTTTGTGCATGTGAATAGGTAAGTTATATATTTATTCTATATTAT
>JAOXNZ010000038.1:11918088-11940137 GCA_028566095.1 Kryptolebias brasiliensis
CCCGTGTAGCAGCTGAGTGAGATAAATTAATGTTCCGTTAAATTGATGAGCGGTTAAATACTCAAGGGAAAGCAAGCCAGATATAAATGCTACATAAGTCCAAAGCTTTTCCAAAGCTGCATGCAAACACTGCTATCCCCATCAATGAGTGGAAACGTTTCGTTATGATGGTGTCCCCTCTGTTACATGTTGTCATATCGAAGCTGAACTGAATTCCGTGTGAGGCCGTGGAAGGGAATTTCCTGTGAGAATGGCCAAACCTCTAATCTCATTTCATTTAATTGAATTTAATCTATCATAACATTCACCACCTGTTCTCTAGTCACTATGGAAACTCTGCTTCGAGGGTGTGCGAGAAGTGCGACCCAAGCTGCGGCGAGTGCGTAGACGGCGGGGAGGACGGCTGCCTGAGCTGCGCTCCGGGCCTCATCTACTTGCAGCAGGAGGGCCGCTGCCTCCCCTCGTGTCCTCAGGGATACCACCATGACTCTGCCCACAGGACCTGCGAGCCCTGCCATGCCAGCTGCAGAACGTGCTCAGGTACACATATCGGGAGAACTTTAATTTAATGTGGACACACACTCATAAGTTAGATGATATCAGTGCTATTTTTTTCCACGGACTCCAAATGTGAACATGTTGGAGATCTTAGGTTGTGCTCTGTGCCCCATTAAAAATGTTTTATACACTGCTGTGTGTGCAGTGCATCCTCCAAAGACATTCTAATTTAAACCACAAACACCAAAGCAGTTTATCAGTATTGTTAGATTGTCCTGCAGCTCTTTGTGGCTTCCCTAGTGAGTAAGTGGCTAAATACGCTCTCATATATAAGGTAAACGTAAAGATAAACTAAATGACTGAACATTAATCTAACAGCAAACAATGAAAAATTTGTTCCCCCTTGTGTACGTATTTGACTTTATCTACTCTCTTTTCTATTTTCCAAGTTATTCTGGCTGCAAGGCATGCTGCTATATTTGTGAGTCCCGCTCTTTTAAACTGCTGGCCCTCCTGCTGCTCACAAAGAGAGAAAAACACACTGAATATCTCCTGGAGAATGTGTGGACAGTTCGGCCTTGACTTCCTCCACAGTCGATGTTCACACATGCACCTCGCAGCTGGAGATTCTGAGCTGGAGATGCACTCTCACAGCTGGAAATGTGAGAGGGATGTCTGGGTAGAGTGCAAAGGAGGCAGAAGGATGCAGAAAGTATGCTGTGGAAGTGTGTTTCGTTTACACAATGTCGAAAATGTAGAGTGAGGATGTTTAATGAAATCTTTTTGAGCTGATATCAGTGGAACATGTGTTTGAATGTGTACGAAACATTCCTGAGGAAGCCGGAAAACAACATACAAGTCATTAAATTAGAGTATAACCAAGAAACAAAGATTAACTTTTCATTTAACAGTAAGAGCAAGATGTTGGATTGAGGTACAGAGGCGCCTTAGCAGATTTTCCTCAAAGATGATACCAGAGCTCACATCGATCCAGCTCTCCTGAGATGAAGAGCTCTGGAAACTGCTTAACTGCTCCAAGTGAACTCTGGTGTCATTTTTGGTCCTTTTTTCTTGCTTTGGTCTGACGGTCCTACGGTGGTTAATCTTGAAGGCCCAGTTTATATGATATTACTCTGAAGATTTTCTACAAGGTTTGCACCTCTCATTAACATGTTTCTCGCCACCTACTGGCATGGCTTGGGTATTACAGTATTTTTATTACAATCATCTTGAACGTGTGGATCTTTTTCATATATATAAACAAACAAACAAAAACTATTTGGAGCAGTGTAGCCAGGGTCAAAGCCTCGCAACATGTTGACATGCCACTTAATGATGTGTGTGTGCACATATGACACTGTTGCTTTGTCAAAAACAGTTGCGGAGAAAAGCAAAGTGACACAAACATCAATCTTTAATTGCTTCACTGGAGACCCCAGTTTGACACAGACAGACCGTGACGGTGTCCCTTTTTTCTCACAATTCCTAATTTTTCTACCTCACACTCTTTCTCGTAAATGGTGAGGACTATAAATTTAAAACACATAGTTAGGACTGCACATTGGTTAGTGTCAGACAGCTAACTAATGTGGCTTAGAATGCATGGTTAGGTTTAGAAACATGGTTAGTGTCAAATATTAGTAGGTCGCCACTGTGATCTCAAAAATTCATGAATTGTGACACTTCTGCTTTTTTCAAATATGAGTAAACCTACCTACTCTGACTGGTGAGCATGGGCTTTTCTTTTTTTACCAATTAACCAGCAAATTCCTTACAACATCACATTGCTGGTAGGTAAAGTGAAGTTGACTGATTGCTTTTCAATATTAGTAAGTTTTCAAAGACGTGGGACAAGTAACTTGTCTGTTTCTGACTTAAATGTGATGGAATCAACAAAAATGGGCAGAATTAAGTTACTTTGATGAGGGTCTGTTTGTAATTATAGCTGACGTAGCATCTCTAAATGCTATGTGGTCAAATCTACATATGCAGTGGTTGGCAAAAGTGATCCAAGCAGAAACATGTCAGACAAGAATAGCTGACAGATGATTCACGTTTTTTTCCCCATCCTGTGAAAGACGTTGCCCAGGTTCAGTGTCAACTTGAGGAAGATGAGGCAGTCTGATGCAATATGGGCAGAATTTGAGCCATCAGAGGCTCTGAAACGTTCTCTGGGAATTGACTTCATGCAGACCTGACTTTTATGTCGGTCTACTTAAACATTGTTGCAGAACAAGTACGGCCTTTAAGTTTTGGAGTAGAATACTGCTCCATGTCACACTGGCAGATCTGCTCAATAGCTTTGTAAGAAGTATTTTACCATTTTGGAGTACAAAGGAAGTACAGTACAAAAAAAACACATTTATTTTAGCTAAACTGGCAATGCTTATAGTTCTTGTTTTGAAGTAACTGATAACGGATATATTTGAGTCAAACTAAGGAAAGGTGTAAGAAGTATCACCAGATGCATCCTTTATGTTGACATGTATCTGCAGGAAAGGTTTCCCAATCCTGTGACTCATGCTACCTGGGATACCAACTGTTACGTGGAAGGTGTCAGTCTATGTGTCATCCAGGCCAGTATCCTCTTGTTAAGGTAACAACACCTTTAAAAGTTTTGATTTCACAAATATTAGTTGTTGTTTTGTTTTGTTTTTTTCTTTTTTAATAAAACAATGTTTACCTAGCTCCTCACCAAAATAACTGCTAACATTTTGGCCTCAGGTATCATATAATGTAATTCAGACAGACTTATTACTGCACCTGAGGCAGTCTCAAACAGCACAGGGAAATTTATTTCAGTGACTCATTTTCTAAATAAATCTTCCCGCTCCTGCTGCGAGGGAGCTGATTGAGACTGACAGGTACAGCATGCATGTTAATTGACAGTGCAGAGATACTGTTTCTCTGTTTCATTCACCCTCTAAAAAAAACAAAACAAACACACACACACACAAAAAGGAAAATTGATAAATACTGTATATGTAAAAATAAACGGCTAAAGAAAGCTGTAGCTGTGTTTCAGACCTCTCTGACTCTCAGCAGGGTTCGGACTTCTCTTGTGAAGACTGTGATAGCTCTTGTCTGGAGTGTCGGGGGCCCGGTCCATCCAACTGCACCAGCTGTCCTGCTCAGGCCATCTTAGAAGCTGGAGGGCGATGTCTGCTGTGCTGCCGCCATGAAAAGGAAGATGAGGACATTGAAGCGCCACAGCAGGATTGTTGCAACTGCACTGAGACTCGAGGTTGGTTACAGAAATAGCATGCTTGTTCAAAATAAAAAGTAGAAAAATGACTGTGTGGAAGGCTGGAGTAGTCTACAAATTAAACTTATTCATCAGTCACATTTTTCTAGGAAAGCACACTACCGCTGTAATTAATTATACATTTCATTTCTGATTATTTTGTGATTATTTGTCTACAATTACAGCTTTTAGCTGATTATTTGGTCTGAAAAGTGTCTAAAACAGAAAACTACCGCTCTTTATTAAATCACAAAACAATAATTTTTTATTCTGATGTTTAATGAACCAGCAGTCACTCTGCCTCAATTAGAGAGCCTGAATTTGATTGGCAGCATAAAAAAACACTTTTTTTAACCTTCTTTTTCTTTTTAACACAATCCAAGTTTGTGGCATTTCAGTTGTAAAATCAATTTTCTCAAACAGACTTCTGGAAATTTCCCTCCAAAGAGAACCTTGAGAGTTGCAACTAAATTAGATTTAAAATGTACATTGTTTCCTTTTTTCACTTCAGGGCAGTGCATCCTCATCACCAACCTGGCATTCAGAAACAAGGAGGAAGAGGAGACTAGAGGGAACCTGACCATCTTCATCGTCGCCTCTGTCTTGCTGGTGTTGGGACTTGTGGCTGTTGTCTTCCTCATCAGACACTCCAGGGCCAAAGGAACCCCCTCAGACCTCCCCCCTCGTGGGTACAAGAAGCTGGGCTCCAGCAGAGGGTTCGGAGGTGACAGCAGATACGGGGGCTACACCTCAGCTTCTTCTACATCCTACAGTGGCCTCGCCGGCTCCTCGGGGGGGCGATTCCAGGAGGCTGAGCTGGTTGACATCTCTGAGCGCCGCTCAGGGACTAAAATTGATGATGACGATGATGATGACGATGAGGACATTGTTTATATGGGCCAGGATGGCACGGTGTACAGGAAGTTCCGGTACGGACAGCTGGGGGAGGATGAGGATGAGCTGGAGTACGATGACGAGAGCTACAGGTTCAGATGAGGCATTTAAATGTGAAGATTTTTTTTTCCTTCTAGGTGTTTCTGTCTTTCCCTCATCTGGGCTGTTCATCTCCTTCTGCCCTGAGAGACAGACTTCTTTATCTTTCACTGATTTGGTTTAAACAAAAGGCACATTTTACAGCAGCTATTCGATCACAAACTGAAATGTGGTGCAAAAATAAATCCATGTTTAAGATGCCTAAAGGGAGGCATACAATCCTCCTGATTTACTTTCATGCTGTATATGTTTAATTTTTGTCAAATATTCATTTAACAAATGGCTTATTGTCCTTAAACCGTCTATACGAGGAGTTTAAAGCATACAAACGAGAAAGTAAATGATCATTTAGCAACAGCTGGTCATAGTTTTGTGGCTTCCACAAATAAAATCTTTCTGTTTGATGCAGATAGTTTCTGTCAATTCGTTATTGTGGTACATTTTCTCCACGACCCTAACATGTTTAGATATTGGAAAAGCATTTTTTATAAAGCTCTATTAGCTAAAGGAAAAGTCAAACAGTAGGTTGCACTATAAGCAGATATTACATGTAATTCTGCCCCTAGTGCAGGTCCAGAATGAGCAGAGACATTTAAAAAGTTGGTCATTTTGTTGTAAGTTTAACTTCCATTTCGTATTTTTATTCTTTATTTTTTGAGGGTGACTCATATAATGAGTACTGAGAATTGTCACAGTCAGTACTCAGATATCTCCGATATTAGAGAGATGGAGATACTGGTGTAAATTTTGATTCTTCTTCGAAATTGTTCAGGATATTTAAGGGTTCAAAAATGTTCCCAAGACATGTTGAATTACAAATCTTCTTGTTCATAGGAACAAAATATGCACTAAAAATGTATTTGAATCTATGCAAAATACTGGTACTGTAAGATGGGACAAAACATTGAAAATGTGTTCAGTAAATAAAAAATAATAAATAAAACAGACTAATCTGTAAAAGTGATTGTGACTTGCTCACACCACTTGATAACTTTTAGGAGTTGTCTATTGAAAATCAGTAAAATAAAACAGAAATAATTAATTACTGAAAACCACTTCACTTCTTGTGTGGCTCGGTTTGTTTACAGTTTATTGTCAGAACCTTTATGCGAGTGTTCACAATCACTTGATGATGCCTCTTGGCAGCATTTCTGGATGTTGGCCAATCAAACGAAGGTGTACCACACAGAGCCTCGAGTAAATGTTTAAACAAAGAGCTAAAGAGCTGACAGCATGAAGTAAATACCAATATTTTTTGTAGAATTTGCCTAATAATACAAAGATGACTTTTACATGATTAGGCTTTAGACTTATTATGACAATTCATGTATTAATTTATCATGTAGTTCGTTTTTCCTTAACCACGTTCTCCTTTTTTGTAGTGTTGAGCTTTAAAATCTTGCTTTTGTTTCTGTATGTTGATTGATTTTTGTCTTTGACTATGTGGGTTTGTCAGTGAAATTTTAACTTGAAAATGTGTTACTGTTGAAGAAAATAAAAAATCTATTTAAAGAGATTCAGTTGTGATTTCACAAGGCTGAAACAGACCGATTCACAACGCAGTAATTAACTGTGACTCACAAATCCGACATGACTGAAAGCAACAGTTATTCTTTACTTTTATTAAATTAATAGACATCAATGCTTAATTTATTTTTACATCTTCAACACACCATAGACTGGCTTTAAGAGGACCATCAGTTTGTACTTAATGAGGGGACATGCACTGATGTACAAATACACACATGCATGTGGACACACACAAGATATTGTGCTTAGTTGAGATCCCATCATTATGTTCATCTAAGGCAGAAACTAAAAAAATAATTCCCAGTTTGTTTCAGCAAACACACACACACACACACCTGCAGAACAAGGCTAGAAAGATATGGTGTCACTGACGGCTTGATTTTATGTTTAACTCGTCCCTGCTTTGTTTCAGACTGACACCTTAAGGTTATTTGTAGGTTTACTCTCCTGTTTCAAGACAAGATTGAAGATTCCCTGCTACGCTGCAAGTCGGTCATAAACTATGGCACAAGGTTGTTTTATTCCTTCTCCTTTTCTGTGTAAATGGCTGACACAAAAATCGCCGAGTACCCAGAAAGGGGTGATGTTATTGCTTCGCTGCTTCTCATGCACGCTGTAGTTTCTAAAATGGATCTGTGCGGTGCACTGTCTGCTGTGTAATTGCATTTTCTACCCTAAAGTGAACATCAATGATACTCTGTTGATGCTGGAAAATATCACACCTGACTATTTAGTTCTCGTGGCTGCGAGTGTACAACAGAGCAGATGCTACAGCAGCAATTACGACTGAGCTGAGTGGGACTAAGACAAGATGTGTCCAAATAAAACTCTGGTGTCTAATTAACAAACACATCCACACACACTCACGCACACGAGCTCCACTTTCCAGCTTGACCCATCCATTACAGGGACTTTTGAGCGCTGAGGTGTCCCATCAATTCAGGATGTTGGAGTTTACGAGCTGCTGGCACCAGCTTGGACTTGTCTGCGAAGATGGAAACACAAAGCATTCAGGACGGGTGTGTTTATGTATCGGTGACAGACTGTGGACACACGGCCGTTTGTCTTCTATATGTGAACTTTAACATCTTTGTGGGCTTACTCTGTTCTGCTTGTTGCCATCAACTCGGTCCCCTGCAGAAAACTATTCATTCTTGAACGAAAGAAACAAATTGAGACGTTGTTAGAGGAGGATTTACTGTTGCAATATGCTTCAACACGCCGAATTTGAATGCTCGTGCAATTTATGATTCACAGCACAATTAGCCCGTTGGTGATTAGTGTGTGAAGTCTGTAGCTTTGGTTTTACATTTATTATCGGTGTAATAGATCTCTGTGCAATGAGGAGTGTCTCATTTATTTCACTGCAATGATAAATGAGATAAAAGCAATGCATTTAGCATCCTTTGCTACTTTTTTTTTTCTGTCTCTGCACTGTAATTGGAACCAGAGCCAAATCAAATTGGTCCTCATCCAAGAGAAGTCTCTGATCTAAAAGTGAGACATCAGATAAATGAGCGCTCCAGCCGAGGATAAAGCTGAGGCCACTGCCTCCGCAGAGGAGGTAAAGAGAGGCAGAAGAGTCAACACTTACTTTGAGTTTTCTGCTGCTTCCTTCAGTTCCTTGTCGAGTCTAGAGGTGGGAGTTCAAATACTAAGATGAGTATGAAGTCATTAGGACATGTCAGGATTGGAAAGACTGTGGGCGGTGTTATGTTTAAGGGCTTAGAGGGACTCACTTAATGATGCATTCTGGGATCTGGACACAATCCATTGGAATAATTTCCTGCAGTTCATCCAAACTGTGCACATACTTAATCTTGCTGCTAAACTTGGCACTGTTGACAGAGAAACATGCGCATATTTATGAAAATGTAAGTGCAACGACATGCACGTGTCAACATAAGATATCACAGGAAGGATAATAGTGGATTTTAGTAAATGTCCAAATATACCTTATTGTTATTATCATTTGCTGCTTCATGTGCAGACTTATTATTAATTTTTAGTTGTATACGTTATTTGCATTTTTAAAAGAAAAAGAAATTAGGGGTTAAATTGAAATTTCTAATAAAACAAAAATTACTTTTGGTTCAACTGTTTCACTAAATGTCAGAAGGTTTTGCTTTCTGGGGCTGTTAAAGCTGTTATGCTACACATTTCTTGTCTGAAACATTAAGGGATTACAGTTCACTCTAATGCCACAGAAATACGCTGCCTAAAAAAAAATTTAATAATAATATGTAAGTAGTTGTCAAAAAAGAATAAAAACACAATAACTTACAGAAGTATTTATTTGTGAAACTAAGAGCTTTTTTAATTCTGAAAATGTAAACAGAACTTGAAGGTCCTCATTGAGAAGTATGAAATCAAATGTAAAAAATGTTATCCTGAGCTATATCAAATGGTGCAGCTTGAAAAGGCTTACTCCAGTAGTTTTTCCAGATATATTGGTATGCAGTTCTGAAATGCAGGTATGCACTTACTGTAAACAAAGCACTCAGCTAAATGCACTGAAAACCACGAGGAAGCTTCATGTCATTGATGCATTAACTATCAATGAGAATAATATTGTGCAGATTTTGTTTCTTGCTATATGAATTGTTTTTGTCTGGTTTTCATGACTTTGTAATGAATACCTTTAAGGTATTGGGACTGAAAAGCAGAAAAAAACAAATGTCCGTGAGGCCATATGGACAAAAAGTTGCTTGCAATTATAAAGGTTAGACACTGTGGCATTGAAAACAGAATATATAGTCTGATGAGTCCAGATGTCTTCAGTGTGAAATAGGAAATAGGGTTGGAGGAGCAAAGAATGAAGTGATGAACCCATCATTGCTACCCTATAATGCTGCAGGAGCAGTGGTATGATGTGGGGTTGCATAAGTTGGTCTGGCTTCAAATAAATGTGCTCATAAAAGATAAGTTCATCTGAGTTTACTGAGTTTAGAGTTTTTTCGAGCAACATATTTTTTTTCCCCTGATGATGAGATGATGACAATGCCAGGACTCATCAGGCTCAAATGAAGAAAGAGTGGTTCAGGGAGCATAAGACATTATTTTCAAATATTGATTTTCCTCCAGAGTTCAGAACTGAAGCTCACTGAGCATCTTTACTATGTGCTATAGAAGACTTTACACAGTGGTCTGACTCTCTCCCAATATCAATGCAGGATCTTTCTAAAATAATTTAATTCAAAACTGGATGGAAATAAAATATTGCTGATATGTTTACCTGATAAACGGCTTGGTAATGGCTAGAATGGTCCTGATGAACCATGATGGATGGAGAATAATGAAGGATTTCAAATTCTTCCTGAGCCTGAACACAACATAATGTGTCACATGTTAGACGTGTTCATGAAACAGGGCTCATTTTCACTTTCAGCTCTGAAAGATACAAGTTTTGAAGTAGTTCTCACATCCCAGAGAGAAGATGAACAGGACCCACCTTCTGTCGATCATCTGATAGCACTTCTTCAGCCAGCCAAGACCAGGCATTCTTCTGTGGGGCGTGGCTCCATTCAGATACACGATCATGTAGTCTTCTGCCACCATCAGCTCAAGTGTGCTGATCACATAGCTGCAGACACATTCACAATGTTGTTGCCATAAGTTACACATTATTTCCTGGAACGTTTCCTTGACTTATTTTATAATATTTTACAATATTTTATGAAAAACTAAATGATTTACTTGATGGGTGCTTACATTTTATCTCCAAAAAGAGCTCGGGTTCATAAACAGATTTCTATCTGCACAGCATGTAAATCAAGACTACATGCATATTTCAATAAAACAGCTGGAAGCTCAAAGACTGCCAACTTGAGAACAAGTGGAATTTTTCTCAAAGTTATATACATGAAAGGCTGTAAGATAATAGTCAAATTTACAATCGATGGATCAAAGCTTTATTTGAAACTCTCCACACATTTAAACACGCACAATTGTGTTTTCATCTTCACACTTACACTAGAATGCTAATATGCAGCATCAACATGCTAAAGGATTGTTAAAAGCTGATGTGTTATTTTTATTTTAAGGCATAAAACTTTTATCAGAGTACTCACTGGGCTAGTTTTTTAAGTCAAAAACTCAGCCACTCATCTGTTTAAAACAAGCTAGTTTGACTCCAGTCTTTCTGTTCTGACAACATTTTTTTCATCTGACTGGAGAGTTGCTGGTAACCAGCAAGGACATCACCAGGTGCTTGTGATTCAGGCTGTGTAAAAAAAAAACATTACAAAAAATTGCTTTTCTGATGCTTTGTGAATTCAGCTTAGATTTCTTAGGCCAGCCCTGTGATGGACTGGTGACCTGTTCAGTGTATACCCTGTTCTCATCCAGTGAAACCTGAAAATAGGCACCAGCTCCCTGTGAGCCTGAATGAAGACGCAAGTAAAGAAAATGCATGGATGGCTAGTACCAGTTAGCCCTACAGTAAATGTCAAATTCAGCATAGGATGAGAATAAATCAAATCATGAATATAAAACCAGTTTGTATTCCAATGGAAAAAATCCTACACATTATGGTATGTGTTCATTGCATGTGTCAGACTTGTCAAAATGAGAAGTTTGATCTTAAACCTGAATGCAAAAAAGTGAGGAAACAGACAAGTCTCTGTGTAAATCAGAACAACTCCACTATAGCAGCATGTTGAAATGTCTCTCCTCTGATGTCAGCTACAAGAAATTGCTACAAGTGTTGCTTCATGAGCTGTTTTGAATTTCTTCATCTTTCCTTCCTTACATCAATCTCAGAAGCCCAGTCGTACGGCTACTTTCCTGAAATCACATTCTCTGATTCAAACCACAAGAAATCGTTATCTATTTTTCTTCTCATTTCCACACCCGCCTCCTCCTCCTGTCCTTTCAGTCAGCAGGGAAATGGGTGGCTTCCTTTGAAAGTAAAGTTGAAAATGTCGTCAGCTAGTTTCCTCAATAACTCCTCTAACTTCAATGACTTTGGTCTCAGTTTTACTCTAGTCTCCGTTTCCTCAAACGTCATTCTCCATCTTACAGTCCAACACTGCTGACTCACCCTGTTTCACGACTATTAAGATCATCTCCTCCTGACAAACTGCATTCTGTTCTCCACAAAGCCACGGTTACTCCTCTTCACAAGGTATCAGACTTTTGAGCCATCTGGCATCAAAAACTGCAGACACCACGTTTTACTTTTTCTCATTTCTATCCAAAAACTCTTGGACATGCAGGCTTACTCGATATCTGTCACAGAACAGCCTGTGGGATCCCAACCACACTGTCCAGGCATAAAACTCTGCCAGCACAACAGCGGCGCTGTAAACACAGCAGGTCTCAGCAAACAAGCTGTATTTCTATCACCTAATTTCAATCACAAACTCAACTTTGCTGAGGCACTGTAGGTGATCAACAAAGTAGCATCTGTAACATGTCACATATACAATCTGCTTCTATCAGATATATTTTGATGCTTTCTGAATATAAAAGTAAACTATTACTATTATTATTATTATGGAACTTTTTCTTTGCACAAAGTGTTTTACAAGAATAAATAAGTATAGTTTTAGATTGAATCTCTCTTTGTCATGAACTTTGACCTTTTAGAAGGCTGCTGTCTGAGGATCTCAGTGCTCCGGAGAAAATATTCCAGGTCAATAAGTTTGAGACGCATTTAGGGGCAAGGTCACTTCAGCCTATGAATGTGAGCAGCAAGATTTTAAAGTCAATACAAACTGTAACAGAGAGCCAGTACAGAGATGGCAAGCACGATAGTGATGATTTTGTGCCTTTTGGTCCCAGTAATAAGTCTGACTGCAGCATTTTGAGTCAGCAGGGAGCCTCAATAGATACTCGAGTAAAATGCTTTACAGTGATGAATATAGGCAAAAAACTGCATATTTTTATACCTGAGTGCTGAAAAAAAATACTTGAAAATGTTCTTGTTAAGTTGTGAAAACTGAGCATGTTTTACTTAAGCCTCAAAACTGAGGTTCAGATTAATTGTTACTTTTCGATTCGTAGAAGCCAGGGTAATATTAATTGATTGACTGCGTAGAAAGAAAAATTGAAACATTTGAGGACAAAACAGGACATCATCTGACTTTTCATTAAATTTAAGGAAAATCTGAGCTATCCTGAATTTAATGTAAAAAATGACAGGCTGTGTGGTTACCTCAGAATAGCATCTCACTGAGCTGCAACTATTTGAGACTAGCTGGCAGATCAAAATTACTATAGAATTGGCAAATTTCCACCTACAGCCTCACTGATTTTTATTTGCAATCTAGCATTTTGTGCGTTTTGTGCAGCGTGTTGCATGTTGTATCATCGACGTGATGTTTACACCATGATATCTGGGGCTGTAGCCTTTGACATTTTCTGTCATATGACAACTCCTGTGTGGGTTCTCATATGACTTTGGTGCTCTAAAATTTAGACTAAATTGAGAAAGGATTGAGACAGGTTTGAGATATTATGACAACTCTGTGATTATTTTGAGTGAAAATTTGTTGCACAAAGTTTTTGAAACAAAATTGCGAGCTTCTGTGACTCACACAAAAAAAAACAGTGAATGCTGTTTGCTAACTAGTCACCAATAGTCATAGCCAAGTGAGATACTGGCTTAACATTCATTAAAGAATAAAAGGGGCCTAAAGACTGATCCCTGTGGTACACCACAAAGCAGCTGAGCCAATGAGGATGTAAAGTTACAACAAGTGACAATAAAAGTTCTGTATTAACATAACAAACTGAGAACAGAGTCTCTCAGTCCAACCCTAAATGAGAGAAAAGAATGCAGTGGTCAACAGTACATCGAAGGCAGGATCCAAAAACTATAACTGAGTTGTCTACTCTATCATCACACAGCAGTATGTTTTTAGTCAGTTTAACAAGCAAGGTATCTGCACTATGAAGTTCTCTAAAGCCAAACTAAAAGCTGTTTAAAATGCTGCTGTAAATCACAAACAACAGCAACAGTGCAGCGATTACATTCTCTAGAACCTTAGATAAAAAAGACTGGTCTGTAGTTACTGTAAATATGTGGGGTCTGAACTAGGTTTTGTTTGACAGTGGATGAACAATGGCACATTAAAAACTTTCTGAAAAAAGAACCCACGGCTAGAGAATTATTAAAAGTTTAAGATAAAAGGGCTGACAGTGAAAAATACTTCCCTAAACAGTCTAGTAGGAACAATTCTTTAGAGTGCAGTAGCCACGACTGATTAGAAGAAAGTGAAGTTAAGCTTTGTATTTGCACAGGCCAACATGATGTCATCCCAGTGGGTGGCTGATGTGGGATGCACTAAAGACTTTTGTTTAGCACTGCCTGTCAAAGATAAGATAAGAACCATTCTGTGTCATACTATGTACATTACCCAACAGGTTCAAGTTTTATGGCCCATGTTGCTGCTTTGTGAGTGTGTCACAGAAAGAAGTGTCTAACAAGCAGTTTTGTGTTTAGTTTTCATTTTTTACCCTCCTGAAGCCCTCATAACTAAAGAGAGGAGGAGAAGCCCTTCTAACTTTGGGTCCATTTGACCCAAAGGCCACGGGAGGGTTAACTGTTAGCAAGCTGCCATGCTAAACAAAGATGGAAACAGTGATGTTATTTTATCAGCTAGTCATGAGCATGTTATGCTCATTTTAACATGGTCATGTTTGCGCCTTTAAGATGATTGTTTATTTATGCAAAAAGCGATAACCGACATTGGAGGCCTTTTTGAAACATACTTAAAAAATGAATGAGTGGTATAAAGTGTTTATTTGTTGCACAGTACTCACAGGAAAAGGTTCTCCATTATGTCATGGTACTCCTCTCGATTACTGTCGGGCAGGAAACAGGCGGCAAACACTATGATGGCATTCACTCCGTTGCCATAGTAGCCTGAAATTACAATAACATAAAAGCATAAAACGGAAAAATAAAAGTAGTAAGAGCCAACTTGAGTGCACTCTTTTGTTGGTGAAAACTTGATTGCTCCCCTAGTTCCCTCATTTTTTGTTCTATTAATCTGCCAGTCTTGGTTTCTTTTGTGCTTCTGTCTCCTTGTCCCATTTCCTCTCACCACGCCTCAGATTAATGTAATTTCCTTTTATTCATGAGCCCATTCATCAGCAGATTTGGTGTCACTCAGACAGAAGGTCTTTTCTCTCAATGACAGAGCTTCTGATATTGACTTTTCAGAGACAGACATCTCTGTTTGCATGGAGCAGCTGGGTTTTATTTGAGCCTGCAGCAATGAGCAGAGTGGGAAATGCTTCGCATCAAAACTCCTAGATAAATTTGTGGCTTTATATTGACTTATGTGGTTGTAGCTAAAACGTTTGGGTTTAGCACTAAAGGAAAAGCAAACTAACTTAAAAAAAGATGCCATTTAAAGATTTTTTTTCTTTATGTTACATTCTTAAACCACTTAAATGGCCAGTTATTCCTTGTCTGGAGATATGAACCTTTCTTAAATTTGCTTTTATTGAGATGTTTGAATTTCAATTTGTTAATGAACAAGTAGGGTTAAATCACCTATAAGTGACCACTTGATCAATGTTCAATATAATATACAGTATAATGTTAATCCAATGTACAAAAACATGTAAAAAAAAACCAGACCCAGATGGCTTAGTTAACCAGTTCTCTCACTGTAGATTGGTATAACATCTAAATGAGGCATGTCATTTCCAGTGTTTGACACGTTTCTGCCAGCAACATGAAATTTCAGCTCAACTAAAGTAAAATCTAAAGAAATGAGTGGTGGTTTAAGACTTCTGCACATCACTTTAGTGAACTAGAGAGAAAGACTTTGGACACAGTGTAAGTATTGCACTCAAACTGCAATAAAAGAGAAAAAGTAGTTTAGCAGGATTTGAAGTGGATTTTCAAAACAATCTTAAATCACATTTTTCTAGTTATTTCTCTTTTCTTTTATTTATTTGACCTGATTCATGCTGGTCATCATGATGCCTGTTCTGTTGTAAAATCCAAAGTCCTTCTAGTTTCAGCAGAAATCAACATGAGTCTAAACTGGGCTGCTAAAAGGATAGTTTAAGAAAAATATACATTTATTTTTAGGTGGGGTTCTGTGGAGACATTATGAGTAGTCAGTATCTTACCTGCAGTTGATAGCTGAACAACCTTTGTTTGAAGAAACAGGTAAGTTCTGACCAGGACAGTTGAGCTAATGGCTAGTCTGAGCAGGGCCAAGACCAAAGTGGCTTTCTGTCATCTTAAAACAACTCTATCTTTCTCCAGTATTTTATAGCAATAGCTGTAATAATGTTCTTTACATCTGAGACCATTTTGGTCTGTGCTGCATTACCCATAAAATTCCATATGAGACACATATTGTAAAATAGCATGCTTAGCTAGAATAACGTTCTGATGGAAAACAACCACACTTTTGAAAGATTTTGAGAAATATGCTTGAAAATAATATGCCCCCGGTACAGGGGCTGCTAGTAAAGTAGAATGGAAAAGTTTTCAGCTAAACAATAGAATTAGAGTTTTGAACCAAACAAAGTGAGTATTTTGTCTTCATCTCCTATGTCACAGTAATTTACATGGTCAGTGTGGAAAGAAAAATTCATGTGTGCGTTCATATTTTCACATCAAAGAGCTGTGTCTTTTTAAATCAGTAAAATTCTGTCCTTTTATTTAGGCGTTTAAATATACTGTATGTCTTAGTGCACTTTAATCCAGACTAACAATAACATTAATTTGACCACTAATTCAGGTTATTATTTGATACACTAAATGATAATGTTTTAACAAAATTTCAAAAGGAGTCTTCACTAGCATCTACAGGTTTCTGTTTCAGGATGCTCCTAGACCCTTTAAGTTGGCTTCAATAATATCTAGTCTAGACGCATTTGTAAAAAAAAACAACTTAAAAAGGTTATGAAAAAAAAAATCACCTCCATGGGAGATAACTTTCATGTAGGGCTCAATGATCTTCATGTTGATGCGGTGCTCCTGCTCCCCAATGATGACAGTCCTCCATAGCCTGCCATCCTGGCGCTCCTCCTCTGCACTGTAGGTTGGAATTGTGTTGTAGGTGTCATTCGTCTCACTCCTATTGGCTGCACTGGGATCTGATTCATAAAAAGTGTAAGTACTGATAACAGTCATCGTGTCAAGTCATGATAATGAGCACAATATCAAGTCTTAGTTATCACCATGAATAATTCCCAGTAATTCTTTAAAAGACCTTCCCTTTGTTTTGTTTTGACCCACCTTCCCAGTCCATTTCATGGTCTGTGTAGTCGAAGTAATCTCCCTCATCTGGAGTGTCAAGATCATCTACGTTAATATCGAGATCATCTGGTGTCTCCCCCAAGTCATCCTCGCTCTGGTCCAGTGACAAGCTGATACGAGGGGCAGAAAGTTTTTTCCTCTGACTGGAACCTCCTTGCAGAGGTAGCGAAGTAGGAGGGACTACAGGGAAAAATAAACAAACAGTTCACAAACACAAATATTGTGAATAGCAAGACGTTTTAACATTTTTAGAATATTTGATTCACACTTACCTGGTCTGCTGTCATCTCCCTCTGAACTCATTTTTCTCTCTGATGCAAGGTCCATCCCCTGGAGGACCTGTAAGAGGACAAAGACAAACAGATAACAGAGACAGAAAACACCAAACTCTGTAACCTGTCACCTGCAGCTCCAAATACATGTAAAGACTTCTCACTAGAATTGTCTCGGTAAGTACAGTCATTAATCTCACCAATCTTGAATCAAGTTGAATTAAATAGGTTCAGATGACTTAAATTAAACTCTACTGAACTGGACACCACTGGAATAAATTACACTCTAAGTGGATTCAAATTAACATTTTGTGTAAAGGGTCTCGAGATTTATTTTGTTGTAAATAAACCTCATGAAGAAATTTAATTAATTGAAGTCATGACAAACTGGAACTAACAATTTAGTGCAAAATCTAAGGAACTAGTTTTTCTATCCAAAGTCCTTTTTTAACTTGAGACCAGAGCTCAGAGATTTATTTGTTTTCCATTTAACTACATGCAGTTTTAAACTTTGGCTGCTTTCTCTTCAGCCAAGGGTGAAGTTGATATAGATGTAGGCACATGCGAGCAAAACTCTGCAAAAACATAAAGGAGAAATGAAGCAGGGACACAGGAGGACAACTTTCATTTATTACAGGTCTGGAATTCCATTCATGACAGAGTTTTAAACTAAAATCATCTAAAGTGTGATACGGTACAAGCTGAGAGTAATTCACAACACATACTGCAAACTCTAACAGATCATGTGAAATCTCATGACATTTTCATGTTTTGATCAAAACGAGCTATAACTCTGTCATTTTTCAACACAAGATGATGTCAAAGTTAAGGCAAAGTTTTAAAATACATATCTTGTGCAATCATTTAGTGCTCAGAGTTTGTGTTGGGGAGAACTCTCAGATAATAACGTACCAATTTTTAGCTTGAAATCTGTTAAACTGATGGACTTACAGCCGTTATTGGGTTTGCTAATGTTGCTTAGCTGTGGTGGCCATCTTAAATTGAGGCGACTCCAAAGGCTAATCAGTTGTAGATGTACATCCAGTGATTACTTTTTGACAGTTTCATTAAAATCCAGCCACTGGTTCATGAGACATTTTGGTAACACGACAGACAAATGAACACGCAGACACGAGTAAAACATTATTGCTTTTGCCTTCAGTGACAGGTGACAATCAGAGCATTATTGCCAGAATCAAAAAAGTTGCACTCTTGATAATATCTTAAATTATACAGTCAATCTACTTTTCTGCCAATCCTATCATTTTGTGTGCAACTAAACACGACTGAATGTGATAAACTAAATCTCACTTTGTAATGTAAATACAGCATCTTCTTGCAGCTCAATTGAAGTGACATTATTTTTGGTTCCATGACATGTTCAGCAAATTTATTGTGCAAATGCTCAAGATTCATTGGTGTTAAGAGTTTGTGTTTAAAACCAATGGTTTAGCTTTACTCATCAACATCAGTGTCAGCGGTGCCACAAATCCTCTTCCAGCCTGGCTGTATTAGAAAGCATAACTACAAGACAACCCCCCATCCCCCCAATAATCCTGGAGACACTGGCATGTCTTAATTTGTCCATTGATTTAGGCAGTACTAAAAATGGACTTCCATTTAGAACAGAGAACAAGGGGAATACAGGGAAAAGGCGGAGGTGTGTGTGTGTGGGGGGGGGGGATAAGTGAGATTGGGGTTAAAAGGTCATTTTGGCTCCTCCCCTAATGAAAAAGGAGGAGAGGGAGGTGATGCTTTGAGTAGTGCATGGAGAATGGAGAAGTGTGGGGGGGGGGCTTGTTACATCATGACAAGCTTGTCTCAAACCCCCTCCCTCCCTTGCTGCTTAGTGCTGATTCAAAACAAAAGACTGCACGCTCTCCTGGCCACAGATTGGGCAGAGATGCAAATTTACAGCGAGTCACGTGACGAGTGTTCATTCACATGAAAGAAAAAAAAAAACATCCTTGTTCCTCCTCTGTCGGCTTTGAGCAGAAGAGCGGAAATGTGATCACATTACCAGAGGAAACAGAGGAATGCTTAATGTTTCTGTGATTCCTGCACAGTTAACAAGACTGTAATGATGATTAGACTGTGTTGATTAGTCTGTGTGTATGCATGCGTGCCCACACACACACACACACACACACACACAAACAGACAGAATACACACACATCCAGTTTTATCCACTCTGGAGCACTGATCTAAACTGTAGAATCTAATAAAAATGGCATCTTATGTACATCCTTCATGGAGGATGACTTCCACATCACAGCACAGGACCACAGTGCTGATGACAGCAGCCCCTCCCTCACGCTTGCTTCCTGTCTGCTGGCTGTGAGAGAGGGGAAAAAAACAAAAAAAAAAACCAAAGCATATACCTCTTTCTCCTCTTCTTTTCTTCTCTGAATAAAAACAATCTACTCACCACTGCTGGGGCTCAAGGATCTCGGCTCCTCTGCGTCTCAGAGCATGGATGTACTGCCTGTTTCCTGCTTCAAGCCTCTCGATGGAGATGCTCAGCTTAAAAACAGCTCACAGCTTCCACCATTTTGTGATCACATGATCTGGGCCAGTACCAAATAAGGGCATCACCTGCTATAGCAGCTCTCAACAGAGCAGCTTCCTCAGGCGGTGCTACTGAATGGGTATATATAGGAGGGTGCATTTGTGTGTCATTATCTTTGACTGGAGGGGATCGTTTCTGAGAGTGTTCACACAGCGGTGTTATTACTACCTGTGATAGGAGTGTGGGCTTTTTGCGCTTGGCTGTGCAGCAACAAGATTTTATTTGCCCTCAGGAAATACAGGGAAGTGAGAACAGCCAGACGAGAATACTGTCACAGCTTTATGTGCAGATAATATTCACAAGCTTTACTACATGCCGCAAGAAAATAGTGACTAATCCAAAGCAAACATCTGCAGCTTATCATTCCACTGTTATACAGCTACTTCTATGTTCTTTCTTGTCCGTACCTTTCACCTTTAAATCAAACAAACTACAACCATAAAGGTGATAAAATCAAGCGTCTTGACAATCTTTTCTTTTATGTATCCACAAATGTAAGCTCGCTGAAAGTATTTTTTTACTTACCCAGCTCAGTCCAGACAGTTGAACAGGAAGATCAGCCTGATAGACCTCATCGCTGACTGCTGTTTAGTACAAAGGTCATTACCAAGCCGATCAGTGTGAGGTGGAGGTGTATCAAAACAGCTTTTTGTTAATCAGTACCTTGCAGCTGCTTCACAATAACACAAAAAAAAAACTTGTTCTTAAGCATAGAGACATTTTACAAAGGGATAGTTCAGATCTTTTAAAGTGGGGTTTTGTGGAAACCCTAAACAGTAAATATCTTAGCTGTTGTACACACTAAGACCTGCTGGGTTGAAAACACCCCAATTTGTAATGCAGTGCTGGGTCAAATTTGGACCAAGCCAACCCTGGGTATTTTTAACTCAGCGTAGCTGGGTTATTAGTTTGACCCATCATACATTTTAACCGAATAATTGTATTAAAATGACTAATTTGTTGATTTAGAACTACTAAAAATATGAACTATAAAGAACAACCCAAAATCTGAGTTATTTGATAATTGCAACTACAGTTGGTGCTAACTAGCTGGTGCTAACAGCTATTAGCATCAGCTAGCTAGCTAGCACCAACTAACGTTAATTTAGGAACCCAAACTCACTGTTTAGTGTAAACTCGAGTAACTGACAAAGCCAATCAGGTTAAACGTCTTTTTACAAGTTGTTTTTACTGTATTATGTTTACTGATTAATATCTTAATGCTGGGATTGAGTCAGGTCTCTGGCTCTTTAAAATGGTGGACTGTGAAGAATGACACCCCTCATCTCTGACTAAACTACTTAGTCAAACTGTTTGACACAATATTTGGTCAAACCAACCCAAACTATGATCCAACAGCTTTAACCCAGCAATTGAGTTCGAAATAACCCAGCAGGTTTAAGTGTGTAGATAGCTCTTTAAATGGCCTAAGTTTGGAAAAATTAATTCTGATGGAATGATTAGCGAAGGGCTAGTTTATACTTATAGTTACTTTTGCAGTGTATTACTGCACTAGCATAAACCACCAACACTAGTTTTTGTTTTTTGTTCTTGATATTTGATAGCTAGTGATAAAAAAAACCCTGAAAACACAAAACACATCTGAGTAAGAGTCAAAAGGTTCCTCAAAGCTCAAGATTGTGTCTTCAAAATGGCTTGATTTGATAGTCCAGTGGGGTTCGGTGAATGTTTACTGCTTTTTCCATATGTGACTCAAAAATGCAAATCATAAAATTAATAGTGATAATTGTTTCACTTCATTGGACTGTAGAAAAAGTGAAACATAAAGTGCAATAAAAAAAAATAATATCATTGAATTTTGAAAAATGTAAATGTGTGAATTAAATTTTTTTTTCAGTGGCAGGTTTGTTTTGTTCAAAAAGAGCACGATAGAGGATTACTAAAGCCAACTGGATGACAGGGTCACCTTTACCAGGGCAACGCTCTCAGACAGTTGCTTCTAAAGCAGCGGATGGAAACAGACTTAGAAAAAAAAGACTAAAAATTAACTCTTTTTTTTAAGCTGGAGACCAAAAGACAACTGAAAACAACTGCGCTTTGTTAGAACATAGTCCTCTGACAGTGGATTTGTGTTTATACTTATTACATCTCAGTGCTGTATTTGATACGGTGAATCACAAGATTCTTTTACAGAGGCTTGAACATGTTATTGAAATTAAGGGAAAAGCACCAGGCTGCTTAAAACCATGTTTTTTGATCAATTCCAGTTTGTTTATGCAAATGATGCAGTAAACTTCCCTCATGCATCAGTTGTGCCATCATTCACTCTTCCTCAGTTCAGTTTCTCAGTATCCTGCCGTGCCCACTCTCAGCTGTTCCCCATTCAGCTCAGGTGTTTTCTATGTTTTCAGTCTCAGTTCGTGTCCTCCTCAGTGGTTGATTATTATTCTCTTTCACAGTTCAGGTTTTGTTCCTTGTGTCTCCCCATGCCTCCCTGTGATCTCGTGAGTTGTTTTTCTTTGTAAGTTTTTGCTGCATCGTCAGCCTTTTCTTTAGTTTCTTTTTATAACAAATTAGTTTGTTGTTTGAGCTCCTCGTAGCTGCCTGCATTCAGGTTCAACCTCCTACCAACCTGACAATAAATTTGTTGTGCTTTACTCTCTATTTGCTGCACTTTTATATTCTCACTCATACCCCAATAAGCATATGGTGGGGCAGTGTGTGTGTGTGTGGCAGGGAGGGGGGGT
>JAOXNZ010000038.1:11940237-11956973 GCA_028566095.1 Kryptolebias brasiliensis
AAACTTTTTTTTTTATTAGAAAGAGATTAAAGTTTTGATAAAACCAATAACCCACATAGTATTTCTTTCCCTGGAAAATAGTAAATTACCTGCTATTTATACAAAAGAAATTTGAAGTTTGGTGATTTTGACCAAGTGTGTAACTATAAACCTGTCACTGTTTGACCTGTCATATCTAAAGTTAATGAAAAGTCAGCAGCAGAGCAATTCCTTAGTTTTCTCCATAAAACCGAACTTCTCCATCCAAAACAGTTTGGGTTTTGCCCAGGATACTCAACAGAACTGGCTACCTGTTTTTTTTTATAAAACTAATAAAAAAAATGCTGATAATGGCAGTGTAGACCTTCAAAAGGCCTTTGATATAGTAAATGTTTTATATCAACTTAAAAAACTGAATTTCTCTAACAAAGCTCTGTGCTGGTTCAATTAATATATAAAGAACAGAGAACAATGTGTCAAAGTTATTAAGATGAAGTCAGCCTTTCAAGATTGCGACATTGGCACAGGACCACTTATCTTTTGTTTGTACATTAATGAAGTACCTGAAAGCTAAAAATAAAATGTTCATGTGTGGATGAGATCAACAGTAGCTTGTATTTCTTGATCTCCAGCACAAGGTTAGGCAGTGAGGTGATGTCCCATGTCAAAAAAGCCAGATTTACCAGAGAGGCTTTCACCGAAGGTCCAACTTAACAAGTACACATATATAGAAGGGGGCATTAGTGTGTCATTATCCTGAAGAGGAGAATCTCTGCGTGTTTCTGAATCTTTTTTCTTACATACACAAATTTCTTTAATCTGGATTTGTGTATTGTTGGGGGTTAAAAAGAAAGCAGAATTCAGATTTTACAACACACATGTAGTTTTGTTAATTAGTAACCTTTTAACACTTTTAAAACATGAGCATTATTGTAGAAAAAACCATTCAAATAATAAATGAAAGCACAGGCACTTTTACGTCCTCCTCTCGAAACTGTAAAGCAGGGTGAGCTGCATTCTTCCTCGACAGAGCTTTCTTAAAACAATCTGACCCTGTCTACTAGTTTAAATTACTGTGCAACATGAAAAAACAATGCCATAGCCTCCTGACTACCAGTAGTTCAAATCTGTCCTCTGTGGAGGACATTTGTAAGCCTGAATATCTCCCACCCACTGCATACTACTGAATAATTCATTTAGGGCTTTTCAATAATACCAAATGTGAAGGGGTGGGGCTAATTATCTTACAAAGACTGGGGAATTTAAAAAAAATGTGATTGGACAATATTTTTTTTTCTGGTAGTAACAGATCAGTATAAGAAAAAAGTGGCCATGCAGTTCTCCGTTTATTTTTTGTAGCAATAAGAATGTTCATTTCTGATAAATTAATGTCGCCCTAAAATAGCACCCTCTTTTTTGGACAGCAGAGAGAAATTCCTGAGCCTGTTATTGGATTCTCTATTTTTCAAATTCAAATAAGCTCAAATTGACAGCACTTCATAGGGCGTTTATTAAAACTACTGGAACATGCGATTGTGAATTGGTTCTGTGTTCCTAAAGGTGGCATTCTCTCCTTGTTTTCACTCATCCCAGGTTGAATTGATCAAGGTTGTCTTGAAGGAGTGTATCTTTGACCGATTTGAAGACGACTCGGATGTTCTCTGTGTCCGTGGCACAGGTGAAGTGGGTGTAGAGGGCTTTATGACGCCCGGTGTGACGCTCAATATACATCTTCTCGATAAACTTTTTTGCTTTTTCAGCATTACATTGAGGCCCTGTGGGAAGGAAAGGGGTCAAAGTTAGAGTCAGTAAATAAACAGTATCCATAGTCTGAATTTCATATGTGCTATTAAACGGTATGACATAAAAATCCCACGCTTTCCATTGTTCCTTCAATCCCAACTTCTTTGTTTATAGCTTTTGTTACATACAGTCCTGTGGTGTCAAAACATAACATCAAACTAAATGCCAAATGATTGTTCCAGAAACGTCAGTCACAGTCTTCAATTTGCTTGATTTGTTAACCCAACAGTCTCAAAACACAAAACGCAGTCAGTTTTCAAAAATGCAAGCTACAAGTGAAAACCAAACATGTAAAAATAACCACTTAATTTTACACAGTAAAAAGAATGAAGCATGTAGAAGAGCATAGTTAACCTTTGTAGTCTGAGAAGTAGGTTGCCAAATGTGAATGAGTGATTTTCTCCTCTAGCAGGTCTGTTTTATTCAAAAAGAGGATGGTGGAGGACTCCTGAAACCAGTTGGATGAGACGATCGTCCTGAACAGCTCGAGACTCTCTTGCAGTCGATTCTGAAAACAACAGATATGAACGGTCTGACTAAAAAAAAAAAAAAACTAAAGATGAATCCTGTTTGAATCTGGAAAACAAAGGCTAACTGATAGACTACATTGCCTTTGAACGTACATCGTTCTTGCTCTCATAAAGGACTTGATCATATTCACTGAGGGCTACCAGGAATATGATGGTGGTCACATTTTCAAAACAGTGGATCCATTTTTTCCTTTCTGAACGCTGGCCTCCTACATCAACCATCCTGAAGACACAGAAATAACACACCTAAATACACTTGTTTGTTTTTTGCTAAAACTTGGAAAAAACAAAAATGTAACTTTCATGTCTTCGCAGTTAGAAGCTGGACTTGATGGCTCTTTCAGACCAAAAGCAGCAAACGCCAAACCTGCCGCTGAGTTCAGCAGTTCACGGCGGTGTGTTGTGAAGTACAAGGTGAAAGTTTTCAAAAAGGCAAAAAGACAATGTTTGTGTCAGGAGGAGAGCTTCGGGTTTGTGTGCAGCTCTGTCAGCTATGATAATGCACCAGATGTGTTGCTAAAAACCAAGTGCATTAGCATTAGCCTGGCTTTTGAAAAGGAGAAAGAGAAGCAGCATGGAAAAGGAATGTGTGTGGGAGCGGGTGTATGTGTGTGTGTGTGTGTGTGTGGATGAGAAGCTATATTTCATGGAGAATCGTGGGGAATTCAAGCTTGTGAATGAGTTCAATTTCCACATTGACCATTTACTTCCGGTTCAGTGGGGAGCAGTTAGCCAGAAATCTGGTGTTGGTCTGAGTCTGCAAATTAGCCTTTGGCTATAAGGCCTTTATAACATCAGTTACATTGTTCAACATTTAACATTGTTTTATGTATTGTCTCCAATTAAATCAAATTAAAATAAATACAATCATCACTGTGGCCCATACAATGGAAATAAATGGGTGTCAGAAAGAAGCTGTGTTGCTGTTTTGGTCAGATAGGGCCTTAACTTTAGGGAAACAAAGTGTTGAACTAGCATTTCTGCATCCCCTAAATAATTTGTTACATCCCTTTTTCTTTTTAAACACAGACAAAAAAAAAAGACTTAGCTTGTTTCATACATACAAACAAAGTTACAAGAAAAAAGAGTAGCATTGTACCTGAAGATGGCTTTAGTCATGTCAAATGTGTATTCTATGATGCCTGTGGTGGGAACTCTGACCCTCAAAATATCCTGCAGAGTTGGGATGTATCCTGGGGCTGAGATTCTGTCCATGTCACTCAGATAACTAAAATATTAACAACAATAATTCCAGTTTAATACAATGACACAAATCTAATTGGATAAAAGGACTGTGCGGAAACTGACACTTCTTGCACCCATATAGCTATATTCTTAAATTATACTCCTAAGAATTGGTAAAGTTCATGAATGTAATGACGTGAATAATATAAAAAAAAGCCTACTAGTTAGCCGAGTCTGACAGCTGGAACTCCCTCCTGCGGTCGTAACACTGTCGTACACCATGGTCATTCCACACTTGCTTAATGGCCTTCACCTGCCAGGACTCCAAAGTGTTCAGGCCAGTGGATTCAAGTTGGCTCAGTTTCTTTGCGTGCTCCTGACACACACACACACACACACAAAAAAAACATCCACGAGGTAGTAAACAACAACAAAACTTTCAATTTTTGAAGTACTTTCATACAGAGGTGTGTAAAGACATTAACAGAAATTTATTTTTAAGCAATTTGTTGACATAGTTGGGTATGAAGTACAACCTTTTATTCTCCCAGGAAAAAGAATGTATTCTTGTAATGCACTGATCTTGATTTTTTTTTTTTTTTTTTTACAGGGCCAATGTCTCGTTTGTTAATATGGGAGGGGGCAGGACCTAGATCTTGGGGACTAGCTGTCAGCAGGAATGATTCCTGCTTCAACTTCCGAGTACTGATCAAAGATCTAGATGTGTACAGTCTATATGGTCTTAATGCAACTTCCAGTGAACAACCATATGGATGACATTTTGCATCTTGTCCTAATTTCACACAAATCTAAATGGAGAAGCAGAGTGTGGGTGGGAGAAAAAGAAATATACCCCATATTTTGATCAAATAAAATACTTGAATAGCTTGTTTAACCACCAAGAACTGGATTTATGAGAGATTGGCACAGCTCCTCTGCTTTCTGTTCACTGCTGCTGAGTCTAAAATACAGTTAGCTGCAGGCAGTTACATCACATTGCACTTTGTTTCATTAAGTCTGACCATCCTTCAGTTGTTGAACTGTTACCTGTAATAACAGTAAAACTGCAGAGGAAAAAAGGGTTCATTTATGGTCAAAAGCAGGTTTTGTCTTATTGGCTTTATTAGGTCTGTGTAGATCCAACATAACCCAGATGCACTAGCCTGATGCTAAACTCCATCCTCTCTGTGGTTTATTTATTTATCCTAAGGTTTGGAACCAAATAAAGGAAGGGAGGAATAATGTAAAGTCAGGCTGGGTTCTCAAACAGGCTAACCTGGAAAAAAAAAACTTGTGGCAGCAACTTGATCATTTCAGCACCAAAAAGACTTCATATAGTGAAACATATTCTTAGTAATGAAGATTTTTGGGCCCACTTTCCTCTTTTGCAGGGACATTAAGACGTCAGTGCAGCTTATGAGAAAAAGTACAGCTTCTTACAATGTTCTGGTCATCAACGTAATCAATCTTTAAAGTCTTCATGGCATCAATCAGCGCCTGGATGGCTATGATGATGTTCTGAAACACCAGCCGAGTGAACCCTTCTCTGTCACTCTCATTGTATCCTTTGCCGTGGATGATCCTCATTTGTTTTATAAAGGTGCTCTTGCCACTTTCACCAGTTCCTATGAAAAGAGAGAACAAAAGATGGAAAACAGAGTAAAGATTAAGAAAATTTAATAAAATTATATTAGAGCAACCACAAAAAATATCAACATTAATATGCAGCAGCTAAGCTATATTTTTGCTACAAAGTACTTAGTCCTTTAAGTGGAATGAACTGTTTCCAACATAATGTGAAGTTAGCCTTTTATAAATGGTCTGTTTTGAAATCAGACCTCTTCTCATTTTATGAAACATTTACTCATCACACTTGCCAAACTCTTTCTTGGCATCCTAAAACATTTTTTGAGAGTTTCAGACAAATATTTACTTTTCCAGTCATTTGTTTTTACATAAAATAAAAAAAAGGTTATTTCCGTCTGAATTGTCATGATTCTTATAGACAGAATATCAAACTGGCTTAAACTCAACGTTTTCATTTAGTTTTAAGTTTTAAGTAAAGCTTTCTCAAAACCTGGCACTTTGCATATAAATGTCTTACAGTATGAAGCCACAGAGCAGTCCTCTGTACTGTAGTTTCCTTTCAAGAAAGAAAAAATACTTTTAAGTTGCTTGAACAATGAAAAGAATGATAAAAGCTCTGGGTTAGAGGAACAGTACAGCCAAAAACTACATACCAATGTCTGTGATACAACTGATTTGGGTAAATACATACTGTATTTACTGAACACTTTCAGTCTCTCTACGAGTTATGATATAATTTCTCATATTATACAAAATCTGCAGCTATCAGACACACTATAATAATATCATAATGTTTAATAAAGTTATTACTGATAATATCTGTAGTATACATGTAACATTTAACAAATCCACATTAACATAAAAGTTAAATAACTCAGGAATACAGCACCTAAATTTGTGAGAAGGTCATTAATGTCTCTTTTGGGTATTATTTTAATAAATTAGCTATAAGCTGTACCAAAGTCAGTACCAGGTTTACTTATTTTTTGCAAGCCTCAGCTATATGCAGAAGCCTATTCAACATCCACAACTAGGTTCAACTTAAATGAGGCTGATTTGAGCCTACATGTCTATAGAAAGTTTAGATGGCTAGACACTTCATGGCTTCTGGGTCCTCTGTAGTGAGCGTTGGATACCCAAACCGATGAGTCACTGTAAGAAAATAATAAAGGATGCAAAAAAAGGACTAGGCCAAGCGAAAAACTTAACATAAGGTTGCAAGCAGCTAAAATAAGTATGAATTTGTTGAGCAGTGATTAGCATCAGTGCTGCTGTAATGTTAGTCTTGTGAGAAGTTGCTTTCCAGTTAAAATAGGAGTAGACTACAGATGTGCCAACTGATAAAATACTTCTGCTTATTGTTCCTACCCTTAAGTGAAAGTAAAACAAACCCTGTTTCTACCTTTCTAGTTTCAGATGAACCATTGCTGGTAATGGACTGCAGACAGACTCAGTCTTCAATGTAAATACCCATAAACTGCTATTTAAATAACTAGCTGATGTAAAAGTGACAGGGAAAAAGTTTTTTAAAATATTTGTCTGAAGCTCTATGAAATGTTTGAGACTGGAGTTGCTTTTAAAACAGCAGAAATTTGTTGCCCCGCTCAAACCCGCCAATAAAACATCTGCCTTACGTTCCAATCTCATAATCCTCTGAGAAATTTCTACTGCAGGTAAGATGTTGATTACTGATCCTCAATCCACAAAACACCACTTCAAAAAGTTGGAACTATGACTTTAAAGCATTTGAAAAATAAGAGTGTGGTAAATGCTCTGTATGACTCATGAACTAAAATTACCCCCCCCACACACACACACCCACACACACACACACACACACACACACGCACCCGTAGAGGTCACAATGCTCAGAAACATTGCTTATCAAAGGCCAGCTCTTGCATTGTGTGCTGATAAAGAATTACTGCTGACCCTTGATGTAGTTCTTAATGTTGTGCACTAGACATAAAACACCAAGGTTCACATTTTAAAACATTTATTTTAAATATTTGATTGTATTGTATTGCCTAAGAAGACAGACTCTTGCTAGTCAATAAAAATTTACTAGAGTATCTATAAGACTCCTACCTAAAAGCAGTAGCTTCAGCTCTCGTTTAAGATTTTGTTTATCCCGGCGAAGTTGCCTCTCTATTTCTTTGTGAATCCTCAGCCTCTCCTCTTCGTCAGCAGACAAGCAGCACGCGTCCATTGCTGTCCAAGTTTGCCGGCTTCTGTTCGTTTGACTCAGCTGACAGCGATTAGTGAAATGAATGGGTACGGATTTTTGTCGCACAGGGAAGGCAACAGGTCGGTTCTTTCTCATGTGGGATCCAGTTCAGGTGCATTCCACACTCCTGCAGCAACGGAGGCAGGCTCAAATAATCCCTTGAGTATCTGCCTTCAGGGTCATACTCTCACGAGCAGCTGCTTTTTATTGGATTTAATTTTTTTGACTGTGACACAAACATGTTTGAGGCAAGCTGTGTAATGAGACAGAATGTTTTCTTTTTTTTTTTTTCCTTACTTGCTGTAGTGAAGAGAAAAGTTATCACCCTTTGTGAGGAACTGCTTAAAATATGTATCCCTTCTCTCTCTCCCACAAGTTCAAATGTCTCACATTTAGATTTTTGATGTTTCAAAAGTTAACGCCACAGAGGGATCATGTTTCAGTCCCAGCAGTTAGACTAGTCTGAAAACAAGTGTGAGTAAAAACATTTGATCAGCGTCTTTTCACATTAAAACATTATCATTACTAGTAAAGCAATGAAACAATAAACAATTACTGTGGGACAAAAAGTATAAACTTGGGCCCTGTGTTTTCTCTAAGATGTGCTTTTGTATCCTCCTCTCAGAGCTGAAAGGCAGGATGAGCTGCATTTTTTCCTTGACAAAGCTTTAACTGATCCTGTCTGCTCTGCTTAACAGTTGAGTAACACAAAAAGATACACCAGTAGAAGAAATAATTGTCAATTCTTTATTTATTTATTGCCTCAAGCAATAAAAAATAGGTCCTTTGCCAGTGTTGGTGAATTCAGTTTACAATAAAATGTTACTTACAGGGGCAGCACAGTGCACTAGTGGTTTGAGCTGTTGCCTTACAGCAAGAAGGTCACAGGTTCGGCTCTCTGCTTGGGATTTATATGTTCTTCCTGTGCACTAGTGGGTTTTCTCTGGGTATTCCGGTTTCCTCCCACATACCAAAACCATACATGTTAGGTTAACCGATAACTAAGTTGTCCCGAGAGCATGAACAGTTGTTTGTCTCTATGTGTCCCTGTGATGGACATGTGCGCGGTCTCCTATGGTCAATTTAGAGTTACCAGTTAACTTAACATGCATGTTTTTGGACTGTGAAAGGAAACGGGAGTGCCTGGTGAAAAGCCACTGACCCATTGCAGCGTGATGTCTCAATCACTCGGTTTCCAGTTGGTTGGCAAAAAACTCTAATGTTGTATTGAAGTAGAGCACGAAGTGTACAGAAAGTCTGACAAATGAATGCAAACAATCAAATTGCCAAGAGGTTGTTGTGCACATGGATGTACATGAAGGTTTTTTATGAGCTCAGGTGTTATTTGTACAGATTTCTTGAAGAAAAAAACACAAAACCTGAGCTCGCAATCTATTCGGTGCAGAAACATCAATGACTCATAAAACCTACGGGAGCCTTCAGATCACTATCGCATGTTTAGTCTGCATTTTACTACAGGTATATTTTCATTTGTTTGTTTTTTTATCATTCTGGATAACTATTAGTTTACTATACACACAAAACTTTGTTGTTTTACTCAGGTTTACAGCTGCAGTGGGCACAGATGACAAATCTAGTTTTCCTATCAAGGCACACTCACAGTTCATGAGCCTTGCCAGACCCCCTGAGATGGAACAACTGTAGTTTTTACAACCCAAACAAGCGAGTCCTTTGGCATCTCAAAAAATTTATCCCCAAGTAGAAATAATTATTATGGTCCAATGACTTGTATGCTTTTTAAGGCTCTTGTGTATAAAGTCCAGAGTGGTTTATAAGCGTCCAGACAGAAAACATTAAGCCTCTTGCTGACTGGCAGCATATTCGCAGCACTTATTTGGGTTTAAATATGGATTCAGCAAAGTATCACCTCAAATAGTTGATTCATCAGGTCTTCGGAAAGCAATGTTGTCTGAATGAGACATATGTTTTATATTTCTTCTCTGTATTTTGTCCAACTCCAGGTTGTTGTTGTTTTTTTCTTGTTTGTTTTTTGCCACCCCGTGTACTGCTCATGCTGAGAAAACCCAGTCACAAGTAAACGTGCAATGGGTCTATACATTCACTAGGAGAACATGCAAACACCACATACAAAGACCTCCACTGAAATTCCAGACCTTCCAGCTGTGAGGTGACAGTGCTGATCACCCCACCACCATGCAGACTAGTACAGTACAGAGGAAATAATTATTCCTGTTCATGCTGTTTAATTGTCTCTCATATCTTAAATAGTCCAAAACTGACTGAAGTTGACCAATAAAACATCCAGTGAAACTGTCAAAACACTCCATCTTCCATTATTGAAGATTTAGGTAATCCAAGTTTTCTTGAAAGATGGTATCTTTGACTGATCTGAAGACGACCCGGATGTTCTCCGTGTCTGTGGCGCAGGTGAAGTGTCTGTAAAGGGGTTTATTGTGCCCGACGTGGATGTCAACGTACTTTTTCTCAATGAATTTTATTGCTGATTTAGCATCGCCTGGAGGTCCTGTGGGAGTGAGAAAGGTCAAAATTGATGAGAGTCACAGGGCAGTATTCATAATATACATCGTGGAGACCCATATGGATCCAAAGTAATTGCATGATGTATAAACCCAAAGCTTCCATGTGTAAAACATATTTTTGTGTCACTTTAGACAGAGACAACTTCAGTCCAAACCCTCTCCCTCACATTTTTTTCACGATATAACTGGTGCACAACTTAATGTTTTATACAAGTTATTCAATATATTTCCAAAACTTATAATGTAATCATCCTAATTATAAACCACTATGTAGTTTGAAGTGTTTTTATTATTGTTACATTGAGTGACATTTTCTCTTGATTATTTCAGTTGAACCCTTGCTTTTATATTTGTCTTTTACTGTGCCATGAGTTCTATACACAGATTCGCAAAATTTGTACTATTAAAATGCTTTGGTTTGTTGATTCAGTCGTCTCTAAACACAAACAAATTCACTTTACTGTGATGCAAACCAAAGAGAAGCAGCTGATTATTATAATAAAGTAAGTGAATGAATGCCATTTTTCCATAAAGTTTGAGTCAGACAAGCAATAAATTTCAAAAGTTAGCTGTGAAATGTGCTTCAGCTCATTGATCACTGAAAAAAATAGAAGGTAATTCACCCTTATAGTCTGGGAAGTAGGTTGCCAAATGTGAATGTGGGATTTTCTCTTCTAGCAGGTCTGTTTTGTTCAGAAAGAGGATGGTGGAGGACCCCTGAAACCACTGGGATGAGATGATGATCTTGAACAGGGCGAGACTCTCATCCAGTCGGTTCTAAAATAGCAGAGAAAGGACTAAATATTAAACCTGGAAAAGAAGCTGGAAAACCATAATGAAAATTACTACAAAGCCTTGCAACATACATCATTCTCGCTCTCATAAAGAACTTGATCATATTCACTGAGGGCTGCCAGGAATATGACAGATGTGACATTTTCAAAACAGTGGATCCATTTCTTTCTCTGGCAACGCTGGCCTCCCACATCCACCATCCTAAAAACACAAATATTGTATTTAAACATACTTTTTTTTTAGTTATATGTCACTGTGATGTGAAAGTAAAAACCCTACGTAGCCTCAGTTTTGAGGAAACTGAAAGTGGTGATCAGCACCTCTAGTATCCACCAGTTCAGATTAAATCATTTTTATATGTATTCATTAAATTTGATTTAAATTTACCAGCAAGGAGAACACATACTGCATGTCTTGAGCTGTGTTTAAAAAAGTCTCCAAAGAGGGCACAATCCAACCCTACTAACTAACTCAGAACAGGGAACACCCAAAAGGAGCTGCTGTGAAGAATTACAATAAGGGCAGAAAAGTTCTTACAGCTTCCTATGTTAAGTTGTGCAAAGCTTTAAGCACATAATCAATTCTATATTTAACAGGAAACTGGTGAAGAGACATTAACACCGGGCTGATAGTGTCTCTTTTTCAGGCTGCAGAGTTTCATACCAGCTGCAGATGAAGCAGCAGACACTACCTGATGCCAAATTACCCAAGACTGGATAATTAGAATAATTCAGTCTTGTGGTAAATAAGGTTTTGATAAATTTCTACATATTATTAATATTAATAGAAAGGGTACACTTCAGCTTATTTTCAAGATGTACAAAAAGGACAAAACATTCTCACACAGGCGCGAAAACTGAATTCTAACCACAAGTTGACACTAAGTTTATAGAGTTGTTGACCGAAAATAACCACTTCAAACATTAATTTGAAGACAGTTACAGCATTATATCTCCTCAATGCCCTTTATGATGGATATGAAATGTGGGTTCCTCAGGATTTAAGGGCCTATAGATCTGGGTTTCCACATAACATTAATCCATCCATCTGGTTATTGATTTCCTATAATCACGGTACTGTTCAGGGTCACGGGGAGCTGGTCTCGAGGCAAGAGGTGAGGTGGACTCTGGACAGGTCTTCCATTCATCCCAGGAGAAATAGAGACACATGAGACAAACAACCTGCACACTCCAGTCACACCTAAGGATAAATTAGAATCAGTAAATCTAACATGCATGTTTTTGGACCCTCAACCACGATTCAAACCCATGACCTTCTCACTGTAGCTGCAAAAAATATCACTTGCTAAAGATAAAACCCAGGAGACGTGTATAAAAAACATGGTTAATATCGGCCCCAAGATAGATCCTTGAAGATTTCCACAGATGAAAGAGGCAGCTGAAGAAGACAACGTTAATGTTTTAACAGAGGAAGATTTATCTGTTTAATAAGAGCCACCAAAGAACAGTACCAAGCTTGGCCTAATTTAGCCTAAAAACTGATTTATCAGGATGAGATTTTTAAATGAGTAGATTGTTGTAGGCCTGAATCAAGATGGAACCATTCCATTAGCAAAACTGCCATTTATAATCAAAATAATTGATGGTTTAAAAGAGTTTAAAACTTCCTTCAAGAAATGTGAAGATAAACTATCAAAATCACAACTTGTGAGTTTTGTTGGGACATTCTATCGAAAATTAATTAACTATTCACATCTCTCTCAATTGAATAGTATATTTAGTCTTCTTTATGTTTTAGTCCTAACATCTGTGAGTTTTTACTATTTATATTGACAAGGTAAAAAAAGAGTACCGCCATACCTGAAGATGACTTTTGACATGTGAAAGGGGTACTCTGTAATGCCTGTGGTGGGAACCCTGACCCTCAAGATGTCCTGCAGAGTTGGAATGTATCCTTCTTGGGCTGAGATTCTTCTCATGTCGCTCAAATAACTAGAACATTAAAACAATAATCCCAGTTTAATACAATCCCAATTCTAAAAAAGAAGGGACATTGTGTAAAATGTTCACAATAGAACATAGTAAAAATATCAAATATTTAAACTAAGAAACTGAACCATTTATAGAAAAAAAATAGAAAGTAATTTTGAATTTTATAAAAGCAACACATTTCAAAAAGATAGAACGGTGCCATGTTTACCACTATGATGTAGCATCTTTGTTTCTTTTACCAACAGTCTGTAAACATCTAGTAACTGAGGAGACCAGCTGCTGAGTCTTTGGAAGGAATGTCGTCCTATTATTGCCTGACGTAGGATTCTAGCTTTTCAACAGTCCTAGGCCGTCTTTGCTGGATTTAACATTTCCTGATGCACCAAATGCTTTCAATTGGTGAGAGGTCTGGACTGCAGGCAGGTCAGTTCAGCACCTGGACTCTTCTACTATGAAGCCATGTGTCAGGAACGGTGGAGACGGAGGCAAACCCAATACGCAGACTCATCGTAAATTAAAGAAGAACTAATTTATTAAACTATAAATATAAACAAAACAAAAGGCTGACGTGGCAGCAAAACCTAAACATAACAAAATCCACTTAAGACAAGAACTAACATGAAACAAGAACGAGAGGAGCGGAACAATCAGACAGAGCATGAAGCCACATGAAGCGATAATGAACCAGTTAGTAAATGGAGGAAATGACCGGGTTTTAAAGACAGGGGGAAATCAGTGGAATTGGGCACAGGTGAAGTGATTACAGAACTTGTGGCAGGTGTAGATGGGCGTGGCAGGCAGACAAGTGAAAGACTGAGGAGAAGTGAAAAATGACAGACAGAGGCATGGGACAAAAACAAAGACACTAAATAAACCCGGAACCTGACACCATGTTGTTGTAATGGATGCAGTTTGTGGTTTTGCATTGTCTTGCTGAAATATATAAGGCCTTCCCTGAAAATGACATCATCTGGATGGGAGCATATGTTGTTCTATAACCTGTATATACTTTTCTGCCCGTGCCATAGGCACTAATGCACCCCCATACCACCAGAGAGGCCAGCTTTTGAACCATGCGCTGATAACAGGATGGAAGTTCCCGCTCATCTTTAGCTGGAGGATTTCTGAGCCCATGCAGTGATGTCCACAACAAAATTAGATCTGTTTTTAATGCAGTGATGATATTTATGAAATGTAGTTGATGGGTTATTTAAAGACTTCCCAATCAGGGGGGTAATCAGTCTGAAAGTGTGCCATTATTTTCAGTTGCAGTTTCTCCCAGACTGATCAACCCCTGCCCATCTTTACTTCTGAGAGTCTCAGCCTCCCTTAAATGCTGTTTTTATACCCAGTCCTCTTACTGATTTGTTGCCAATTAACCTATTTAGTTAAAAAATGTTCCTCCAGCTGTTTCTTATTCATACCACTTACTTTTACAGCCTTTTGTTGTCCCTGTCCCAGCTTTTTTCTTTCAAAAAAGGTACAATTTTAGTCTAAACATTTGATATGTTTACTTTGGTCCACTGAAAATAAAATATGGGTTTGCAAAACATTACATTCATTTATTTTTTCTTTTTTTTTCAATTTTGTCAGATTTAGGGTTGTACAATGGCACAAATTGGAAAGACCGCACAGAAACCGGCCTTGACTATCCACATTTCTAAATGTTAGCAGCATAAATCACTGTTAAACAGAGTTCATGAATATAACATGAAGCACTGCCAGATAATCTGAAAAAAAATATATAATGTGACAAGCTTACTATTTGGCAGAGTCTGACAGCTGGAACTCCCTCCTGCGGTCGTAACACTGTTGCACACCTTGGTCATTCCACACTTGCTTAATGGCCTTCACCTGCCAGGACTCCAAAGTGTTCACATAGATAGAGTCCACTTCACTAAGGTTCTTTGCATGACGCTGCAACAAAAAAAACATCCACAAAGGAGTCAAACAAAAGATAGCTTTGAAGGACAAATTCGCCTTAATAAGTAAGTTCATATATAGGTGTTCAAAGGACATGTTTACAAGAGATTACTTGACATTGTATTGCATATAGTATCAAAATGTGTTTCCAGGAGCAGGGTTTTACATACAGTAAATGCTCAAGGGTAAGTTCAAAACAAAAAGCAAACAAAAAAAAACAGGTTAGACCAGTTATTCAGCGAGTCATTTTGCTAACCTGGCCTTCCCTAAATTTCTTTGGTATTTTCGTCCTGTCAGTCATCCTGTCAGTAGTTTGATCATTCTGTTTGTGTTTTGTTTTGTTTTTTTCTCTGTCTCTGCCCCTCAAAAGGCATTAAGACAACCATGTGGACTTTTAGAAAAGTGCGTACAGCTTCTCACAATGTTCTGGTCATCAGCGTAGTCAATCTGTAGAATCCCCATGGCTTCAATCAGCGCCTGGATGTTTATGATGATGTTCTGAAACACCAGTTGGGTGAAACTTTTCCTTTCATTTTCACTGTATCCTTTGCCGTGGATGATCCTCATCTGTTTTATAAAGGTGCTCTTCCCACTTTCACCAGTCCCTAAGAAAAAGAGAATAATAACAATAATAATAATAAGTGTTTAATGAGCACTATACAGCAAGCCCTGAAAATTATGTTAGTCAATAAAATATTGTCAAAGGTTGAACAAAAATAAGTTAAATACTCAACTCCCACCTAAAAGCAGCAACTTCATCTCCCGTCTAAGATTTTCTTTATCACGACGCAGTTGCTTCTCTATTTCTTTGTGTATCCTATGTCTCTCCATGTCCTCAGGCGACTTGTAGCAGCACTTGTTCATTGTCTACCAGGTTTTTCAGCTGCTGCTGTTCAAACTGCACCACAAAATGACAGGGACCAGTGAAATGAATGTATCCTGCTTTTGGTCAGACCTGCCAGGAAACTCGTATCCCTGAACAAGTAGGATGTTGTTGTGTTTCTGGAGTCATTCTTCCAGTTCAAGAGCATTTTACAGTCCTGGTGCGGGAGGCGGACTCTGACTGGAAGGCAGTGTAATTATGAGTAACGCTTTATGCTTACACTATCATGAGCAGCTGATTTTTTTTTTTTCTCCTACTGTGTATTGGGAAACATATTGGAGGCCTGTAATAAAACAATCCAGTGCCTCTTTTTGTCTGCAGTAGTAAAGTGAACAGGTTTCTCCGTTTGTGTGGGAGTACACAGCATTTATTTCCCCCCCTTGTCTCTCCACCAACAATGACTAATATTTCAAAGTCAACACCACTGCAGGATAAACAGTTTTCTACAATTTGGGTCAGAAGTATCACAGAAAAATCACAGAATATATAGTCTTAAAGTCTTTATGTTCATGGAAAGCAAAAGGTGTAAAGACAGCAAACCAGGTACAACATAGTTTGTAACAGCATAACTTTGCCTCGAAGACTAGCCAGTCCTAGTCTTTGTGGGAAAGGAAAACAGCCTGTAGTTAACCCTGAATGGAAGATGGCTGTCTCTTCTCTTGTTCCTGTGCTTTTACAAACCTGATCCTTAATGAGGTGGGAGGAACTGACTTGTTCAAACTAACATGATTTTCCTGTTGAAGTAAGATTTCTTTAAGACAAAAAAAGGATGATCACTAATAAAACCATCTACTAACAAAAACATTTGCAAAAAGAGAAAAGTAATGCTCAACAAATCGTATTCAAAAAACTTATTTTGGTGGCGTTTAGTGATTAGTATTGGAAAATGAGCTGAATCCTTTTTGGATTTTTGATGTTTTTCTTTCAAGTCATCTATGGGAAAACAGTTACCATGGAGGAGTTTGGTTTGGTTTGTATACATGAATAAATTGCCAAAAACAATGACAGGAATCCAACTCAGCTAACTGGTTTGCATTGTGAATTGCCGTGTTTTTCTTGGACTTCTAAAATCATCATCTTGAAACTCCACCTGGACCCGTCATTCTGTGTCTGTCTGTATCTCTTTCCTGTCCTCTCTAACCCCAGCCGGTCGAAGCAGATGGCCGCTCGTCCTGAGCCTGGTTCTGGTTCTGGTTCTGCTGGAGATTTCTTCCTGTTAAAAGGGTTTTTCCTTTCTATTGCTGCCAGTGTGCTGCTCAGGATTGGAGACTGTGACAAAGTGAAGATTCAACGCAATCTGCTGGCTTCCTTAGATAGATAACTTTTACTAACTGGCTTTTTGTAATGTAT
>JAOXNZ010000038.1:11967361-11977914 GCA_028566095.1 Kryptolebias brasiliensis
AAGCAGATTGCACCAACGTTAACTCCAACCAAACCAGCACAAACAGAGAGAGCTGTTTGCCGAGTCATGCATCCGCCAACAATGCATAAATGTAAAGAGGATGATGCTTTTTTTACTTATTTATTTATTTATTTTTTTAACTTTTAGGAAAAAAATGTTCACCTCTTTTTTTTTCTTGTTGCCGGACCCTCCTGAAAGTTAATTCGTATCATTATTTCGCAGATCTAGTGGTAATTGTGAGGTTAAAAGTGTCATTTTCAGATCGTTACAGCCTCAGATTCAGACGAACAGAAAGTGAGCCGGCATGGGCGAGGTTGCCAGCCGAAGTGCCGTTGGCTCCATGCAGATTTTATCAGCTCTCAGTGTCAAAATCTGTTGTTTGGATGAGTTGTGTTGTGTTTCCAGCTGGTTTGTAAGAACAACCCTGAAAATGGCCTCCTAGTATGAACCTGATGGAAATGCGTGCTAAATGTATTGCTTGCTTCTTTGCATGCCGAAGTTTTAAACAAAGATCTTATATGGTCTATTAAAACTCAGTCTATGTGTTTGGGATGACTTCCAGCTGCTACCACATTAAATTTATCTCAGTATCTATAAAATTGACTGAGTTATATCCACTTTTCTGTTGGCTAAGTTCTATTTGATGCGGCGGCCTTCTTGAAATGGGTTGACTCCAAAAGTGAATCAGTCAAAGATGTCCATCCAATGATTAGTTTCTGAGACATTTGCGAAAATGCGTACATTAGTACATGAGATATTACGCTAACAGACAGACAAAGAGACACACCTTTCACTGCAGTGGGGGATAAAAAGAATTGCAAAATTGCATTTAAGCAGCATACTTAGCTCCCTAAATGTCACCTATTCAATTGTGAATTGGCGTTTCACAAAATTAGGTTTGATTGTTACCATATTGGAGCCCAAAGTTACACTGTTTTAAAGAGAAAGTGAGGATGGAATAACACTCTGCTTCAGTGGCTCTGTCCATGTTTTTATTTTAAAAAGTCTTCTACCGCTAACAATTTTGAAAATATAGGAGACAGGTTTCTTAACGCTGAGTCATTTGATGCTCTCAGTCTCAGTCCTACACAGGCGATTAATACCAAATTATTCCTGCTTTTTGATGTTTGTTAACACACGCTGTCAGCTGTCGCTTGGAATCAATGTCTTTCCGTGTTTATGGTGAGTATTTTCTTTCTGCAGTAGCGTAAAATGTCCCCTTTTGATACACACTCATGCAAATTGTATGCCGTAATTCTGTCCTTTATTCTCATATCTGCCCCTCTGTTACTTTGTTCTAAATTTCACAACAGAAAACCGTTCAAGAAAGGTTTTTTTTTTTTCTATCTGAGCCTTTATGTCGCCACTACTTTTTATGATAAAATGGTAGGTTTGTGCCCAGCAGCGAGAAATTATGACTTATTTAAGAGTTAGCCACAATCCAGAGATCGTAAAGTTAAAGTGTTGTTTTTTATTTGCATCAATGTACTGTATTTACATTTTTATTTTAGTATGATTATACAAACAACACATATAACACTATTGCCTGCCCTCATTGTCGATACTGTGACACACATACACCCACTTTTAGCTCTCTGTTGGATAATGAGCTCGGCACAGGGGGAAACAGAGGTTAGCCAACTAAAGCCCACAATTATCAGTATATTTATATACCACCATACAATGTGATATAGAGATCAGAACAAAATAATAGAAGTCATAACCATTAATCATAGTATAAATGGACAATGGAATGATCATGACAGGCTTAGCGAGCCTCTTATGCAGTCTTTTACTGCACCGTGTTCGATGAACAGACATTTAGTCCACTTCTTTGTTGGACTGAAAGCAGTACACATGGAAAGTGCACTTTTTATTTTTTAATTGATCCTGCCTTCTAAAGAAACACTCAAATGATTTTGCAGTTGTGGGGTGTGTCAGTACTAGACAGGCGGCTGAGAGCAGGAAACTAGTGAATCACCTTTTTTTGGCAAACAGTCAGCTCATTTTAAACAGGACAAAGGAGCGGATGGTGGATTTTAGAAGGAGTTGGAGTGAGACCAAAAAAAAAAAGAAAAATCTCTCTGGGAGAAGTGAAGATACAGTATATATGGTGATAGACTACAGATGCCTGGGTGTTCACCTGAAGAACACGCTAGGCAGGAAGTGAGACACTGACACTGTTTACAAGATGGGAGACTCTACTTCAGAAGCTTGAATGTATGCACATGTTCAATATAAACTTGTAGTCTGTAGTGGAGACAGAGCTTGCAGTTATCTGTGGAAGTATCAAGATAACAACCAGAGATTCTAAAACCTGAAGAAAAATAAAGTGCTGTAAAATTCTTCGGAACCCCTAGAGCTGATAGTAGAAAGATGAACGTTGCACAAGCTGCTAAACATGGTGGACACCTTCTACACAACAAACACAGTAAGCAGCAGACTGCGTTCAGTCAGGAGCTCATTGCTGCCCACATCAACCATCTACAATCACTCTAAGGATTTACTATTGCCTGCTGTGGAAGGATGATAATGTTTTGCCCACGTCTGTGTGTGTGCGCATGTGTTCATTTGTCTGCAGTGTTAGCAAAATATCACATTACCCACTGAATGGATTTTAATGAAACGCCAATAATCATTGGATGTAAATCTACATCTGATCAACGTTTGGAGTCAACCCAATTTAAGATGACCATCACAGGTAATTGACCACCACAGGTCAATTACCTGTGCCTGCCAACAAATGACTAGAACTCAAATGTACAGATATTGAGCTAAAACCTGGTGTGGTAGTAGCTGAGAGTTATCCTTAACACATACTTTGAGTGCTAACAGATCTTACAATCTTGCATGAGATGGCGCATATCACTTACAAGGTTTGACCAAAACGGCTTCAACTCTATCCCTTCTAATTATAATATGACCTTAGATAAGCACGTCGGCATTAAAGGCAGCAATATTTATTCCTTCAAGGAATGCTAGGCTTTTATTACTAGCATGTGCTCATTCAAATTAATTCAATTGGGTTTGTGAAAACTACACTGGATATATTTAAACATTAGAAACTAATAGCTGTGTTCAGAACTATCTCTATATGACCAAAACAGGGGATTCAAAATTAGCTGGCAGCCAGTGAGAATCGCCGTATAAAACTTTCATTCCTCCGCATTTTTGATGGCTACTTTTCGTTGATTGACCAAAGATATTTTGTAAACATTTGCCTAGAAGAGTCCCTGTGTTATCCCCGATCTGCATAAGAATGCAAAATGTAATTTATTCAAAAGAAATGGTGATTTTCTTCCTCCCAGAGTTTCTTTTTGATCATTTCTGTCGATTCATGGGCGCAGACAACTTTGCAAGCAAGCACTGCTGTTGTAACACCACCACTGATTGGAAAAGAGTTCTCATTTATCTGCTGAGGCTTCTGATTGGTTGATCTTGGGGGCGTGAGACTGTGTCGTTTTCCAGGCAGTGGATGAGAGATGCCGGAATGTCCAAGAAAACAACGGTTGGATTCTACCAACCAGAAAGAAGACCAAGACAATCTATTTCAAATCTCCAGTCAATATGTTTTTATTCAAATCTATTTTACTAGATTACTTACTTCAGGCTTGCTGCCTTGGGAGATAGTTCCTTGTCTTGGCTAAATGAATTCTCCGTCTGATTGAAAACTCTCCCAGTCCTTCCAAAAAGCCAAACATTCTTACAAATTGTCCTCAAAAAACGATGATTTTGGACTCTTTCAACACCATATCAGCCTTGTTCTAAAATGCCAGGAAAATGAATTTTCCTAAGTTCTAAATTTCACATTTTTTGGGGGGGTAGCCTCCAGAACCCCCCTTCAGCTCTCGGCACTGGGCTTCACCGAGTGGATAGTCAGCCCCCTACTTTTTCTAAATAGCCTCCTACTCCTAAAACCTTTGAACCCCCCTGCTAAAAGGCCTTCATCACCTCCAAACTGACATCTGCATGCTAGGTTACGAATTTGTCCTCAACTCTATGAGCTTCCACAGAAAAAAAAAAAAAAGAGAGAAATGGAACTAACTCGCACGCTGACTCAGACTTCTCCCCCTTTGTCTGAGTCTCATCCAGGCCTGGAGCTCTTACTGTTTAACTGAGACATACTTGTTTGAGGTAGCAAATATAAGAGAATAATGAGCTCCTGCCTTTGGTGTGACAGGTGCAAATTCCTGTACGATTAATGGGAAATTGTCCAACTTTACAAGCCTGCAGTGAGCCATCACAAGTTCATCAAAATGACAACCTGCTCTGTTAAGCAGACAAAAAGTCTCTGGCAGCTCAATGGCAAAACTAAACACTGCTGCAACTTACCAGAAGTACTTCACCCCTGAGAACACTGTAATAAACACTGTGTGCTCTGTAAGTAAACGCTGCGCATGTTTCTACAGGGACAATGTGTGGTAAGAAGCTCTTTCGCAATTTGTCTGAGGGAAGCAGCAGTGAAAAGGAACAGAAAAACAGTTGCTGAGCCTACCTTGTTGAGCTCATACTTGTAGGGGATCTGTAATGTGGTCATGGCTTGGATCATGGCCTGCATAGCTGTGAAGATGTTTTGGTAGACCAGTCTGGTGAAGGCTCTTCTGTCCTCCTCAGAGTATCCCCGGCCATGGATAATCCTCATCTGTTTGATGAAAGTGCTCTTTCCGCTTTCACCCGTCCCTGGCCACCAAACCAATGCATGACATCATTTCAGATACAAAAACGTGACATTTGTGTATCTATCAAAATAGTATAACCTCTGTACTCTGTTTGAACCTTGAAGAATTCAGTCACTATTGACACCTAAGACTTTCTCAGGAACTTACAACAAAGCTTCCTTTAAAATGCAAGAATTGCCTAAAGGGGTTTTAAATTAGCCTACTGTTTTAAACTGATTTAAATAATCATGTGTGTTTAGGGAACTTCTGTAGCTGCAGATTACTCTGATGCACTGGTGGCCATCTATGATTAACTATAAACTGTCTATGAAAAACAGGTAACCATACTCATTGGTTAGTGGCAAATCATTTTGAGGCAAGTTCAGCATTAAGCCGTCTAAACTTTATTCTTGGACAAGAGGAGGGGCAATATCCAAATTCCCTTACTTTTTGTGTTAAGTTTATGTGTCAATAACTTGGCAAAAACAGAATTAAGTGGCACAATCTGAACAATTTGTTGTCTTTTTTATGCATAAGGCAGCCAGGTTGGATTTGAATATTAGAGTTGCAGTTGTTTATGTGATCCCTTGAGTCAGAATTTTGATTTGGGGAAATTGGCGTCACATTTTCAGAAGCCCAATAAATGTATGTCCAACTTCAACTTGCTTCATTTTATGGGATCGACTCAAACTACTGTACCAGCTAGTAGCCGTCATATGCAATGGACTGGATTGGAGTGAAGTGGACTGCAATGTCAGCTTTTCAGTTCACTGCTTTAAAAAGAGATGCATGTTCACATCAAGATGAACTGGGCCCTCTTTGCTAATCCATCCAGCAGCTTTAACCACTTTATCCTTTTTAGAGCCACAGGGGGGGCTGAAGCCTATTCCAGCTGACTTTGGGCACACAGCGTACAGGTCACTAGTCCATCACAGGGCTAAATCAGAGAAGTCCTCACTCTCACTCCTATGACACTTTTGGAATCACGTATCGACCTAACACGCACTGTGGGAGGAAGCATCAAGGGAGCCTATCCCAAATATTAAGGCCCAAACAAAATGAAGCGTCAAACCCAGAAGCTTCATATAAAAGCAATTCAAGATTTTAATTTACGAGTCAATATCTGCACAGCAGACTGCACTCCCTCCATTAGGCTGAAAATTCAATACCTCCTTCGCATCAGCATGTTAGAACCATTACTGTTAGCTATACGGTATACCGATATTAGCATTTAGCTCACAAAATCATAAAGGTTCAGCACGACTTCATTACCAGCCTGTCTGGAGTCTGAAGATGAGAGGAGGTCTTTCATGAGCATACCACATACCTAACCAGTTCATCTCACTTTAATGAAAAAAAACAAAATGAAAATCTTTGTTTCCAGTCACTCCTATGTAATCCTAGATTAACCCTAGTTACTCAAGTCTGGTTTGCACCTGATTCTTGAGTCTATATCTTTGTGAACACTTAAAGGACCCTGCAAACACAGGGTGAGATGACAGAAAAGTGATGACACTTCAAGGTGTGAAGTAGATGTTTTTGCCGTTCTGTGAGACATCAAATCAATCCAAGACTTCCTCTGAAGTACGCAGACTTCTGAACCTCAAAACAAGGTTGCAGATTCAGCATGAGTCACTCTTTCTAAAAAGCAGAAGGAGAAGCGGGCCTGCCTTCCAGCTCACTCACATAACTGTTGATGCATCCTTATCAAGTGATAAAAACACAATGCAGCCTCTCAAGATCATGCTACAATCCTTTATCTTCCTGATCAGGATAGCTCGAATTAATTTGCATTTTTAATAACGGGTTCTTTATTCTTATTTTTGAACAAATAAGAACACTGTAGGTGATAAAAGCTCTGTATTTTTGACTTCCCAACTAAAGGAGTACAGTCAGAAAAACAACAAAACTACTGTTTTAACAAAATACATATTTTTGTATAGTAAGTTGTATAAAACACACAACTGCAGCTTTATTTGAATACTTTAAGCTACTTTTCTGACTGTGCTTTCTGCAGTCTTCTTGGCCTGAAGAGTAAAACATACCAGATAGTTTTTATTAGTCATTTTACTGGTAGTTCAGCTAAGCTTAGACTGGAATTGGTGGACAGCTGCTCCAGCTGTTGTATTAATACTGGTAAACTCAGTCAGATGAGGTACTTGCAAACATTCACTTTTATTCCCCATCCTTTTTTCTATATATTTTAATCTGCATGGCCCACCTGCCTGTTAAAACAACCGAACTCTGTGCAAATCAGCTTCTAATGAACCAAAACAAAAACAAAAAACCCTCACAACATGCCCAAGTGCTTGGATGTTTAGATTCATGCTTTGATGTACAACATTCAGTCAGATCAAAACCTGACATCATATGGTATAGATTCATACATTCAGTCTGCACTTAAAATGGTTCGGTTTGTGTCTTTTACCTTACTTGAACAACTTTCAAATACTGAACAAAAACACTTTAAGCACTGTTAGATTAATTAAGCATCCAAAATGAACATATGGACAGGTTTTGACTGAAAGAAAGGAACTGTTTCTGTGCGTATTTTGGAGGAGTGGATGCACGCGGCCACTTATTGCCTCGTCTTTTCTTGAGAGTGCCACGCAGGCTACTTTTTTACTATTCTTATTTGGTCCCTCACCCAACAGCAGGAGCTTATATTCCCGTCGGGACTCCTTCTTGTCCTTTCGGAGCTGCCTCTCGATCTCGTCGTTGATCCTCCGAGCCTCCTTGGCTTCCGGGCTGAGGCAGCAAGCGCCCACGGAGCTCAGCGTCATTCTTCTGAAGGGTAGGTAATAAAGTCCTGGACAAAACGCCTCACCTTAATGAGACAGACGCGCGCCGAGTTGGGAGGAAAAGTGCAGCTTGACGTCAAGCATCAAACCCGAACAGAAACTCTTCCCATGATCTGGTCCGAGTCTGTTTGAGGAAGAAGTTGCGCTTCGAGCAGAAGAGGAAATTTGCGCAAGAACTTTGTTTCACTCCTTCCAGACCCTGGTGGCAGAGCTCTGCAGGGCTGGATCTTGGCTTTCAGGTAAGTAAAAGGAGGCGGGGGGGTGGGGTGGGGGGAGATGATGAGGGGAAAGTTAATTCTCAGCTCGCGTCTCTGTCCTCTGCGTCCAGATCTCCTCAGTCCTGGATGAGAACCAACTGCGCACCATGTGACCGGGAGGCGGCAGGGAGAGGGGGGGGGACGGGGGAGGCTGCGCTGTGATGGGAAACCATGTGGGCTTTATTACATTATGGGAACCGATTTCCGGTGTTAACTAGAAAGCCACGGATGTACAGGACAGAGCAACAGGCTGACACTTCACCTGCACACAGGAGTAAAACAAACAACAGTTCCAACGAATGAATCAAAAACCCCACTGAGCTGTGACACACTTTATTTACTAAACACCTGCAGTTACTACAGCTATCTGACAGAAACACACACACACATCACCACTCAGGGACCCCCTAAAAGCCGCATGCGCCTCACATGGATGGGTCTTGAGAAATCAGCTCAAGACTTCTAATAAGTTTCATTTGGGAAAACATGAGCAGAAACAAGCAAAGACAAGCCCAGGCCTGAAGAAAGCTGGGATGTTGTGTAAAACGTAAATAAGATCAGAACGCAAAAATCTCATAAAGCAGTAAGGTATTCATAATGGTACATGGTAAACAAATCAAATGTTCAAACTAAGAAACTGTACTTTTTTTTTTTTTTTAAATAAGGTCATTTTGAATTTTAAGGCTGCAAAACAGCTCCAAAACGTTGGAACAGGGGCAACAAAAGGCTGTAAAAGTAAGTGGTCCAAATAAGAAACAGCTGGGGGAGCATTTTTCGATTACTGTAAGAGGACTGGCTATAAAAGGAACGTTTTAGAGAGGCTGAAACTCTCTGAAGTGAAGATGGGCAGAGGTTCGCTAGTCTGAAAAACAGCTTCTAAAGACAGTGGAACATGTTCACAGTAGTCCTCAACAAAAGGTAGGACGACTTTGAATACCACATTATTTACAGTTCATAAAAATAATTCACACCATCCAGAAAGGCCACCGTCTTCCCTGAACCAAGGTTCATTTCAAATGAAACGAGGCAAAGTGGAAAACTGTTCTGTGGTCAGACAAATCGAAACCTGAAATCATTTTGTTTGAAACCACAGACGACACGTCCTCCGTAATAAAGATGAGAGGGACTATCCAAGCAGCCTGCCTCTCTGATGGCATGGGGGTGCATTAGTGCCTCTGGCATGGGCAGCTTACACATCTGGATTTTAGAACATATGCTCCTATCCAATGTCTTTTTCAGGTAAGGCTTTGCATATTTCAGCAAGTGAATGCTAAACCGTCTACTGCATCCATTACAGCAGCACGGCTTCATAGTAGAAGAGTCCAGATTCTGAACGGGACTGCCTCTCACTCACTGAACTTAGGGTCATCATGAAACAAGAAATGCAGCAAAGAACAGTAAGAATCCTACATCAGACAGGAATGGGACAATATTCCCCTCCAAAAAAAACCTCCAGCAGCTGCTCTCCTCAGTTTCCGAATGTTTAAAGACTTTTGGTAAAAGAGAGGACATTTCAAAGGCAAACATGGCCATGTCCTGTCTTCTTCAAAAACTGTTGTTTCCATCAAAACCAAAACTACCTAATCGTACAGTTTCTTAGTTTAAACATTTGATACATTTCACTGTGATTAAAGTACGAGTTTATGAGATTTGTGAATCATTACACTCCGTTTTATTTACATTTTACACCACGTCCAAACTTTTTAACAACTGGGGTTGTACATCAAATCAGGTATTGAGGCTACAATACAGCAAGTCCATTTCTGCAAGTGGCAGGGAGGAAAAAAAAAGATGAAAAAAAAAAATGAAATGGTGGCCCTGAGCTGCAAAACAACATTTTACAAACTAAACATAAAATCAGTACAAATTAGGAGGCAAACTTTCCAGGAAACGATATATAAGAAAACAATATGTATACAAAACAATGCCAACTTGTTTTCTGACCTTTCACAAGCCTTCACTTTACATTTTATATACATTGTTTTTGTCACTTTAGTTAAATGTTTTTTTAATTTTGTCACTTTTTAAGTTTTTAAGAGTTTGTTTGGTCATTCTGTTTGGCACATCAGGGCCACCGTAGAAAGGCATAGATTAGCAAAATTGGGGTTTTTTTGGCCCTTTTTTCTTTTCCAAGAAACGTTTACAAACTCTGGGCCAATTTAACCACTCACCGAACAAAAGCTCTTATGCAAATATATACACACTATTTATACATTTGTCTTTTAAAGCAAAAGCTAACAAATGTCTTTGTCTCAGTCTGACATACTGGGACTTTTTTTCCCCCCACCTTTAAGCGAGGCAGATTTTAGTAAAATATATCTTTTAGTTGTGATTACCATGAATACAGGAAACGCTGTACTGTTGTTAAACTGAAAAAGTGCACTAACAGTACCAGCACCACAGCTGCACTCCAAATAAAAAAAAAACAAAAAAAAAAACAGGTGATTTTATTTTGTTTATTTCAGGTTACAATGCCAAAAACGGACTGACATAGGGTTTTTCTGGCCAGCATTGAAGATAACGTAAGGCAAAGGCCATGTTTCTGTGGCAACGCAACGAGCTGATTAGTGTTTCCTTCAAGCTGTAAAATGTAAAATTTTGTTTTCTTTTTAAATCACTCCGAAATTAAACTGTCTCTATTTCAGAACACCTCACAACAAAGCACTTCATTGTACAGTTTTACACGTTGGTTTTTTTCTAGATTAACCATTCCCAAACTATGCATCTTTGTTTGGAAAGTGTGCTTAAAAGTCAAACAAAAATAATTTAAATAAAAGCTAAAACTTGCGTTTTTGTTTTAGAGGGGGGAAAAAAATAAATAAATTACATTCTGCTTG
>JAOXNZ010000038.1:11984441-11997871 GCA_028566095.1 Kryptolebias brasiliensis
GAGACTAGTACATTTCTGCAAGTTTATAAATAAGGGCATCATAGCGTGGCAATATTAAGACATGCCAAAGAGTTTGTTTTCAAATGGGATAGGAGGTCTTACATCACAGGTGAATCTTGAGGTCTCAAAAACAATCAGGCTTGAATTTACCAATCAAGAGATTGCGCATCCTTTGCAGGCGCAAATTAGGATTCCGCAAATTCATCTAATTCACAAAGCCCTTGCAAAGGGAGAGTTGCGTCACAAAGTGCACTGCCAACGAAAGAGTGTCTGTTTGCAATGGTGCACTCTGCCCACATTTAAATGAGGTTTTATGCATCCATTTCAAGGAAAACCACAAATATTTATGTAAATAACTGATGCAAAAAAACATCAGATTCTTTGGGACAAATGGTTAGCGTCAATGATTTACTGTCTCCTGAGAGCTGGTGGTATTTGTTTCTCTGGAGAGATAACACAAAGGAAGAATAACAAATATAATACAAATATAATCTGAATTAATTAATATATGAGCTAAGGATTCCCCTCACCACCTTGCCCTCAGTGTGGCTATCCTGGTCTGTAGTTCCCAGTGGATAGAGAGGAAGTAACACACTCTGTCCAGGATAGAAACCAAGGACTCATTTTGAAATTGTTAATAATTATTAAGTAAAAATAATGGCTGCAGTGATTGTCTCCAAACCACAAAATGTCACTTATTGGTTTAAAACCCCTGAACGTGATACAGTGAGATGTTGTTCATGCAGTCACTGTGAGGAAACTCTGTTTTCTTTCTCTCTGTCACTTTTGTGCCTGCTGTGTTTGTGACAGAAGATCACATTTAAGTTGTGCAGCAAGGACAACTGTGATCTGCTGCAAAAAGAGAGCGAACTGCTCACGCTTGCTTGAACGTCATAGGTTGGTTGCAGCAGTAAAAGTTAAGTAAAGTTAAAGAAATAAGTGTTTCACATGTAAAATGCAGAAAAAAAAGAGAACTTCTTTTTTAAAAAGGCCATTTTGTGAACTTTGTTGATAACTTGTCATAAGAGGAGATGCTTTAAATTTAATATTCATTTGTCTTCTAGAGCCCAAGAGGCAGGGCACTTTATAAGAGTCAATAAAATTTACTCTGGACAATTCTGTGTTTGTGCAGCACAACTAAAAAGCTAATTCACTGCAATCCCCGTGTTTTGACGCTTTATAGTTGATATTTTTGTTAAATGTACCTATTGATCTGTAGGTAAGTAGCAGATGTGACTTAATTAGTCATCCATAAAAATTAACATCAGACATAATGCATTAAGTTCACTTTGCACAGACAGCTTAATTAATTATTCAAGATGATTTTCACGAGTGAGATGAATTATTGATTCCTTTACCCCTTTATCTGCTAAACAGTATCTCCTATTTTAAAGTGTTTAGCTTCTACGGATGGGTGATAGATTGCCGTTACCTATTGCCTTCATTCCCAATGTATTTGTCTAAAAAGGGGACAGGCGTGAGGAGTTTGACCCAAGTGAAGTCCACAGTGAAGACCACTGGTACTACCTCTGGAGAACCCACCTGTACAAGCCCCTGGTGTGGTTTTGGATCCTGCTGGGTCTTGCGTACTTTGCGTCCATCCTGACGATGATCGGTAACTGGCTTCGGGTGTTATCAAAGAAGACCAGAGCTGAGGTACTTCCTGTTTGATCATTTGTTGCCTACATCACCACTGATTTAATGCAGGGGTGGTATTTTGGGAGATGTGGACCCCACTTGGGCTCAACCCATTTTCGGGGCTCCTCCTATAATGTAAAAAGGACTTCACGAGGGATTTAACGGTACACGTATTTGTACCGATCCATTGTGGTACTCACGTCAGGGTGCAGTTCATGCTATCAGATGAAGAATATGTCATTTGCCACTGTCATTTAGAAGAGAGCCCACATTTTATTGAATGAGCTTTTTGCTAAATTCTTAACCACGCATATTTAACGACTAGCACTAATCTAGCTGTATAGCTTGGTGTGAGTGGTAAGGATTTTATGTTGTATTTTCACACTGGGAGAAGTTTAGTTCCGTATTTCCTTTTATTTTGCATCGAGTTTAGAAAGAATTCATTAAAAAAACTTTCCTTTTTGCTCCTCTTTCTTGACAAAAAAAGATACCTTTCAGCTTTAGAGTTTATGAAACCTTTTGTTTGACACACACTGCTTGACTTTTTTTAGTTTTAATTTATAGTCACGTTACCAGCTAACAAGTCCTTGATGTGCATGACCTGGCACCTTAGAGTCTCCTCACTAGCAAGGGTGGTTTATTTTTGTCTTTGTTTTAGGGCTATTGTCTGCTTTTTTTTTAAATGAGAAAAAGCATAATTTTGTATTTGTTTTCTTTTCTTGTTGTACCAAACCCATTTTGAACCGTGACCTAAATCCAAGGTACATGTGTACTGCTACACACCTGAGTTATATCCATTTGCCCTTATTGTACAACAAAGATATTTCCTATTAAAATGCCTTGACTTTGAAAGTAACCGTTTAAATGTGAAAAATTACTGCAAATTTAAAACTGTTTGGTATAGATTATGCAGTGTCTGAGTTTTAACTTGTATTAACCATTCAACACTCAAAACGAACATACCCTCCCCGTCTTTCAGATGGAGGAACTGCGAGCTCACGCCACTGACTGGACTCAGAACATCCAGAATATGTCGGTGGACTTTCGCATCCCAGGGAAAATCGACGACCCTTTCAAACGCCGCAGGCGGAAGCGCCGCCACGGTCACCGCAGCCACGGCCACAGCAGCCACGGCCACAGCACATCAGCCAACGGGGCCCCCGAGGGGCCGGAAGAGCAGCGTGAGAGCGGAGCGGAGTCTGGATCGTACTCCTCCTCTTATTCTTCTGAATCTGAATCTGAGTCTGAGTCTGGTTCAGAATCAGACTCTCAGGCCACGCAGACCGAGCGAGTTCCCGAGGAGAAAACGAAGGAGGAGCTTCCTCCGGATGCCCACCTGTCCCAGCCTCTGGACTACTTTGGGGAGAACCTTGCCTTCATTGACGAGTCCTCAGATGCTCAGAGTGCTAAACTACACGTGGATCCTCTGCTCAATCCGAAACAGCCCAAGTCCCGCCAGGACAAAAGGAGACGCCACAGACGGCCTGTTCATCGGAGGAGCTCTAAAACCAACGGCTCCAACAATGACAGACAGCAGCCCAACGGGAATGTAAAACCTGTTTCAGATCTTCCACCGAAGCTTCACGACTGACACCTATAAGTCCTATCAACTTTTGATCAACTCTCTTTTAACAGAGAGAATTATGCTCAGTTAAGATCAAAACAAGATGTTAAAGCCGTCTAACCTTTGTGTGGTTTGCAGTTTAATTCCCCTTTAAGCATGCATGTATGACTGATTCAAAGTTTTTGATGGCAGTGTTCTCATTGCTTTGCGAGGAGGTACTGCTCTCTACTGGGCTAAAACTGTATTGCACTATCACTGTGTCGAAATTATTTACCAATCCAGAAACTGCAAATCAAAACATCACGCCATCTGAATGCTTCATTTGCAAAGCGGTTGCTCATTTCTGGGACCGTTACTCTGGAATCCTGCCGACAGTTAAACGGGTACTGAACATGCTCTTGGTTGTATATTTTTTGGTAACACTTTTTAAAACAAACTACCGCGTACAACCGTATTCCTTGTGTTTCTGATCACCAAAATCACTGATCGTGATGCTTATAGTTAATAAAAAATTTTTAAAAAGGAAATCCTTACTGAAAAATCCCTTGCTTTTTCTCTGATTAAAAGACTTTTATGGTGGGAGCACTACAACACTCTGATGTGAAGAAGTAGCCTGCCTTTCCAACAGCGGTAGACACATTACAGTTTATGATATTTCTCTGTAATAAGCACTAAAAAACAGGATCTGGCAAAGATAATAACCAGCTTCATACATAGTGTGCTTTTTTTTCTTTTTATGTCATGTTTCTACTGTAAACAGTCATGTTTTGAGTAACAGGCCTGGAGTAAAGAGACCTACATATCTGCGCCACTATGATGGCTTCAAACGACACCTTCACACCAAAAGAAGACCCCTATACGACTTAAAAAATAATCCAGAAGGTCTTTGCAGGGTCTTGGCAAGGTCTTCAGGGACGTATTAAGGTCGTGAAAGGTCATGCAGGGCTCTGAACATGCCTCTGTAAAGAGGTCGTGGTGGTTTAACATCACGGTGGCAGCGTATCTATGATGTGGCTTGGCCATGGAGGACCTGAAGCGGGACTAGCCACGCTGGCCTCACACCTAGGCTACAACCACGTTACGCCCGCACCACGCCGGCAGCGCTCCAAAGTAAGTTACCGCAACACTCTCGGGGGAGTGGCTGCTACGTGCTTCGCGCCCCACCGCAGCCAGCATGACTGCTCTGTGCGCCCATCCACTCTGTCTCTAGCGCGCCAATAAATGCTGTGCTGCGCTCGGCCGATCCACTCATCTCTCGAAGGCAAAGCGAAAAGCACTCGTTCTCATCGGGGGTCAGGCCTGGAAAAAGGGCAGATGTGGTCGGGCTTCTGCAAAGAAGACGCCTTCACCCGCGGGCTCTCATGCTGCTGACGCTGTGGACATGGAAACAACCGAGACGCCAGAGAGTTGTGCTAGGGTGGGGCTTGGGTTTGGTGCAACTGTGGGCACACGTTATCCTATCATCACGGGACATCGTGGGGACATCCTATTGACATATAAAGTGTGGTGAGCGTGCAGGAAAACGCATCAAGTCATGCAGAGCGTAGCGGTGTCATCATCCAAAATGAAGGGGACCTAGTACAGAAATACAATAAGCCTAGTTTTGGAGAATTTTTCCATATTTCCTAGTTGACCAGATCAGAAAGATGTTGCCAGATTTTAAAAGTGAGCACAACATATTGAGAAGGTACCACATCATACCCTATAAGTAATCTTTTAAAGTGTGCCGGGGCTCTTAAAGTGATCCACGTAAGTGATACTGTCCTGGAAACACAAGCCTGCTTCGGTCTGAAAGGGGCACCGAGGGAAAAAAAACACGGCCCAACATCAGAGCGGGGCTCCAGTTTTCTTGTCTGTTTATTCTAATTGTTATTATTTTAAGCCATAAAGTCATAAAAAGCTGGACTCATTATCCTCCCCTTGAACACAACCAGCAGATGGCAGACGCATGCAGATTCAGTTGTGCGGTATGATTCAACACGCCGTGTTACCGTCTGACTTTAATTTTACCCCTGTGTGTTTATTATGTGAATTACTTGACAAGACGCAGTTCAGAATCCGTCTTGCGCTGATCTATTTTTAGGTTTACTTACCGAGGAAGGACGCGTTCTGAAGGAGCAGAAACACGGAGTGATCCTGTACTCCAGCCTCTGGAAATCTGACACGTTCCTGCAGGACATGCCTAAAGAAAAGGCAGCATTCTGGCTTTGCAATCAGGAAGTCAGGAGGGAGTGATGATGTGCAAAGGCAGTGGGTGACCTTTTCCTGGAGGACACACACACACTCAGCTACTATAACGTCATCCGTTCTTCCACTGCAGACTCTATACGTTGTCACTAGAGGAGGAATGGTGGGCAGAGTTTGGAGTGTGGAGGAACGCTCTTGACCTGGATTCCAAACCAAAATCTAAATTCGAACCCAAATGTGGCGTTTTCTTTAGCTCTGTGCTTTCATTGTGAAATACATCTGGGAGCTTCTCCACAATGGGGGCGTTTTCTAATTCACTCGTGGAACCTCGGCTGGAAATCCGATATTTTGAACAAAGCATCTATACAGCAGATGAGTTAGTGATGTTACTGACGCAGCTCTATGTTAACCTGAAGACATCAGCCCTTCAAGGTTCCCTGATCTCAGTTTGGGAAACAGCTGCTTGTATTTGTAGACATTAACCTCGTGGGTAATCATTAGAACATAACATACATGTACTGTTTAAAGCTGACAGGGCCTCACTCTTTCCAAAAGAGTCATTTCTATTGTCTGTCGCCAAAAGGAGAGCGGTGGGTTCTAATGCTTTTGCTTTTGTGCTTATTTGTCTATTATCAAAATATCTAACGAACCACTCGACAGATTTTAATGAAACGCCCAGAAAATAATCACTGGATGAACATCTTCAACTTCTGGAGTCAACCCAATTCAAAATGGCCGTCACAGCTACTTGACCTTAGCAAACACAAACATGCCTAACTCAGTTTTACAGATATTGAGCTAAAATTAGGCCCGATAGTAGCTGAGAGTCATCCCCAACATATACTCTGAGCGCCAGATATCGTGCCAGGTCTGTGGCGACCCCTGCAGAAGAAGAAAGCCGAAGCAAAAAAGGAAGGAAGGAACTCAGTCTGCCTGTCGGTTCGCAAAATATGTCATGAGCCACTACTGGAGGGATTTTTGGTGAAACTTTCCCGCCAGCGATCATTAGATGCGCGTCTTTAACCGGCCGATATTTGGAGTCAAGATGGCTGCCACGGCTAACTGACCTCAGCCAACAAAAACAAACGGGGCTGTAACTCAGCCAGTTTTACATGTACTGAGCTAGCATGTGGTCTGGCGGTAGCTGAAAGTCACCCACAACACATACCCCGAGTGTGACGCAGCGAGAGACCACAACGTTATTTTCAAGGTTTGGCCGAAATGCTTACAACTGTTGTTTCTTAATAATAAGAGACAGATCGAAACTCCGGGGAGAGAGGTCCCTGACTTTGCCTATCGTTTATGGACTGAAGACCTGCACCCTTGAGGCTTCACTATATTTAAGCAAATCTTGAGGCTGTTGGAAACATAGAGGGAGTGTTTTTAATCAATTGTGTAATCCATGACTCACTGATGAGGAGCCTTTTCTGTGCACTAAGGACTCAATGGGTTTATTTATAAAGCCTGATCAGCCTACACCTGTCTGAGGTCACGACCTGCCATAAGGAACACCTCCGGAGACCCCAAGCACGTGCTCCTCATCATTTTGACCTCCTTCTTCCTGATTAGTCCTGTGTCAATAAAAGATGCAGCGGTGGACCCTTGTGAGACACGTCTGGCTCTGGCTCTGCGGCAGGAGGCGGCAGGAGGATGGGACTCAGCCCCGCAGAGTTGCGGTGTCTGCAGCGGAGAGAGGGAACGACCTTGCTTCAAGGTCGGAGGGGCAGGGTGGGAGAGAGCCAGGTGGTTCACAGAAGACAAGAGCGAGGAAAAGATGTCTGCTTTCCACAAAATTTTGAAATAACGTATACGCCACAGCAAGGAGAATTGCTGTGTTTAAAATACAAACTACTTGGTAGTGGGCTGTTAGTGATTTTCTGTATGACTCATTAATTGTAATGACGTAAAGTCAAACTTAAGGGCGGTGCTACAAATGGACAGAAAAAAAATTTTTTTTTAAAATAATAATCAAGGAACAATACACATCTCCTACAAGTGGAGGAGGGGTGTTTGGAAGAGTGGGAGAGTAAACTGTCATGTATAAAAAAAAGGTTAAATGAAACAGAAGGCAGGTTATCAAAGACATGTGTTTCACTGTTCTAGTCAGGCAGTGAGGCAATAACTGGTGGGACATACCGCTCTGGGCCACTGCTGTCTGGGACTGATACACTGGCATTGTACTGCATGGGCCGAGGTGGTGGTGGTGGTGGAGGTGGAGGTGGAGGTGGAGGAGGTTGGCATTGGGCAGGGGCATTCAATCACATCATGTCAAGTTAGGTGCCCGAATAAGGAGGGGGCACGGTTTATGGGCAGGGCCGACCGGGAGTGTCAGGTGGGCGGACGGGCGGGCGTTCAGGGGCGAGCGGAGGTTGGGCCAGCGTCAAGATGGGCAACGCAGGAGGGGCATGTCGATCCAGAACATGGGCAACGAAGGAAGGTGGCCAAAAGTAAAAAACAACAACAACAAAAAAAAAAAAAAAAATCAATAAAAAAGTAAAGGAGAGGGGAAGAAGGGGGAGAAGGAATACAGTTTTAATTGAATACAAGCTACACTTTGTCCCAAAAGTGAAATGAGAGAAACTGTGGAGAGTGAAGAGGAACAGGAAGCGTGACTTTGACAAAATCTTTTTAAGCAATCTGGAGCAAAATACTAGTTTACATTCCTGAAAAAAAAGACGACTTTCCCCCCATCAGGGTCTTAGTCAGCTGTCGCCATTTCTCAGTAAAACACAACTGCAGTTCTGTGAGGGGAAGTGGAAGAACGCTCAAGGTCACTGGCAGCAGGATTGAAAATAAATAAATAAATAGCTCTCCGTCTTGTACAACTTTGCTTTACCACAGTAACAGTGGACATCTGTTCAAGGTGTTAAATAATTAAAACCAACAGACAAGAAGTCTGGACTACTTCTTTGGGAATCCAGTGAATTGAGCTTGGGGTGAAAATAAATGTAGGCATAAGTCTTTTCTTGATTTTAAATACTTCTCAAAAATAAGTTGAGTACAATAAAGAAAATTAGGTCCAACAAGACCTCTGCAAAATTTAGGAAAAAAAAGGGATATATCAGCAAACTAAACTTTCTCCTCAAGAGCACTGGAAGACATTTTATCTGCTTACTTACGTCTGTGCGCAGAGCTTTTATGTTCTTGCCTCCCTTTCCGATAACAGCTCCAGCATTCTGTGAACAACAACAAAAAACAGCTTGGATAAACAAGAAAAAAAAAATAGAAAAACAGCCATGTGACCTGACAACTATAGCAGGGCCCCATTGTATGACTTTACTTTGCTCTGAAGCAGCATGCGCAGTTCAACCATCTCATCCGTGTTACGTGAACGTTTGAAGACCTGCTCTTCATCCAGGTCCTCAGCAGGACGTTTACCTGGGAAAGAGGACAACTTAGGTCAAATCTAAAGCAGATCACAGTTCTAAACATTGCATTACGTACTTGTAACAGAGTGACACGGGTCGTATAAATTTCATAGTTGCTTTTAAAACGATAGCATGAGGATAGACGTGAAAAAGGATGGGTTTCATTCAGCAGCCAATTGTAACCTGGGTAAGTTCCAGCACCAACATGCACACTTCCTGAATGAAAACGTGGGCAGATCTGCTCAGGGCCCACAGAACAGCAGTATTCTGGACAAGAGAATCCCTCAACCATCTGACATGTCCACATGCTAAGCAGTGCTAGACAGAAAAAAGCACTTTTATTTCATTTTTGTCATCGTGAGCAAACTAATTACCCAGCATAAACATCTAAACCCTTCATGCTGGCTGTAAGGCCAGACACGCAGAGTTTTTTTTATTTCATCACAATGCGTGAGCCTAATCACGCAGTTTACAGCACATTCATTTATAACAAGGCAAAATGGAGACGTGGAAAAACTCACCATTAGTGTCAGAATTGTTGAATGGAATGTCTTCGTCTTGGAGTTCAACTTTCATCTCCATTGTCATGAACTGGCCTTGGAAAGCAAATTGGTTTCCCTCCTTGGATCTGTTTTAAAGTGGTAATTATAGGGTTCAGAGGGAACAAAGAGGGGGAGTTGAATAATGCGGACTGTCAAGCATATTTTGCACAAAGACAGAAAACCATATCTGATTAAACGCTGAGTTTGCAACAAACATTTATCCTGTACGTCCTATCAGCTGTCTCTTCCATCCAGTCAAACTTTGCCTTACAAAGCATTTGGAAACAGAACTGTTTTTTTTTACAATTATTCTCATAATATCACCTATTCTATTGTTAGACTTCCTGTAGTGGCATAAAAAGTTGATCACAGCTCTGCATAAAGGTCACTTATTTAGTCTGATGTGTGACTGAACAACTGGATCCAGCTGCAGCGTACTCACATCGTTTAGACTTATCACAGTTGAAATAACTTCATTTTAGTGAATCACAGTACACTTTTACACTGGACCGGCATGCACAACAACAACAACAACAGCTCCTCCAAGGGACGAACTCAGCACTGCAAATCCAGCTAGAAAATGTCCAAATGGGGGAAAAAAGGTTCTAAAGCTATCAAAGTTTAGGACATAAATTAAGCTCCAAAGGCCTGCATGTACCCAGGTACAGGCTGCTACCTGCACTTCTGCAAGCATCACTTGTAAACTTAAAGACTAGAAGCCGGTAAACACCTACACACAAAGCTAACAGCACCCTTTTTTTTATCTACTTGTGGGCTTTTCGAGAGCAGCCACAGCTACTACTAGCCCATGTTCACAGAAGTCCTCCATACAGCACAGCACCTGGAGCAATTAGCCATTTGGGTAAATAACTCACCACCACATTCAATCTTTATTATTTTACGTTTGTTAAGATAAACTCTGATAGTACATTAGAGAAAATGCGCAGTTCCGGGGGGGGGGGGGGGCGACGACGTGTTTCTCTCCCAGACACGCACAAACAGAAGTTAGCATAGCAGTGTTGACATTACTTTCTCATGCTAACAGCTCTGCTAAGCTAGTTAGTCGGATTTTACGAGGTGTCCATCAGCTACACTGGCTGAGCACGTTTCACCGCACACGCAGAGAAACATCAGCGGTGATGTTACATTTAATCATCCCCAGCCAGAACAACAACCAAAAAAGGCTAACTAATACGACGACACAGGCGCCAATAAAACAGAAAACAAACCTGCAGCAAAACCACGTTTGCTACGGTCCTCAGCGGTCGCCTCGCCCCGTCGAAAAAAACACTTCGGTGTGTGGATGAGCTCGATTTGTCTCTCCTGCACGAACACACGGCGCTCGTCAAGTCAACACAGGTGGGCGGGTCTAAGACAGTAAACTCACCATAATGAATTGGTATGCCAATGATGGCCAGGCAGGGCAATTTCTCTAGATCTTCCTAAATATTTCAGGGGGATTTATAGTGTGTAGTTGAGGCTCACAGGAAGATCTTAAAGTCAGTCTGACAAAAGACCCCGCCTCTTCGGTGTAAACGCGCCGTCAACAGTCGGCATAGTGCGTAGACGCTAAATGAGCTTTTCTGTCCTGAATTTTGACTGTCAGGTGTAGCCTGCCTACTGCAGCCTAATAGTGATGGGAATTTCGGCTCTTTTTAGAGAGCCGGTTCTTTTGGATCGGCTCACCTTGTGTGTGTGGACACAATCCCCAATCCCTAATACCACCCTCCAATCCCCTTTTATTACAAAACAAGAAACACTGCACAATATTATTGTTATAAATATTATTATTATTATTATTGTTAACATCATTATTATTAATCTTTCAACTTTCTACTCATTTTGTAGATTCTGTTCCTCTGCTGGCACAGCGGGGCAGTGGTTAGAGCTGACGCCTCCCAGCAAGGATCGCTTCCCGGCCTGGGGCCTTTCTGGGTGGAGTTTACATGTTCTCCCTGTGCTCACGTGGGTTTACTCCGGGTACTCTGGTTTCCTCCCACAGACCAAAAACATGCATTTTTAGTTAATTTGTAACTCTAAAACTGTCCCTAGGTGTGACTGAGAGCGTGAATAGTTGTTTGTCTCTATGTGTCCCTGTGATGGACTTGCGACCTGTCTTCTCTCGCAGTGACTGCTGGAGATAGACACTAGCTCCATGCGACCCAGAAAGGAGAAGTGGATAAAGAAAATGGATGAATGTTCCTCTGTGAATCTTGTTTTTCCAGATGCTCCACCTAGTCTGGACTTGTAATTGTTACACCCACGCTATCATGTCCCTCAGTGTGACTTTTGAATTTCCTGAGCTCAGCGTTAGATCCTTTTACGTCGTGACCATAAAGTGTTTTTTATCTTCATGCTCTGCTTGTTATCGGATGTATGTTTTGGGCAGTGATTTGGGTTCTGAATCATCTGCCTGCTTCTTGAGGGCCTGCATTTGGATCCTCCAACCAAATTTTATGAAAAGGTCGTCTCGATATAGTAGTTCTCCAGGCTTTCTGGGGGTCTTTCAAAGTTTCTCTTTGATTTTTAGCTGCCTTTTCACTTGTTTATTTATTTGTTCCTTGTACCTAGCTATGACAACATTCAGTCCAGTGTGTGAAAAATGAAAAATGTGGACAAGAGAAGAACAAAAGAAGTGCATTTGAAATTCAAGTCTTTAAGAAATCCGGCAAAGACCTGACAAACCAGAGAGGTGCATCATCTTTCAGTTGAACATTTACAGGCAAGGCCAAACTTTCCAAAGGGCTTACCGGAGCAGTAGCCCAGGGCCCACAAATAATAATTTGTTTTATGAATGCATGTTTTCCAAACTCATTACTTTTTTTCATTTCCACTGAGGTGCAAACTCACATCGAGTAACAACAACTTAATGGTTTCTGCTTCTTAGTTTGCTTTAATTTTTTTACAGTTTTAAAGTCAAAACAGTGCTATAGGTTTACTAAGGGACTTTACTCTGTGTATTTCTAAGCCATAATGGGTCATACTGTAAATGCAGATGGTAGGTCTATAGTTTTTTCTGTGCTTTAGTCTTTAGATGTTACATTAAAGCTTAGAGCTGCTCTGCTCTAAAATACTATTTTATATCTATTTAATTTTCAGTATTTTTCATTATTCAACAAAATGAAAATGGACACAAATTGTGTCTCTATGACAGGCTGCTGTAAAAAAGGGATCCATCTTAATTATTATTATTGTTTTTTTTTTTGCCAAGTTGTCTGTTTTATGTCAACACTGGTTCGTTCTTTAACTTGTGTTGCCTTTTCATGCCTGAATTTTACAGGACGGGTTAGTTAAATGGTTTAACAAACAATGCTCCTCTGATATTAATGAGGGAAGACTTTGAAAGACCTTCAGAAAGCCTGGAGAGGTGTTGCTCAAGGCTATTTTAAAAGATCGTGACCACGTCGGCTACTTGGAAGCAAACTATAAAGAAATAAGGGGTGACTCAAGACTTGCGCTCAGTACTGGATTTCCTCCAGAAGTCCGTGGTTACTCTTAAGTGCAGCATATGTTTGTTTAATAATGATAATAATGTGAAATGCAGTTTTTACAAACAGAGTTGTTTTGTCTTCTGATTCGACATTGCGTGCTGTGAAACAAATAAGGTCGGTTGTATCTAAAACTGGAGCCACAGCACTCAGATAAAAAACTGATTCCCTTCAAACTGGATATTAGTCCAATCACAGTTCAGGACAAGTCTGCCCCCAGCTGGTTCAGACAGAGCTCCGAGATGGTTTGAAAGGGATGCTGCAGGAGTGGCACTAAGCTGCAAAAGGAAGGAAGTCTTCTGAGCGTCGGAGAAACAAAGACACAAAGCGGATCATTTACTAATTAATGCAAGTTCAAATTTAGGTTCCAGAAACAGGCGAAGCAACTGAAAGTGGAGCCATTTCCAGCTAAGAGCAATGAAAAAAGTTTCACTGGCCTCTGTAAATTTTTCAGCAATTCCCCAAATTGGTAATTTTTTCTGTTGGATTCACAAACAGCTGATCTCTTCATCACAGAATGTATTTTATTCCAGCTACAGAGCAGTTCAGAGCAGATGCTTTAAATTTTCTGCATTTGATCGAATGACAAAGCAATAAAATCAGACTTCTTAACCCAGACCCAAGCCGTGCCCCCCCCCCACAC